>CAMRHE010000009.1:2200000-2737500 GCA_947044405.1 Leptodactylus fallax | reverse complement strand
ACCAATTGTGCAAGTTCTCCCACTTAAAAAGATGAGAGAGGCCTGTAATTGTCATCATAGGTAGACCTCAACTATGAGAGACAAAATGAGAAAACATATCTAGAAAATCACATTGTCTGATTTTTTAAGAATTTATTTGCAAATTATGGTGAACAATAAGTATTTGGTCACCTACAAACAAGCAAGATTTCTGGCTCTCAAAGACCTGTAACTTCTTCTTTAAGAGGCTCCTCTGTCCTCCACTCATTACCTGCAGTAATGGCTCCTGTTTGACATTGTTATCAGTATAAAAGACACCTGTCCACAACCTCAAACAGTCACACTCCAAACTCCACTATGGTGAAGACCAAAGAGCTGTGGAAGGACACCAGAAACAAAATTGTAGAACTGCACCGGGCTCGGAAGACTGAATCTGCAATAGGCAAGCAGCTTGGTGTGAAGAAATCAACTGTGGGAGCAATAATTAGAAAATGGAAGACATACAAGACCACTGATAATCTCCCTCGATCAGGGGCTCCACGCAAGATCTCACCACGTGGGGTCAAAATGATCACAAGAACGGTGAGCAAAAATCCAAGAACCACATGGGGGGACCTAGTGAATGACCTGTAGAAAGCTGGGACTAACGTAACAAAGGCTACCATCAGTAACACACTATGCCGCCAGGGACTCAGATCCTGCAGTGCCAGAAGTGTCCCCCTGCTTAAACCAGTACATGTCCGGACCCGTCTGAAGTTTGCTAGAGAGCACTTGGATGTTTCAGAAGAGTATTGGGAGAATGTCATATGGTCAGATGAAACCAAAGCAGAACTGTTTGGTAGAAACACAACTCGTTGTGTTTGGAGGAGAGTGAATGCTGAGTTGCATCCAAAGAACACCATACCTACTGTGAAGCATGGGGGTGGCAACATCATGCTTTGGGGCTATTTCTCTGCAAAGGGATCAGGACGACTGATCCGTGTACATGAAAGAATGAATGGGGCCATGTATCGTGAGATTTTGAGTGCAAACCTCCTTCCATCAGCAAGGGTATTGAAAATGAAATGTGGCTGGGTCTTTCAGCATGACAATGATCCCAAGCACACCGCCAGGGCAATGAAGGAGTGGCTTCGTAAGAAGCATTTCAAGGTCCTGGAGTGGCCTAGCCAGTCTCCAGATCTTAACCCCATAGAAAACCTTTGGAGGGAGTTGAAAGTCCGTGTTGCCCAGCGACAGCCCCAAAACATCACTGCTCTAGAGGAGACCTGCATGGAGGAATGGGTCAACATACCAGCAACAGTGTGTGCCAACCTTGTGAAGACTTACAGAAAACGTTTGACCTCTGTCATTGCCAATAAAGGAATATATAGTAAAGTATTGAGATTAACTTTTGTTATTGACCAAATACTTATTTTCCACCATAATTTGCAAATAAATTCTTTAAAAATCAGACAATGTAATTTTCTGGATTTGTTTTCTCATTTTGTCTCTCATAGTTGAGGTCTACCTATGATGTCAATTACAGGCCTCTCTCATCTTTTTAAGTGGGAGAACTTGCACAATTGGTGGCTGACTAAATACTGACTAAATCCCCACTGTAAGTCCTACCTAAAACAGTAAAGGTAAGAGGTCGGCGAACACTAAGTCAAAGCTTATAGAAACAATTAACCAGCCATGAGCGAAATTGCTCCAGGCATAGTAACAGCATATGAGGGAAGAAGATAACAAGGGAATGGAAAGGAAGGGAAAAGAAAGAGGGGAGAGGGATGGTGGGTATGATCAGGTGGGAGAAACATTGTACGGAAGGAGATGACATCAGGGGGGCCACCAGTTCCATTTACCCGGGGGTCACCCTCAATCCATGAGCCAACTGCCACTGACCACCTGAATGCTCACCAAGGACTCCATCTCCATCCAAGCTCATGATGCGGTAAAGTGCTTCCATCCACATTAGTCTTGAGGGAGCATGAGTGGATTTCCACAGTCTAGGGATAATTTGGCACATCTCCATTATTAAATGATGCAGGAGGCTCTTCTTCAATGTGGAAATGGGGCCTGGGAACATGGACAGGAGAACCTGTTCAGGAGTGAGTGTAATCTGAGGCCAGTCTATAATGTTTTATGATGTCAATGGTGTTAGCCCACAGAGCAGCCACCGGAGAACAATACCACCAGATATGTAACATGGAGCCCTTCTGCCCACAACAGCGCCATTAATCTGAGGACACCTGTGGGAACATATGATGCAGTTTAGTAGGTGTATGATACACTGGGAGAGTATTTTGTAGTTCAATTCTTGAAACCTACAAGAGATAGACATTTTGTGAGTCATGGTAAAGGACTTCAGCCATTGTTCAAAGAAAAGGAGTGACCTAGCTCCCTTTCCCACACCACTGTGAAACCAAGGCTCTAATCCCCCATCTCCTGACCCAGCAGCACGCCATATAGTAAGGATATAGTGTGAATTGGTGGGGTTTGAGAGAGGCACAACTCTTCAAAAGAGGTAAGTGAGGTTGTGAGGTTAGAGGTGGGAGTCAAGGATTGCATGTAACTGTGTAGTTGGAAATAGATGAGCCATCTAAGTGGAGAAACACCCAAGGGTCCTGCAATTTCTGCTAAGGGATGTAAACAGTTGCGCCTATTACGACTATTATTCTCTGAACCAACATGCCACAGGGATGGGTCTGCAAGTAGGATGTTTAAAGGGGTTCTCTCATTTCAGCTGCCCTCCTGTCTCCTATCCCCCCCACTTCCTGGTTTTCAGTTCATTCCATCATGGAGCTCCTTTTTGTTGTATACATGAAGCATTGCCTAAAAAAGTACTTAAAGAGAGGGAGATAAGAACCTGAGAACCTAGGCAACCAGCTGTAAATACTAAAGAGAGAGATTTAGTTGCATCTGACAAAGAAAGTAAGATAGATAAAGTAGTATTGGGTAAAACAGTTAGATTGGAATACCTCTTTAAGTTCCACTCCCACACTGGCCCCACTTTTTGATGGGGTTTTCAGGCTATGAAAATTTTTCCAAAAATGTGGGACTTTCCAAGAAACTACAGGACAGTTGACTGTCTATAACAGGAATCAGCTCTTGGAGAAGGTGTGGTTTGGCTCTATTCATCTCCCAGAAAACCATAGGAATGGTGTGGCCAACGCTGCTTATATAGGTAACATCCTAAATTATACAACAAAAACATGTAGGAAGCCTGTGAGGTTTCTCAAAACCATCACACACAATATTGAAGAAAAGAATGAATGGAATAGGCAAGAGAGGATATATAAGGAATACATTTAATACGTGACGCTCTTGTAAACCACGTTCTTGACAACACAGACTGTATAAAAAAAAAATACAAGAGATTCAGTGATAAATAATGTTCAAAACATGGAAACAATGAGGTAGAAAAGAGGTCACTAGAATAAGATTTCATTTGCTGGATTTGTGAATGTGGAAGGCCAAAAACAGTGATTTGCCTAAAGAGCTATAAGGCAGCAATAAAAATTATGGATCACAGAAATAAGCAATTAGTGTTATCTCCAATTGCTTTATTGGCAGTACTCACTCATTAGAATGGAAGCAGCTCTAAAACAGATTGCAACATATAACAGCATATGGGATTTTGCATTATATTGCTGTATCTTGCCAAGTTGTCATAATTTCATTACAATGCATGAAGTAAACTATCTCATTGTAGTGTTATGATCTGGCGATGACCCCTCGTAGATTACTAGCGGTTTTGCCATGTTTGTGATAAAAAAAATACAGGGAATGATAACATGGCGTAATGAGTTATGGAATGTAGAATGAGATTTCACTGCAGCAGCATTTACTGTAGAGACATAACAGTATATTCAAAGCATGGATAGAAATCAATGAGCAAGTCAAGGCTTAATTGCATTATATACTGCAGAAAATACAGTCATACATCAGGTTATGTGTGAACTATGGCTTAACTGAACTACCTACATAAACAAAATATTCATGTTTATGTAATCCAACATTCTTCAATACAGTCAAGATGTTGATATAAACAGATGAAGCACTGATTATAACCAACACTTAAAGGAGTTGTCCAGGAATTTGGTATTTTATGGCATGTTATTAGGATAGGCTATAAGCATCTGATAGGTGGGGGTCGACAGTCAATTGGAGCTGAACTGCAGTACCAATGCCTGGCCACTATACAAGGACCAGAGCCAACTGCTGCCAGTCCTTTGTTGTGTATAATAGCTGTCCCATACAGCTGATTGGTGTAGGGTCACTTGTTGGACCCCAACAGTTAGATATTTATGGCCTATCCTAAGGATGGTCATGACCATCAACCAATGCATGTTTAAGTTGCTTTACCACTCACCTATCTATTGTTGTCAGCAGCTTTCAAAGATAAAGACAGCTGAGAGACTCCCTATAAATACATATTTATGCAGTTTTTGTCACTTTATTTTGTTTTATTTGTACCTATAATTTATTTTATTATGAAAAACTCAACTTTGTCTTTATAGTTTCTTGTAGATCAAAGATGATTTTTTCTACCAATACTATCAGGACACAAGCACACTTATTATTAAAGGAAGTCTGTCACCAGGGTGAAGCATATTAAACCAGCAAGACATTTATGGGGCATTCATACTACCGTTGGATTTCTGTTCTGATAGGGTCCATTAAAAACAAAAAATGGACGCCTATCATAACGGACATTAACTTACTGTAACTGTCCCTTTTTTAACTGATCCATTTAATGCCCAACATGAACATCAGTTAGTGTCCATTAATGTTGTTTTTTTTGTTTATTTTTTTTGTTCTGCTTCCTGAACATGCGCAGAAAAAGAATGGACAGTATAACTCAAAACTTAACATCCGTCATAAGTCCGTTATTTTGAACTGACCTGCATTATTATCTCTGCCAAAACAATGGTCTTTTGACACATTTGGTGAATATGAACACTAATGTACAACAGATCAAATCCCATTGAAATCAAATGGATTTTTGATGGATCTGTTAGTGTCTGTTGTTAACATTTTCTGACGGATGCTAGCAATGGACACTAACAACAGTAGTGTGAATGGCCCCTTACTGTAGAAAGGTCACCTGAATGCAACACTTTTTTCCCTGTGAAAATTTGTTGCAGTGTTATTCATTACATTTACAATATGGAGCAATGATGGCAACTCCATTGCCCAAACCTGCTATGCCCCACTTTGCTCTAATTGGCCTCCTTCTCAGCTCCCTTCATTGAGTGACAGGGCCAGGGAACTAATCTGAACTCTCGTCTGGCCCTGTAATCTCGCATTCACGCTGCGGATAATAGCTACATGCTTAGAAGCGCTTTGAAGTTCCTAGGCTGGAGGGGCTGTACTGTGCCAATTACATCACAGCGCATCCAGAAGCAATGGGACAACAGCTTTTCGCAGATGAAGAGAGATGAGCTGGACAAGACTGGGAACTTCAGAGTGATTCTGCGCATGCGCTGATTATCCAGTGGCGCGAAAGTCAGAACACAAGGACAGGTGACAGTTCAGATTAGCTCCCTGGCCTAAAAGGAGAGAAGAAAGCATATTAAGCACAGTGGGGCATAACAGTATAGAACAATAGAGCTGCCCTCAGTGCTCAATATTGCTCATCTTCATATTGTGAAGAAAATGAATATCTCGGCAACGGAGTCATGAATTTTCATGGGGAAAAAAGCATTGCATTCAGGTGAGCCTGACCTAAATAATTACATTGCTGGTTTAATATGTATCAACCTGGTGACAGACTCCTTTTAACGTGAGTGCAAGTTCTGTATCATCCTTCTTTCATTACAATCTTTATTTTGCAACCTAAAGGGAGTCTGTCAGCAGGAAAATCAGTATCAAAGTAATGACTGTACCTTGTAGAGTGGCTTTTACACTGTCCAATGATGCCTTTCTTATTTTGCATTGCATCAATTTTTAATATGAAAATCAGGGTTTTATTCTTATGCAAATTATATCTAAAAAGAACTTTAGGGGTGTTTTTTCTCCTGCAGGGCTTCACTCTCTGCTCTAGTGCTCTCTGTTCAGCTACACCATCTATTGCTTGAGTGACATCTCCCACCTTGTGTGCAGTTAGGGGCAGTTATCTAGAGCGAAGAGTGAAGCCTTGTCAGGAGAAGAAACGCCCCTAAAGTCCTTTTCAGCTAATTAGCTTTAGAATAAAACACTGATTTTCATAAAAAATTGAGCTTTAATGCAGAATAAGAAAGGCATCACTGGAAAGTATAGAAGCCGCTCTACAAGGGACTGTCATTAGTTTTATACCAATTTTTCTGGTGACAGACTCCCTTTAATATACTGTCTAAGAGAATAGTTTTAGTTGTGATTTAATCCTTCTGTCTTTCTTAGGAAATTATTACTGCCAATGCATAAACATAACAATATTTAGGAAAATTATAAAGGGGTTGTCTCACAACGGCAGACCATTAATAAGCTGATCACCATGAGTACAATTTCTCTAACTACTGACAGACACATCTGGCCTTACATTACATACAAGTAATTGGACAACTATATAATACTTTTACTGTCGGGGCAAGAGAGAGTCTATGTAAGTGGTTTTCTACTCTGACTCATAAGAGGGGCTCCCAAGATCTATGATATCAATGTGCTCTTATAGGGTTAATGGAGAGGGTTTTTCCGCAGCATTTTCCAGTGTGTTTTTGCTGCATTTTTCTCTACGTTTTTCTTCCTTTTTTAAATCTTTAGGGAAAACACAAGCATTTCCGCAGGTAAAACTGACATGCTGCGTTTTTCAAAAATGCATGTGTTTTTGAAATACTCAGCTTTTCTACAGCATTTTTCTTCCACAATGTGTGATGGGATTAGCCAGAATCTCATTCACTTTGCTTGTACTGTAAAATGCAGCGTTTTCTTCTGCTGTGTTTCCTCAGCAGCCAAAAACACTGCATTTCTGTAGCATGGGGCCTTAGCGTCAAGGGGTTATACAGGATTACAGAACATGGCTGATTTCTATTAGGCTAGGTTCACACCTGCACTCGACAACAGTTCGGGGATTCCTTCCCCCATTCAGCTTGAAAAATGCGGAGCGGAAAGTTCTGCAAGCATTTTTCAGGTGGAAACCTGGCGGACCCCACTATAGTCTATGGGGTCTGCGGGTTTCCGAAGGTAACCACTTTTTAAGAGGATTGGGTTTCCGTTTTTCGGGTCCACAAGCGGACCCGAAGAACAGAAACCCAACGCAGGTGTGAACCCAGCATCAAAAAGAGCTCTACCTCTTCTTAGGCAGTCACATCTATTGGTCACATGACCACGCTACAGCTCAGCCTCATTCCAATCTTTCTTTAAAAAAAAAAAAAACAACAAAGTTTGTTTTTTTTTTTATCCTGGATAAATACTTTAATGATTGAACAAAAAAATTATATAGCTATAAAGCATCCATCTGTGTATACTGTATATAACACGTAAGTGATCACATAAAAAACACTGCAGTATGACAAGTAAGACCAGTGGCTCTTCCTATCGCAATAAGACTTCAACTTTCAATTGATAAATCAAGTCTTAAAGTTGTAAGTTTTAACTCATGGCCACCGCTGTACATGGTCGGTTGCTTCTTCCATTATAAGGAAATCACTTGTTTTGTAAAATCCTTCTACCTGGAACCCCCATTTACAGATGTAGCAGTGTTAACCCAAATTTCTCCAATTAATTAAACTGCTGCAGTGTGATAGGCTAACACAGAACACAACATAAAACAATGAAAAAACATTTTGTGTGGGTTTTTATTGTTTTCTGTGGTAAGATATCACACTGCAGCAGTTTAACCGCAGAATTTCGTCTTAACGCTGCTACATCTGTATATGCAGAGGAACTGCTATATAAGTGCCCAATTTAGAATAAAGCATGGATGTCCATACAATTCATTATTTTCAATGGGCTTCCTGTTATCCTCCAGTAACAAAGGCAATGCTTGATACAGCTTTCAACTTAATTGATAGAGGATTGAAACCCAAACAGGACGTATCTATTAGCTTAACATGCATCAATAGAAATGATAACAATGGGCTACCTAAAGCAGACAACCCTTGGGGCTATATTTAAAAGGTTTTTCCAACAATGCTAAGTGATGGCATATGACTAGGATCAAATTGTGAATGGAAAATGTATAGAAGAGCTACACAATATTATCACATATGGATACAAAAAAGTGTGACAACCATTTCACCAATTCATTAAAATTAAATTAACCATATTTTACCATATTAAAGGTGGTGCCACATGATGTAGCTAAATTTTTGGGTCCTCAGGAAGGTGCCAAACTTCACCGGTTGAGTTGGTGAATCTTTACCTATATATGGATTCTGCAGCAGTCATTACTGAACAATAGGAATATGGTAACTATTCACAATGGGAGTATGTGACATCAGTCCAGCATGTGAATGGTGCATGTATGGCATATGTTCAGTATGGTTGGTAAGTGCATAGAACATGTTTGTGTCCAATGTGTGGGCGACGCACATGTATTGTATATTATATTTGTAATTAATATTATGTTTGTTTAAGTGACTTTGGTGGCATTGAAGGGCGTGGGTCCAAATATATTTCTTGCACCTGGGTCCTACGCGGTCCATAAAATAATGGTATGGATTGCATGTTCAGATAACTGTACTATACCATCCAGTACATTGTACAAAGCAAATATTCATGTCATTATCCTATTTACATTGTAATGCTGCTGTGTGTCCTGCCTCCAATCCCATAGAAACAATATGAAGCTACTTTGACCTAAGCGCTTCCAGGTGACAGTTGGCTTTCTGCTGATTTATTAAAAATGTTATATTTTTACTGCTTCATTGCTTGTGTGTACTCTCCAGAGTGTGGTCATATGACAAGTATAATGACAATCTGTCTCTCCGCTAGCATCTCTGTACTTTGGTTATTTGTTTGATGAAGTGAGTAGATTCACTTTTGTTGCCCTTCATCAGAGCTTAATGTCTTTACTTTGGGATCAATATACTTTATGAATAATTTTATTTCCCTCTATTTTTTATGTTCTTTTTTTTCCTCCTCATTATCATACTGAGTTTATTATCTGGTGCTGTCAGTATCTTTACCCTGTCATATGTTCCAGAGGTACAGTAAATATCACTAGTGTTGTAATTAATATGCACACCCTCTGCAGTAATTAAAGCAAAGACCCCTTCAACCAGCTGAGCTTCATACACTAATTCCACCTTATCTTCTTAATGAACTTATTGCAATCTGAAACTAACTAAGAGCGCTGTTCAGTGGAAGTAGAAGAAAGGAGTCAGATGAGATGCAATATTACCTGTGATCATGTTAATATAAGAAAAACAAATTTAATTAGTTCACATCTAATTAAGTTTATAGTACAATTATATTCCACCATTTCTAAAGTCTTCTTGCACTAATGCTATTTAACTGCCTGCTAGGAGAGTTGAGGGACAAATAATTCTTGGAACCTGCGGTGAATGTACAACTTCCCATTGAAAGCTACTATAAGTGAGTAATCTGGATGCATATACCATCATTTATCTCAGATGGGATTCATTAATCTGTTTATAAATTTCACTCTCTTTCTAATGTCATCTTCAGTCAGGCAATAACGTGTAATATTTAAATATATATATACATATTATATATTTACTACGGTATGTGTCTTTAGGTAACAGCCATTACTAAACAACAGGAAGAAGGAAAAAAGTTTCAAATTTCGAATATAAATTTAATCGTGTCCACATTATTTTAAAGGAAATGTGTCACTAAAAAATTATCTATTTTTTAAATCAAGTTTTATATGTTAAATATATTTATCCAGAATTTTTGGTGAGGTTTTTTTTTTTTTTTTACATTTTTCGTTGTTATTATCTATATCTAAAAAAAAATACTAAAAATACTGCAGTTCTGACCCAGGCCACTAAACCAAAGAATATTGCGATACTTCCTGTTTTCTGTAGGGATCTTTCTTTGCAGCAGCCACCACCCTTACCAGCACAGGGATGATCACAACTATCACTTATATGCAGATAAGATACAAAATCTACCAGTAACCTATTAAAACAATAGGTCATTTCCTGGCGACACATTCCTTTTATGTATTTATTGATTTGACATTTTTATATATTAGTTTTTTAAGGCTGGGGATACACTACTCTGAAAGTTATCGCTATTAAAAACCACCCATAGTTGGGTGCTTACTTGCAGGAATTACTGTGGATCTCCAGCTGCGGGTTCAATTTACAGCATGTGGAGGAAATTTTTACAAAATGTCTGTGGTTATGCCTAGTCTGTTCCCAGCCCAAAAGGGATAGTCTAGTCTAAATCACTGTAAATTGAGATGTTATGTACTTTCCTAATATACTTTGTGCTTTATTCCTTCACCTCTGTTTGTTGTCAATAAATGGTAACAGCCAGAGGCTGATAGCCCGTACACATCTAATACTTTGCATAGCTGAGAGTTTGCTATAATAGGGAAAATTTATAAATTGAATTCAATAACACAGTGGCTGCCTGTGATTGGCCCACAGTAGTGCCAGGTTTTTAGTAGCCCTGAGAGTGTTCTACACTACGTCTTATGCCAATTTAAGATGTAGTTCGAACCGAACTTGTTCGACCCGAAACAGTTCAGGGACCTCAACCAGCCGAACCCGAAACAAAATGAATCCTGAGGGGTTTGCTCATCTCTATTTATAAAGAAAGATACAGTAGTACTCTCTAAAATAAAGACAGCATAAACCTGAAGGAGACAAAATAAAGATAGACCCAGTTTACAAGTGGCACATGTGTGATGGATTTGGAGAATCTTTCTTGTCTTTATGCTACCTCTTGAATTTAAACTTTAATTCACTAACTTTAAACTTGAAATCAGTAAAAAATTTGGAGTATTTAAGGACCTTACTTATTCACAACCTCCTTTTCTATAGTCAGAGGACCAGAACAACGGACAGATGGACCACTAAAAAGGAAGACACGTAAGCAAATCAGACGGACTCCATTGACTTACAACACTCTGTCAATTTTTGACACACACTGTGACGGAGTCTCCAAATTGAGACTCCAACACAGCTATGAAGTCTGGCTGAGGCATAAAAATTGTCTAAAGGACATAATAAGGCTCTATTCAGATCACATTTTGAACATCCATTTACAGGATGCCAAAAACGGATGAAAAAAATTGGTCTGGTGCTCCATGTCTTCCTCCTTGTAGAACCTGGCACTCTTCTCATGACACTTAGCGGCCTCAGTGGTGACCCAGGCACATGATGTTACAGACAACGCGAGGAGGAAGACACAGAGTGCCAAACACTGCAAGGAAGCCAAGAAGAGGTAACGGAAGATGACTATAAATGTTGTTTTATTTTTGTCACTTCCCCTGGGCCTTCAGCTATTATACTCCACAGTCTGAAGAGACCCCAGAGTATAATAATCCCCCTTCTGGTTCTATCTGAACAAGTTCAAACCAAATGAGGGCAAAACAAATCTTCTGTACTTGACTTCTCTTTGGCAGTCCCATAGATATATAAGGAGAAGCAGCATGCCATACTACTGCTCCATTAAGACCAGGGCACAAGAGATCACCGTTCTCATGTTCAGTGGGGGTCCTAGAGGTTGCATCCCCACCTATTAGATACTTAAGACTTGCAACCCTTCAAGGCAGTCTTGCACTATAAGTGTGAAATATATCACATCTCCACTGTCGTCTGTCCTATTTTTTTTCACAGTGATTTAGAGACACCAAAAATAACATTCTGACATCCTACATAAGGAGTTGATTCCATACAATTATGTTATTGAGTAAATTTGAGTAGAATTCAGTAGGCTCCCAAACTCTAACCACTAAATCTGTGTTTATACAAGGGGTTTGAACCTTTTTATCTAAAAAACCCTTTGAGATATTTCGAGAAATTAATCAGAATTTTACAAATAAACCTATTTAATAATTGGTGTTATTCATATGAGGACATTTGCTTTAAAGTGAAATTGTCATCTGGAAAACTAAGTTTAATCTACAGGCAGCATGTTATAGAGAGGCGAAGCTACTGATAATACATTACCTGACTGTTCAGCCTCCGTACTTTCAGCTGGGCTCAGCACCAGAGGGAATGGAAGTGCTAGAACGGAGAGCCAGGAGAAGAAGTGTCTGCTGGGTGGCTCGCCATCGACTTCTTCCCTTCTGCTTCAGCTTCAGGTCCCTCTCAATTTACACATAGGAACACATGTCAATCAAGCTAAATTGGTTGGGGAGAAGCCAAAGGAAACCTGCCCAGTGGACACTTCTTCCAGAGTCGCTAGTGTATTATTGAGGCTTCAGTGATTATATATACTGTATGATACCAGTTCTTCTGTTGAAAAAGCCTATACAGTGGTATACCGAGTCCATAGACTTCCATACTAGAGTGACACGTGTCACTGTATGGCGATCCCTAAGGAATTATATTTTCCCCTAAAAGCATTGCTTCTGTAAACTGTCATGCAAAGTAATATGTCACATTTCCATATGAATCAAGGAGAAAAAGTTCCTGTGTGTGCCTCCATATAAGCCCCTAGATTTGTATTGGTGCCATATTACGATTCACACAATTCAGCAGAGTATATGAGTATGAGTTCTTTTCTGATATCCTCACCTTTCAAAGCAATTCACTAATTGTCATTGCATATGGAATATCTATGTGAGGGCTGTTGTGACATTTGTTGTCTCATTTTTACAGTGTTTTTTATTTTAATACATTACAAAATGTCATTGGCCTGTCATTACTAACTCACCCATAGTATTTGGAGTCAAGGATGTAA
Source organism: Leptodactylus fallax (assembly GCA_947044405.1). NCBI lineage: Eukaryota > Metazoa > Chordata > Amphibia > Anura > Leptodactylidae > Leptodactylus > Leptodactylus fallax. The sequence goes on along the minus strand of CAMRHE010000009.1, from coordinate 2,724,738 downwards.
TCATTTGATAATATCATTCCATACAATGTGATGATGTTCATTGTTATGTCATCTATAATGTTACCAAATGTGATGATATTTTTGTCGCTCATTTGTAATGTATTCAGATCTGATGCCATCAGTGGAATTCATTTGCAATGCTCATTGAGAAGCTAAATAAATCATGCCAAGATGAAGTATTATTATTCAAATGAAACAGGACAGTGTGCAAATATTTTCTTATTGTTCTTGGTCTTTCAATTGAGATTGGACTCTTTCAATGCTCCTCATATAAAGAGATAATATTTGGACCATCTCCACCAACCAGCTTGTGTAATGTTCCTTTGATAGAATGACTGCAGTGATGTAGCTCAAAGGTTAATTCTGACAGCTTGAATTATTGTATACACATATAATATATTATTAATGTCTATGTCTTTAAGATTGACAACTGGGACCCACAACATCCTTAAGGTTACCATGTCCAACAAGCTTATATAGGTGTCAGCATCAGTTGTCCATATACTATACTTTTGACTATATAGTGTAGTTGTCTTACGATTTTCAGTTTTAGTTTTCCAGAATGACTACAAAATTGTTGTCTACTTGTGATTTCTACATAATTTTCCCATAAAAAAAAAAAAAAAAAAAAAAAAAACAGAAAAGGTTACTAACAACCATACTCCCCATAGCCTTGGTGGAAAATAATAGCTAGTCTTCTTCTTATCTTATGCCTTGGGTTTAGAGGTGCTATGGAGGAGAGGAAACTGTGAAGCCATCTTTCCTGATCTCAAGCAGAGATTGATCGGAGTTGCCCCCATATGTAATGTGTATAGTGTACCCACTGTGTCACTAAATTGGTATGGTTAGGGACCACTTCTAAGGGTGTTTTCTGAGAAAACTTTCTGGTATTCACCCTTTAAACCCTATATGGGGATATGGACTTCACTGAGGGAAGTCTGCCATGTTGTTACGTCTTGAAGTGGTCCTGATGTTGATGACCAGCTGACCAGCTGACTAGGTAGGCAAAGTGGTAAAGTGCAGCACCACAGAATCAGGTGTTTGCATAGTGTGAATACAAACTAAAACATACATGCACAGAACTGGTGTTCAGGACTGGTAACAGATACTGAATCAGGGGCAGGTCGAGACAAACAGATAGAGGTTAAGCCTAGAAAGGAAGTCCAATACAGGACATCAGGATAGGTAGTAGACATATGTACTAAACACAGGTGTGCATAACAGAAACAATAGAGTCAAAACAATTGCAGGAAGAGTGGTGACACAGACTCCATGGTAAGGAATACGTGGTTACCATGCATATACAAGGTTCAGAAATACAGTCATTCAGATTTACAAACATAACGGAAGCCCAAAGGCCAAGAGAGATACATCAGGTGATACCTTTCAGAGGCTAACTGAGTATATTTGATAGTAAGTTTTCAAGAGTGCTAGCTCTCTTCTTCAGACATGGTGTAATACTAGAAACTGAAAATTCACACTATTTATACACACACAAGACATGGATCTTGAAAAGGATCTTGGAATAACTAAATGTAATATACGTAGATAAGTTATTTACAACAGGTCAGGAAATAAACAGTCTGGAAAATTTGTGGGGCGTGACGGAGGGATCTGTTAATGGAAATATAGCATTGACTGTATTCCGTAGGCTACATGGCACTTCATCTTGGCATGATTTATTTAGCTTCTCAATGAGCATTGCAAATGAATTCCACTGATGGCATCAGATCTGAATATATTACAAATGAGCGACAAAAATATCATCACATTTGGTAACATTACAGATGACATAACAATGAACATCATCACATTGTATGGAATGATATTATCAAATGATTACATCCTTGACTCCAAATACTATGGGTGAGTTAGTAATGACATTTTGTAATGTATTAAAATAAAAAACACTGTAAAAATGAGACAACAAATGTCACAACAGCCCTCACATAGATACACCATATGCAATGACAATTAGTGAATTGCTTTGAAAGGTGAGGATATCAGAAAAGAACTCATACTCATATACTCTGCTGAATTGTGTGAATCGTAATATGGCACCAATACAAATCTAGGGGCTTGTATGGAGGCACACAGAGGAACTTTTTCTCCTTGATTCATATGGAAATGTGACATATTACTTTGCATGACAGTTTACAGAAGCAATGCTTTTAGGGGAAAATATAATTCCTTAGGGATCGCCATACAGTGACACGTGTCACTCTAGTATGGAAGTCTATGGACTCGGTATACCACTGTATAGGCTCTTTCAACAGAAGAACTAGCACTCTCGAAAGTTTACTATCAAATATACTCAGTTATCCTCTAAAAGGTATCGCCTGATTTCTTCACTCTTCCACTACTTTCTATGGCTAGCACGGTACAACAATATACTACAGGAATACATAGCAGAGACGAAGGCTTTGCTTCAGGATTAAAAAAAAGGAACTTGTCCAAATAAGAGATCATAGAACACAGAAATGCATAGCCAAATTGAAGTATTAGCCAGACAAGCAGACATTATTGGCTATGTGGCTAGACGAGCAGCCTTTATTTATACACACACACATTGATTGGCAGAAGGAAACTTGCAGGTGAGCACATAAATCCTTAAAGAAACAGGAGCATGGACAGATGTAGCCAGGTGGCTAGATTTGCAAGGAAAGGTAATATGCCAGCAAGCACAGAGATTCTTCGCTATACTGTATTTATTAATTTAACACAAATTACTTAATTTGCACAAAAAGCCCCAGCCCAAACATATACATATATGAAGCTGGTGGCCACTCAAAAATTATCTTTAAGTGTATTTTAAATAGCAAATTGTACAGGTTATTCATAATCTTTTATTAACACAGGTCCCAATGTCCTGCTGTCCACCCCGAGTCCTTCAGCTCCACTTTCAGCACAGGATAGTGTTTCCTGTCTAGTCACAAGAGCTGTGAAGGGAGTTGGCTGACTGGTTCAATGCAGTAGTCAAGCTAGCATCCTTTTTTATCATGTTTGATCCTAAGACAGAGAAGGGGCTGGTTTAGCTATTACAGTAAAACAACCACCCAAACCCCTTCACGCTCAGTACTGTTGACATGTGGACACAAAATACATTGTCTGTCGAGCAGAAACACAAAGTGAATGTTATAGTTGAGATACAAGGGCAAATAACAGCAAAAGCAGAAACGGGCTGACAACAGAAAGCAGAAGAACAAGCTATTTAAAACCAATACAGCACTGCGAGCCAGAGAGAGACCCCCAAATGCATTCACCAGTGCTAGTCACAAGGCCAAATGGACTTTGCAGAGTTTGATGATCTGAATGTTACCACCAGTAACTGTACAGTTAATAAATGCTCCACTAACTGAAACCAAACCAGAACCCATAATTGACTTACAGGGCAGATCAGAAACAGGAGAATAATCATCCAGGCAAAATCCAGGAGAAGTCATCAGAGGCAGACTCAGGAGACAACAGTGTTCCATTGTGATGTCACAATGCCCCATTGTGATGTCACAGGGTTCCATTGTGATATCACTGAGTTCCATTGTGATGTCACAATGCCCCATCGTGATGTCACTGAGTTCCATTGTGATGTCACAGAATTCCATTGTGATGTTACTCAGTTTCATTCTAATGTCACAGAATTCCATTGTTATGTCACTGAGTTCCATTGTGAAGTCACAGAATTCCATTGTGATGTCACAGTGTTCCATTGTGATGTCACAATGCCCCATTGTGATGTCACTGAGTTCCATTGTGATGTTACAGAATTCCATTGTGACATCCATTGCTGGTAATATGCCAGCAAGCACAGAGATTCTTCGCTACACTGTATTTATTAATTTAACACAAATTACTTAATTTGCACAAAAAGCCCCAGCCCAAACATATACATATATGAAGCTGGTGGCCGCTCAAAAAATATCTTTAAGTGTATTTTAAATAGCAAATTGTACAGGTTATTCATAATCTTTTATTAACACAGGTCCCAATGTCCTGCTGTCCACGCCGGAGTCCTTCAGCTCCACTTTCAGCACAGGATAGTGTTTCCTGTCTAGACATGTCACAAGAGCTGTGAAGGGAGTTGGCTGACTGGTTCATTGCAATAGTCAAGCTAGCATCCTTTTTTATCATGTTTGCTAAGACAGAGAAGGGTTTGGTTTGACTCAGGAGACAAAATCAAAATCCAATTGAAGTCCAAGAGTCATATCCGAATGGGTACGTCAATGGCAGAATCAGTGGACCAATGAATAACCAGAGAACAAGCCAAGGGTCAGAATGAAGCAATCCAATACACACACGATCAGGTCTAGAGCCAAAATAGAAAACTAAATTAGCAGGCAAACTGGGTCAGGAGGGAGGGGTCTTATATATGCCTCCTCAGCTGCTAAACAATAACCTTAAAGGTATAGCAGCTGATTTGAGAATCTTGACAGTGAAGCTACAAGATCTTTGATCATCACTGTCAGCAGGACAACAGGGTTCCACTGCTGGGAGACCCCGATGACTAAAATGGGGGTCTTAAGTCCTGTGTTCCGCTTTACCAGCACAGCTGTTTCCATCACCCACATAGGCTATGAATGGAACAGCAGCTTGTATATCTGCTCTACAGATCATATAATTATGATCATACAGTGAGGAGGAATGGGGGATTTGGAACACCAGTTCTAGTAGTCCTGGGAGTTAGTGGTGGTATCCCCAGTATTTATACATTTATCAGGTATCCTATGGATAGATAAATGTTTTCAGTGAGAAAATGCCTTTGATGCTTAGAGACTCTCAGCTTTCATATGTTATTAATATAGCAAGATATCCCTGACAATACTGGATATATCACCAGCCTAAGACACAGTTGGGAATGTGACCGTTATATGAGGCATGAGCTCCAGACTGTGTTTTCAACTGATGATATCTCCAGTTTTGTCATAGCTAGAGCTGCTTTTATATGACATCAGAACAAATGTTCTAGTTGGCACTAAAAATCAGAGATACAGCTATTAGAAATAACCCACCAGTCAAGTGTACTGAAAACCAGATAAGATTAGTGCATCATGGAACCACATTTGCTAGTGTTATGATAGCCAATGCTATATCTGTACAAATCTATTTTTACTAAAGAAGCCTATATATTCAATGTAAAGTGGCATCGTAGATTCTCTGCACCCAGTGTACACAGGCTGCATATCAGCTGGCTATTTACAGTACAGAAACAATATTCCTTCTATATAAAAAAATAGATGTGAACCATTTCCAATGACAAGTTTCAAGAGCTCTACTTTTCGTTAAATAGAAAACAAAGACTTTGCAGAAAGAAAGTTAATTTAAGAACATAAGCCAGAAGACAGCATGATGTCCAATATAGGAAGAGCGTAATAATAAACAAACTCAAACAGAATGTATTTTAAATAGAAAAGTGTGCAGCAAATGTTCAGGAATGAAATCTGCTAGTTATTGTATAAAAATCCCTTAAGCCTCATGCCCAGTGTACATCTGCAGTGAAGAAAGCAAAACAGGATATCGGGATTCAGTGCTAGAGGGATACAATACCGAAGCAAATGAAAAGAGGTTCAGAATAAAGCAGAGGTTATATGTTTCCTAGAATACACCACAGGTCTGGTCACCAAACCTTAAAGAGAATATAAATGCACTTTAGGGGGTGTAGTACAGAGCAAGAAGAGTAATAACAGGTCTAAAAGATAAAGGATATATTGAAGAAATCTCACTGGTTTATTGCAGAAATGAAAATGTGGTTATCTACCTGGAGTTTTCAAAATTATGATGTGAATTTGACAAAGCATTTCCACGGAAACCTGGAGAGCTCGCAAACACCAATAAAGCCGGGGAAGGGAAAAATCAGGACAATGTAATTGTTTGATCTATTCCACCGCAAGACAGGAAGCTTGATTTAACTATGTATACTATTGTTCACCGAACAACACTAATTGTGAAGGCCAGAAGTACCCCCATGTTTCGCGTTGTAGCAAATTACGTTGTATGGCGCTTACATTGTATTTAGGAGACTTCTTTGAATTATTTTACATAACTTGCACAGTACGTTATATATTATTTAATAAAGCAAAGCCTGCATGTGAATTGTTGATTGCAGCAGCATACAAAATGTGGCAAGTACAAGTTTAGCAGCTAAATATTGCTAAAATCTACTAGACAGTATGTCTTTGAACTCACTTTCCTGGCTATACCTTCAGCAACAGGCATAATTATGTAACATACTATAATGGGGTTCCTTACACTTAAGTCTCCCATATAAATTAAAACTTGGCAACATTTGGGTGATGCCACTAGCGCCAGGGAGAGGAGTATAGGTACTGTTTAGATATAAACGGTTTATTGTCATTAACTGAATATTTTTTCAGAGTCTGGGAAAGTTTTATAACTATACTACCGCCCCTCATATGACAAGAAATGAACTATATGACTTGGTATTAAGAATGTTTGCTGGTCCAGGACCCTCCAGTAATCCTATAAGTTAACCTATGGAGTGTGGACACAGTGTGCTCAGGGAAACCCGCATGCCACAATACAAGCAGGTTGACACTCCCCTATTGCCATGTGAAAAAAACACTGCATGGCCGCCAGACAAGGACTCACTGATCATGAGAGGGATTAATTCTAAATTTTGAAGCATGGGTAGACATGGGTTAAAGTTGTTTTTTAGATGACTGGTTGTTTTATATTCATCTATGAGCATTAACATGGTTCCAATATGCAAGCTCCATTTATAGGGACCTCTTGCGTCAAATTCTCATACTTGATCCTTGAGCATTGAGTCTAAATAGCTATGAATGAATAGCGTCACGTTAAAAATTTTCTGTATGGTTTCACTTCACTCTTACGAATCACTTTAGGTTAAGGCTCCACGTAGCGGGCCACATCCAAACAGTTTGCCACTGCGGACTCTCTGCTTCAATTATACCTATACGGAAACCGCCAATGTTTCCGTAGGTATAATTGACATGCTGCAATTTCCAAAAAACGAAATGGTTTTGGCAATTACAGCATTTCCGCTGCGGGTATTTTTCTGCAATATGTAGGGAAAATGCTGCTGTGTTTACGCCACATGGGACTTCATCCTTAATTGATATGTAATACATTCGGCCTTATGGAACAATTTAATAAAAAAACATTTATAATAACAGTAGTTTAGGCTAAAGCCCCTTTTTGCAGCGGGAAAAAAAACGCTGTGTTTTACAGTACCTGAAAAGTGAATGAGATTCTGGCTAATCCCATCCATACATTGCAGAAAAAAAATCCGCTGCGGAAAAGCTGCATTTTCAAAAGTGCCTATGTTTTTGAAAATCGCTGCATGTGACTTATACCATTGAAAACCTGGCATTTTCCCTATAGCTTTAATAAGCAAAAACACAATGAAAAATGATTTTTTTTAGCTGCAATTTGCTACGTGGGGCCTTAGCCTTAAAAGGGTTTTATGGAATCTTTTAAAAATTCTCTGCATTTGGGCTCAAAATGGAAAAAAACAATAAACCATACAATATATTTACCTTACCTATTCAGTGAATCACCCCATGCTATTGTTTCCTCTAAGCTGTTCAATCTGGAAATGATAGCTTTAAAATCTCCACGCATTTCAGACAGATATTTCTGCTACTAGGATAGAGTGGCGTAAAATGTTGTGTTAAAAGTGTTTTCAACCCCATGAATTTTTTTTTTATGATCAGAAGACAATGGTATAAAATAACAAAAGGAGTAATACTTACCTTATCAGTCCCCTGCTGCTCCTATGTCAGTGCTTTCCTGTTCTCCTGTCAGTCTCTGCTTACAGAGCTCTGGTATGACATGGTGTGTTGATGTATAACCACTGCAGCCAATCACTGTGGTCACATGTCACATCAGGAGAAGGGTGAACAGTAACCAGCAGGGAGCGGGAAGTGTTGGCACATGAACAGCAGAGGATTCGTCAAATTTAGCTCCTACTCATATTTTTCCATTTTTCCACAGCTGTTTTTAATAAAAGATTACAGGAGTTTTAAACCCCTCTAACACTTTGCTTTCCAGATTGTGCAACTTATAGAAACCACTCAATATCTTAGAAAATCTTACAATGATATTGGTCTGTTTTGGAGCCAGAATCTGCATGAAAAATTAATGTGTACAAATTAATTTATGGATTAATGTGAAAAAATTCTTTGCTTAAAGAATCCACGAAAACTTGATTCTATGATTTAAAAGAATATACTATAAAAGGACACACAAGACCTGAGGAAGAGCAGAGGTCAGACAATACAAAAATCACATGTTTGCACTATTGGGGAGATTTATCAAGACCGACATTGACAATGCTAGTGTTCATATCCCCTGTGCTGTTGGAAGATTCACATAATTTATTACTTCATAATAAATTAAGAGCATCCTCTGTTGTGCACCATACAATAAATTCTACACCAGTCCTGACTACACCATGCCTAGGCCAAGCCTCCTCTTCATAAAGAAAGGGTGGTGGAAAAAACATAGCACAAATGGTGTTTAAAATAGTACAAACTTGTGGTTTGTGATTTTTTTTTTTCCAGCAGGAAAGTGGCATAGGAGGATAATGGCATCGGTAGTGGCATCAGCCATCTTCTTCTGAGTGGCCTGCTGGGGGAGCAGTATATCAACCAGGGACAGAAATAAACTTGACAAGCTGATTAGAAGGGCCAGCTCTGTCCTGGGGAGCCCACTGGACCCAGTGCAGGTGGTGGGTGACAAAAGGATACTGTCCGTGGGGAGGTCCATGCGGAAAAAGTCCCATCCCATGCATGAGACTGTGATCGCGCTGGGCAGTACTGTCAGTGACCGACTGCTCCACCCTAAGTGTGAGAAGGAGCGCTATCAGAAGTCTTTCCTCCCCACCGCAGTTAGGCTGTACAACCAACACCGACCTAAGCGGAGATCATTACACACAGAGAACTGAAATATCTTTCTGCCTGTTAAATCCCCCCCTCCTCTGCTACTTCCTATCTGTCTGTCTGCTATTAATGTAATGCCTCTCACCTTGGAACATTCCTGTACATGTTGTATTTGTATTTGTATCTGCTTATCTTTGCTGCTGTAACACACTGAATTTCCCCATTGTGGGACTATTAAAGGACTATTATTATTATTATTAATGAATCTGTCCCTATGTCTCCAGTTTGCTTTTTGTATATGCCTGCCATTTTGAAATAACATGTCGTTTAAAGAATTGATGAATGCAGCTTTTTGGACTTTCTATGTATCTAAGTATATCCCTACTTAGACATGCAGTTCTCAAATTTCATATCATGCAGATTTTATTTCATATTAATGAAACGTATTTACACAAAAAATCCAACATACAACAGATGATGCAAAAGTACATTTACAATCACTGAGTCAATTGACAGATACACACGTGGACAAAATTGTTGGTAACCCTCGTTTAATGAAAGAAAAACCCACAATGGTCACAGAAATAACTTGAATCTGACAAAACTGGAATATGCCAAACTACATGTTGACAAGCCACAAAGCTTCTGGGAGAATGTCCTATGGACAGATGAGACAAAAATCGATATTTTTGGCAAGGCACATCAGCTCTATGTTCACAGACAGAAAAATGAAGCATATCTTATAAAGAACACTGTCCCTACTGTGAAACATGGAGGAGGCTCTGTTATGTTCTGGGGCTGCTTTTCTGCATCTGGCACAGGGTGTTTTGAATCTGTGCAGGGTACAATGAAATCTCAAGACTATCAAGGGATTTTAGAGAGAAATGTGCTGCCCAGTGTCAGAAAGCTTGGTCTCAGTCGCAGGTCATGGGTCTTGCAACAGGATAATGACCCAAAACACACAGCTAAAAACACCCAAGAATGGCTAAGAGGAAAACACTGGACTATTCTGAAGTGGCCTTCTATGATCCCTGATCTAAATCCTATTGAGCATCTTTGGAAGGAGCTGAAACATGCCGTCTGGAAAAGGCACCCTTGAAACCCGAGACAACTGGAGCAGTTTGCTCATGAGGAGTGGGCCGAATTACCTGTTGAGAGGTGCAGAAGTCTCATTGACAGTTACAGGAATCGTTTGATTGCAGTGATTGCCTCAAAAGGTTGTGCAACAAAATATTAAGTTAAGGGAACCATCATTTCTGTCCAGGCCTGTTTCATGAGTTTTCTTCTTAAAAAAAATTCTGTTGAAGCATGGTTGAAAAGCATGTCACAGATAATGATAGAAGGAATTCACATTTATTAGGGTGAGTATTTTTTTTTTTCCGCTGATTTCCCTGTTATGGCTTATTCATACAACAGGGAAATACAGCCCTCATGCGGCCATTTTAAAAACAGTGAGAGTAAATGGGTATATTCACTTGTCTGTTTTTTTTTTTTGACAGAACAATTTAGATGTCTGTCAAAAAAACTGACATGCTCTATCTTTGTCTCATTTGGTGAATACAAAAACAGACATGTGGCTACACCCATACAGTTTCATGGGTTTTAAAATGGCAGTGTGACAGTCGTTCAAAAAACAGCTGTCAAATGGCCATTTTCACATGTCATGTGATTAAGGCCAAAAGCTGTGTGCCTGGGTCTGACCCGCCAGGCTGGGGTAAAGCCGTTCCCATAGATGTATGTACATAGCTCACTGAGTGCTGTGTATGCAGCTATGAGGAAGGCAGGGACAGTAATAAACCATCCCTGCCTTCTATGGGATGTCCAGCTGTTAATAGTAGCCAGCTCCGTGCTCCTGCAACTGCATGTGCAGCTGCAGTAACTCCACAACATAACATTCTTGCCAAGTTAATTAGCCATAGCCTAGATGTATATAGTCAATGGGCAGCTGGCAATTGGTTTAGAGAGAGTTTTATATATGTATCCTGGATGGGACATTATGTGTATTCATGCCCTGGTTCTCCCATCCATACCTGGTCATGTAATCCTTTTAAAGTAACTGCAATGCCCACTCTAACAGGTACAACTTATGTCTTGAGATCTTACAGAGTAAATTAGGAATTATTTGTGGGACAACCCCTTTAAATGTCAATTATTTCAGAATATTTTTAATATAAAAACATTCTTAGTTTTTTATTCAAATTTGCTAAAATGCAGCATGTTCTGGGTATGCCAATTTTTTATCACATTATTCTTCATAGATTGAAATAGGCTTTTAACATGCCTTAGAGAAATGTAACTAAGAATGCATGAACAATGAAAATAATTTAAAAAAATTAAAAAAGCAGGTAAAAGCATAAAAATGCATGAAATTTAGGGTATTTTATAAGCTTTTTAAGGAATTAAAAAAATAATTTGAGCCCTGAAAACAAAACCTTCTGCTCAGATAATTAGTATTATTTTATAGCTCTGGAGAATACTATTATTATAGTTTTCACTCACCCACCCCCCAATGGAATTGCTACATAGTCAACAATATAATTTCTAATGTACAAGCATACTTACTGAAATGAAATATAACATGGTTAAAAGTGACATGCGGCATGTCTTATTATTTGGTTAAAACATTTTTCAAATTAAAGCTGTAAAATAAGTCATTTTGCTACATTCTGATGTTTTGCCACTAGTCTATGCTGTTGTATTAAATTCTGAATGGTGTTTTTATAGGAATGCAGTTCTTATCCAGGTACTGTAAAATAATTTTATTAACAATGAAATCATAAAGCACATACTCAAACACACAATAAATACATACTAAGCAATAGTTTATCTTAATGCTTTCTTTATTTTTTGCAAGTAGACATAAGTAAGGTGTAAAGTTGTAAAACACAGCCATTTGTCTCTAAAAATATATACTAATGAGACAAAAACATATATATGACACTACAAATTTTTTACTATGGCAATAATAAAATCATCTGGTAAAATAATCTAAAATATGGTATATTAGTTGTATATTAGTTTTTATTCTACATACAGAGAATATACAGCAAAACAAATATGCGTACAATAACAAGATAACAGGAACAGTAATCTTAATATAACAGTGTCCAAATAATAATTACATATGTAAATGTTATATAAATACCTAGTTAGTTATTTGAGTAGATAAAATTCTAAATAAATAAAAAAATAGCCAGTATTTATATATACATTATATATATTTATTTACCATATTAACATTAAATGTAGTTACATAGATGTAAAGGTAACTAGCTAGACATTCCTTAAATAAATAGATAGGCATAATGTTATGTTAAAATAAGATCGTACAATTAAATACAGTTTTCAACTCATCATTTCCCTATACAACTGAGATTCCAGAGCTCCGAGTTTGAGATTTCTTTAAATTATTTTCCATGCTTATAAATGGACTTCAAACATTTCTTATTATCCTGTTAGGTCTTTTGGTATTTCTTTTTTCACTAATTATATTAATTATGTAAACTAAAGTTATAAAATACTTTACCATGACAATAATATTCTATATTAAAACACTAACAATTATTTGAAAAAATCATTGCCTGTTATAGAAAAGTGAAAAAAAAAGCTCAGATTATAGCAAAGGAGCTTTTAAATTAGTTAATAAAGCTAATTTAAGTGTCTATTTCTATACTGAATCTAGAAATTCAGGATAAAAATAAAATAAAAATAAAAAAAATTAAATTTAAAAAAAAAAATTAAAAATGTACTTAGTGGTAGAACATCATATATATATATATATATATATATATATATATATATATATATTATATCAAATTACCAAATGACTGTGGCAAAATGCAAACACAATGCATGATGCCCATCAAAATTGAATCTCAAAGAGTAGACTTATTGTACAAGAACTCAGGAGAGTAAAAGGGTGTACTAAAAATTTTATTTCATCTGGGTATGAACACTTTGTTTCGAAAAGTAAAGCTCACAAGAGCATAGCAAATATTAATAAGTAAAAAAAAATCTTTTATTCTTTGCGTTTTCAATACAATTTTCAATTTCAAATGATTAAAATTAAGAAAACTTAAGATATGATGTGCAGGTTTAACCACCTCAGAATTTTTTGTCATCAGGTATGATTGGCATGGCCTGACATAATCATTTCTAAAAATTCACTTGCTTTTTAATAGCAAATGTATCAGCAGATAAAATGTTAAACAAACAACTAAAATAATGAAACAGTTTTTCATCACTGCTAACTCAGTGAATATAGAGATGTATATTTTAAGAGCAATATGAGTGCATTTTTCTAGAATTAATAAGAAATTCCTATAAATGATTAATATATAGGAACTATTTTCAAACTACTCTTAAAAATGTCCCGTAATGTTAAACTTCTCGACGATAGATATTTTTTTTCATCTTTTACTTTGCCACTCAGACTTTACTCTGGTTTTTGGACGCATATTCCACAGGTTGAGAATCTAGCACAAATCATACAAATAAAAAATAACTTTTTGCAAATTTTAAAACCACAATTCCACAACTCCAGACTCAACTAAATCAAGAAGCCTGATAAAAACACACATAGACTATTATGGACTATAATATAGAAATCAGTCATTTCTTCTTCCATTACTTTTATAGTATAGGTTTCCTCATACGCGGCAGGACTTCTCACTTAAGGCTGTTTTAATTACAACATCAGCGGCAGCAGCACATGTTCATTAATAAACGTGAAAGTTTTATATGGGCTATGCTGCAAGAAAAAAGTCAGAAAATTATAGATTATATCAAGCGGCTGCAGGAAATAAAAGTCACTGTGAAATGTTGTTATTAACAATGTCATCTTATATGGATTTCATAAATAGAAAAAACTGAAAACAGAGTAACCATTTTAAGCACTCTGGAGGGGATTCTATAACATAATTTATAAACATTGCAGTTCAAATGATTTGATTGGATTATAAAATATTGAAACGGTTCTTTGTGCGAGTCATTTGATGGCTGCCATATCAGGAATTTAGGTGGCGAGTATAAACAATACACAATGTCATTGATCTTTAAATGTTTACATTTATATTGGTTTCTGCTTGTATCTACAACCCTGATCCTTATTAATCAAATATTTTATTATTAGATCATCTATCAAGATTTAAAGAATATTGAGCTGTCATATTTTAGTGTACATATTGTGCAGCTGTTTCAACGTATTGGGGCTTTGAAACAGATACCAATAAAAAAGGGATGATAAGTTTTCTGCTAAGCAAACAGGGAGTTGAGAATGAAGTATCCCTGTTTAGAAAACAATATTGTGAATGTAGTATATGACTATTTGTTAAGTTTGGTGCATCTAGTCATCTCTGCATTGTTACATTGTGGTATAGTATGCTCAGTGCAGCACAATATATGGAAATTGCAGAGCTTTTCATTTTGGCCCAACAGATGGTACTTAATGGTGTTAAAATAACACAGCACCATCTTGTTATTCACCACCTATATGATACTAAAGCTGGATACACTCACTAGATTATGTATGATCTGATGATCATTGGTACGAACGTTCCCACCATCAATATTGACCATTTACAACTAAACTGCTCAATCAGGGGGGCAGTTTAGTTGTAGAAAAAAAAAGTGCAATGAGTCTGCCTGATAATTAGCCAAAAGCAGTTGATTATGCCAACAACTGGACAAAATTTTCCAGCATGGCTGAACAACCACAAATCACTGTTGACAGCATCTACAAGACAAATTCATGGTCAAAAAGTGCAAATTGCCCATATCAGCCAACGGATGTATATGGCTGGCCTTCAACACTACCCAGCCAATTGCTGTCTGCTACATCTGCATTCAAAAAGCGCATTGGAAACTGCATCAAAAATGCAACATAACTCACACAAGTGGTGCCACTTTTTGTTACAGTGCATGCCTATGGAGGGAAAACATCCCTTAAAAATGACACCCAAGAAAATACTGCATTTTCCAATATATGCCACAACATCAGAACTAGAGATGAGCAAATCAAAGCTGACAAAGTGGAATTTGATCCAAATTTCAGGAAATCTTCGATTCGCATTGAATCCGGATTTCCTCAGGCTTCGTGGTATCGAATCACATTTTAAACTAAGGACACGTCGGAATATCCTTTAGAAAGGCTACTCTACTCCTACCTTTGCCGTCACATCACGCTCCCTGCAATGTCCTGGTCCTCCTAGCTCGTGTAGGAAAAGAATAAAGATGGCCACCGGGTATGCGCAGAGCCGCTCGTGTAGGAATAGAAAAACGATGGCTGCCGGCTGTTGGCTCTGCACATGCTTGGAGGCCCTCTTTATTCTATTCCTACACGAGAGGCTCTGCGCATGCCCGGCGGCCATCTTTTTTCTATTCCTACACGAGCTAGGAGGACCAGGACATCACAGGGGGCATGATGCAATGGCAAAGGTAGGAGTAGAATAGCCTTTCTAAAGGCTATTCCGATGTGTCCTTAGTTTAAAATGCATATCCCCATATCCCCAGGCTCTCTGCAGACAGGAAAATAGCTGTTTTTTAATGTGATTCGACGCAAATGAATTCGGATCGAATCGTTTTGGGAAATTCGGCGAAGCCGCCGAATCGAATTTTTGAGAAATTCGCTCATCTCTAATCAAAACTACTGAAGAAACTACACCTTCCAAAATGCAATGGCCTACATTTACTGCTGGATGATACCAGCTATTAGTTTACTTACTTTATGTCAAAACGTTTTGTTTAAATTTTGGCAAAGTTTGTTACATTTTGTCTACTAAGACCACTTTCCTTACACCATGAAGCCACACCTTTGAAGTAAGGGTAAAAAAATGAAATGGATAAATATAATTAGTAGTACCTAAGTCAATAGTTGTTATCAGGAGTTTTTAAAGGAAACCCATCAGCTCCCTTATTCTGCCCATTGTAGTGTCACATATTGTAATTTAAGTAGTCTATCAATCATGTCTTAATGTATATCAGTTTTAGAAAAAGAATGTTTTTAACTGTGCAGCATGGTCAGTACTGCCAGAGATCTGTCCAATAATATACATGGTATACACCCTCCTCACACCCTCCTCTGCCCAAGTACTGACTAATGGTGTTTCCATGTCCAGTAAAATGAAAGAGGCTATCAATCTGTGTCTGAAGGATCCTGTCATCTGCCTTTTCTGGCAGCACTGGCATGAAAGGAAGATGACAGATTCCCTTTAAGCAAATGCATCATCAAAAAACATTTTATTTAAATAAGGTATAAATTGATATGTGACTGCACAAATGAGAAAAATCCTTGAATTATTCCAGTTTTAACACAGGCCACTGGAACACATTAGCTGGTCATTGTTCCCTGTAGCTCATTATGTAGCTTTGCTGTGTAGACTGGAACTACATCAGCAGAGTTGTCTTATTAGCACTAGAAAGCTGGGAATTTAGCGACAGATGACAGCTGTATACTATGTAATACTATAAACAAGGATAAGGCTCTGTATGCAGCTCACCTGCCACTCCCTGAACTATGGTGTAGTATTAACAAATACAGGAACGATGAGCGGCATTTCTACAGACCTAAATTCTCTAGTTTATTGAAGTATCTGGAAGGCTAACAGGAGCATAGAGGACAAAACACATACAGCATCCTTCCCATCGGTATGTGTTTTGTCCTCTATGCTTCTTCTAACCTCTCAGATACATCAATAAACTGGAGAATTTAGATCTGTGGAAGTGCCGGTCATCACTCCTGTTTATTATTACTACTCGGATTAGAAGTGGCCTTTGGGCTAGAGTACCCAGGAGGTGAATGGACGTACATCTCTATTGTTTATTGTATGGAGTAGTATGCCATATCTTCCTCAAGATTGTAATGGTCTAGTGTTACTTTTCTGACTTGTTACTATTATTTATTGTAGCTGCACTGACCTACAGGAGGGATTTACCTCCAAATTGACAATCTTCAGTTTTTTTATAAAAATAAAAAACTAAATAGCGATACTAAATTCTCTCATTCCTATCCTATTCTGTTCGGCATACTCATATTGAATTAATGTCACCAATATTAAATATACTGTACTTTACTTTTACAATAAAATTGAACCTACTGGTCAGTGGTCAACCTCAAAAAAGCTAAGAAGACAGTCTTTTTGTCAGATAACTCTTGCATTGTACAATTCCTACAATAGCATGATATCTATTTTTAGTGCACTTTTTTTTTAGCTACGTCCACACATAGCAAAAAGCAGCTAAAAAATGCAGTGGAATAAGATGCAGCAGAAATACTTGGTTTTTAACTACCTTTCTGCTGTGTTTTTCATTTTTGCCTTTCCCTTTTCAAAAAAAAAACGCACATTATTTAAAATGCAGAATTTTTTCCTGTAAAATGTAGCATTTATTTCTGCCTCATTTCCACAACAGCCAAAAACATGTGGCCTTAGCCTTCTATGAGAAATAATACAACATGTAACTGGCTGTTTAGCAAATGGTCCTGTTAGGCCTCCTTTACCTATAGTATATTAAATTTCTATATTTAAATTTTATGCATAAAAATCCCCCAAACAAGCCTAGTTTGCATAACATGAAATTGTGGTTAAGTTAAAGGGCATTAGTGGTAAAACTGTTAATCTATTAATCAGTTTTAAATTCCCCAAAATGAACAAAATACCTTCTCTGTTTCTAGTGGAAACGGGATCATATGCATCTTAAAAGGGGGCCATTATCTCCATGGGTTTCTTCACTTGAAGTTAAAAATCTAAAAATGGTTTTCATTCATTTCTCATTAATATGCAAAATAATTCAAATTAGATTGTAATTAACCATCTACTCAGTAGAAAACCTTTTCATGATAATTTATGATAAACTCAGTTGCAGCTTTGATTGAGATTGATTCTTGGTGTTGAGAAGCTGTCATGAATATAAAAAAGCACCTGAAAAAAAATGGATTTTTAAACACCTTACTTGCTTGGCCAAATATTAATTGCATTCACAGGGCAATGCATTTTGAACTTACAGGTTATAAATGCACGCGGCAAAGAAATTAGAACTGGTACAGATCTGTTTGTCATGTTAATATTATATATTGCCTTCTCTTTATGCTACCAACTGGGAGCGTGTCTCATATTTTGTGGTGCTGTGCAAAGAGTCTGTTGTGAAAAGAGAGATGAAAGAGACAAGATGAAACACTGGGGCATAAATATCAATAAATACCAAGCTGTTAATTGGTCATTTCTGTCTACGCTATGGTATACAGTAAATTAGCCAAACTAGCAGCCGCCATTTTGGATAATGCACTTATAAGACTGCATAGACAATGGGACATTATTGGCAAGGTCTGGCCGGATTGTTTCGTTAAAAATAATACTCAATTTTACTACTTAAAGGGGTTATCAATATTATAACTGCAGGAGTCTGACACCTGGAACCCACGCAGGTCACCGGTACTGAGACAGGGCGGTTTGCGTTATCGTTTACATACCGCGATCCACGCTGCTCACTTGCTGCGTACAAACTGCATTCTGCGAGCATAGATACAGCACACTGCCACATAGATTTCAATGGGAAAGCACTACAGAATGTACATTCGCTGCTACTGTTTGTACAGCAAGTGAGCAATGTGGCTCGTGGTATGCAAACAATACCGCAAACCGCACTCAGTATCGGTGACCTGTGGGTCTCGGAACCCCACAGATTTAATATTGATGACCTATCCTAACAATAGGCCATCAATGTTAGAAACCGGATAACCCCTTTAACTACAGTTACAGGTAGATTAGATTTTTTTCACATCTGCATTGGTCATTTGTGTTGTTTTGTCACAGGAGCAGAACAATGAAAATAACCGTTCAAGTGCCAAGTCCTGACACAATGGGTACCAATGGCGGCCAATTGCGTTTTCATTATGGGGCTTAACATTTTGTGCTTATTTTGTGCAGCATTTTGACAGAATTTGCAATTTGCAAGGAAAGGAAGCAAGATAACTTAGATGGAAAGAAATGTGTGGTTGGTGCAGGTAAGTATTATTACTTAAGCTATATTCACACAACAGTGAATAATGGCCATGTGACATCTGTTTTTTAAAGGACTTCACATGGAAACATTACATTAAATTTGAGTGAATGGGGGCTATTCACATGACCATTATTTTTATGGTCTGTTTTAACAGGCCGTCAAAATATAGGTCATGCCCTATTTTTGTCTGTTTGTAGAGATCCCTCCATACACGGAAATGTATGGGGGATCTGTGAAAATAGCCGCCCCTTGGGTGCAAGATGATTTTGCATCTCAGGTGTTTGAATGTAGCCTAAGAGATGATGCACAGGAAATAAAAAGGAAAAAGAACAGGTAAGAATGAGGGATAACAATTTGTATGCGTATAAAATTAGATAATATAAGTTCATAAAAATGCAGTGTATATATATACATATATATATATATATATATATATAATTTTTTTTTAAATTTATAGATATACATATATATATATTTATAATATAAAAAAAAATATATATATATATATATATATATATTAACATGAGACGCTTAATTCATGACTATACACGGAGCTGAAACTAATTATAATAAATTCATACCAATAGTCTACTAGGACTGAATCTGTGTCAATAATATCAGAGGAACATGACTTCCTATTTGACATCTGTTCCCAGACTTTTCAATCAATGGATTAATAATCTTATATTATATTTTTGGTTGAACCTCCTGGGTAAATTTTTCATTAAAGTTAACACAGATGCTGATGTAATTGTAGCATACTATTTGTATGAAATTATTATTTCATTATAGTATATAGCCATGTCTTAAGTATTTTATAACTGTTCATTGATTTGTATTGTATATATTTTATGTACTAGATTTGTATTATATAATTTTAATAATGCTCGATTTAATATGCACTAAATACTTATTTCTACATGTCAACTGTATATTTTTTATACACAAAAACTATTCCTTGCCATTGTATTTTTTCTTGTGGAGTTGTAAGCAATCTTTCTTTTTCATCTAAAAATAGATCTCATACCTGACTAGTTCAGGTCAAATAACAAACATGATCGCACACAAGTGCTTTTTGGAAAATAACAAAGGTTTAGCTCTTACAACCACAGCATTCCAGGTGTTAAGAAAGACAGAAACAGTTGACATGAGAAAGACCCTTGGATCAGAAATTTCAAGAGTTTTCGGGTGGCCTACTTCTTGATGACATTGTACTACATGTGTTTAATAAGCTGCTGTTAAAACTACAGTGAACTTTACTAAATCTAAAAGCAATATAAATTGTTATAAATTATATATTTTTTCAACATCAACACTTTACAATGTCAGAAGAAAACAGTAGACATTATGATCCTCTTGAAATTTTTAGCAATGAAAAACTATATTACTTTACATCAAAACAATATATTCCAACTGGAGGCCTACTATACTTTACCAATCTAATACTGATGTTCTATCCTGGTCCCAGAAAACTCCTTTAGCTCACCTTTTACAGGTACTCAGCTCCAGTGGTGGGAGCCTGGACCCTACTGATACCTGTATTTGATGTCATTTCCTGATGAAATGTTCCGAGTGTGCCAAGATCACTGATGTAGCCAATCATGGGCATCAGCCATGACCGGTACAAAGATTGCTCCTCTGTCTAGGTATTGCTATTACAAACTTGTTATGGTGCCCCTGGAGACATTACAGTAGGTGGACATTCTGAGAAGCATTCAAAAGAACACCAGGGAGCGCCATAACAACTCAGTGACATCAATATCAAGACGTAGGAGCATTTGTTAATGGTTACAATGAAGAATACGTGATTTGCACGATCTAACAGTGGGTGCTGCAAAACAATGTAGCTGGGCTCCAGGATGGGGCTGGCGATGCTTTCACCCAAGCAAGTGACTGGATTGACCAATTAGCAACTTTTCCTTATTACTGGCTGTGTGATTTGCAGGTTACTGCATGGCCAAGAATAGGAGAAGGCCCATAATCAATTAGAGGTATGATTTACTTAAATGAAGACACCAGTAGCCCCATCATGGAGTGCGGCTACAGTGCCGTACTGTACTGAATAGTTCCGTATATACAAGTACAAAAAGTGATAGTAAGACCCCTACAGTTCACTAGAACAAAAAGAGTGTATACTATGGCCCTCTGGCTAATATCAATCTCTCTCTGTTTTACTCATGAGTAGCATTTTCAAACCATTTATTTATGGCCTGATAATATTTTTCATAAGTGAACTTTAGGAAGGTCAATGGCCAATGATGTAACTAAAGTCTTGTAGGCTCTGATGCCCTGAGGCCTTACCTCATCTCTATGGTTCATTCTTGATAGTAGTGGCTATGAGTACTACATTGGTCTCCCATAGACTTGAAAGGGATTCAGCTATTGAACCCACAACCACTGTTTCAAGAATACGATGAGTAAGCAGTGCAGTGGCCAACATATAAATGCTGGGAGCAGCGTGCTCTGGGAAACAGCTGATCAGTGGGGGCCCTGACAGTTGAACTCCCGCCGATATAAGATTGATGGCCTATCTCATTGATAGGTCATCCATTTTTAAAAAGTGGATAATCCCTTTAAAAGGTTATTCCAGTTTCTTAGTATTAATGACCTTTTCTCAGGACAGGTCATCGATAAGAGATCAGTGCGGGTCCAACACCTGGGATTCTTGTTGATCATCTTGTGCAAGCACAATGATCCCTTCACTAGTTTCTAGCATCTGTTTTATAGTGAGCGTGCAATGTAATTACATATTGTTCACTTCTATAGGGTGAGGCTGTAATTGCACAGGTGCTATAAAACAGACAATGTGCAATGTAAATATTGAAGGAGTCATGGAGCGTGTAGAAGGGGGACAATGATCAGCGAACCAGGCTTTCCCCAACCGCTGTTATGATGCTGTAAGGCCCTGGGCAACTCCAGATAGCTGCGGGCCCCTACCTCTTGGGAACCAGAATATTTTAGGTATACAGACATTTACATTCAGTATATACACAGTTAACATATTTCAATACATTCAGGTAACTAAGTATTAGGGTATGGTATAAGATGGTAGATAAAATTGTGTGCATAAGGCAGGGTTCACACTACCATTGGATTCCGTTGTGAAGGTGTCCGTTAAAAAAAAACGGACACCTATCATAACAGACATTAACGAACACTAACTGATGTTAATGTGTCCATTTTTTTTAACGGATCCAATTAATGGATCCGTTAAAAAAAACGGACACATTAGCATCAGTTAGCATCAGTTAGTGTCTGTTTTTTTTTTTTTTTTTTTATTTCTGCTTTCTGAGCATGCGCAGAAAAAAACGGACATTAAATAACGGACAGTAACTGATGGCTATCAGTTACTGTCTGTTATAAGTCCGTTACCCATAGTTTTCAATGTTAAAAAAATAACGGACACTTGCTGTCCGTCAAGAATCCGTTTTTCCAAACGAACAAAAAAGTGCTGCTTGTAGGATTTTTTGTCCGCGGAAAAAAAATGGACTTCTGACGGATTGGGTGTAAACAGACACTAACGGACACAATATAAAAACTCATTGAAATGAATGGAAATTTTAACGGATTTCTGACGGTTCAGCTAGTGTCCGATGTAACGGACAATAGCAACGGACACTACTGACGGTCACCAACGGTCGTGTGAACGCCGCTTAACACTATATATACACAGTGTTATAATATAAAGTGTTCTATAGCATGAATTTAGGTTAAGAAATATACAAAATATTTCAATTAACAACAAAAGCAAAAAATGTAATCTTATATATGTCTGACTTTTGCATTCAATACTAGCAACTTTCAGTGTGACAGATATAAACTATAAGGTTATTACCTATGTATTTCCACTTTTCCACTCTTCCAGGAAAATTAATAAATAATCATCACTATGTCAAAATCTGATTTGTGGCAATATTTCCTAAACTACTGTCCTATACAGCTTAAGTAAGAGTAATAATAAATCAGACAATGTATGTCATTCCAAGGTTTCCTATATGACCCAGAATATCTGATACATCTAATTTCTAATATAGGATATCACATACTCTGAAGGAGACCAATGTATGGCAAGATTTACTACAAATGGACAAGGGGACTGAAAAGCAATGAGACTTGGGCCTTATTCAGTCACAATTTTGTATCAATGTTTGTATGCCAAAACCAGAAGTGAAGACTACAGAAAAATAAGGCATAATGGAAAGATTTGTACATGTTTTCAATCCACTTATGGTCTTGGTTTACAAACACTGATGCAAAACACTGATATGTGAATAATGTCTAGACAAGAGGCTTTCTCGGATAGGGTGTGAACCAGTCTCTAAGTACACATACCCTAAACTTATCTTTATACCATACCCTGTTACTACTTAGTTCAATGATTGTAATGCAATGTAAAATGTGCACCTACAGAATGTAAATGTCTGTATACCATCTGTTAGGAGTGGGTATGAAGATGGTGTATTGTCAAAAATATTCAACTAAGTCAATCTTATAATAATAAAACATATATGTGGGACCAGGGGTTCTAGAAGATCCAACAAATCAGTGAATCATCTTAAATAGGGAACAATTCTTTAGGGATCCAACTGCTGGAGTTTCATGATAGTGTGTTTTTGTCAACCACTACACATGGCTTCACCCTAATGTAAGAGACAGCCAATGTTGTCCTAAGCTTTATTTGTCTGTATAAATTGTTAATGTTGAATGTATTTCTGTGATTCTGTTCCTTTAAGACAGCAGCCATTGTAATTGTGACATGATGCTGGAGTGGGCCCCCCCCCCCCTTTTATGTCAGCCTGCCTGTTCTGCAGACAGAGTGTGAGCAGAGAAGCAGGAAGTGACGAGACAGAGAGCAGCAGCCATCTTGGCAAGTGTTGTATTGAACACTTGCCAAGATGGCAAGTGTTGTATTGAACTGGTGTGGAGATTTTTCTGTACAGCTAAGCTGTATCTTGGTCCAGAGACAAACAGAGTGTAAAGAGACAACAGGACTAGTGAGTCCACGTGAAAGGAACTGTGCTCAGTGGCTGATCAGTGAGACTGACATTGTGACTGTGTATATGGATACCACAGATAGAGACTTGCAGTGCTGTTGATGTACTGGACAGCACCTGCTAAATCCCGGCTTACATCCCAGCTCAGTGTATGGATTCGGCAGGACTGTCAGTGTGCTGAGTGGAATCTGCTGTTGGATTACATTGCATTCATTGAGTTTCCCTGTTAAAGAGGACTTCATTTCTCCTGAGATCCTGATAACAGTGAGGAGAGGACGCTTCACTATAAAAGAAAGGAACGACTTTGGGCCCCACCGTGCGCTTCTACGGACTGTAAGCGGTCCACCTGGACCACTGGGGAAAAGGGGGTGCACCCAAATGTGATGTCAGGGTCAGTTAGGGATAGTTTTGAGTATATTGTTCATTCAGTGTCCATACTGCAGAAGTGGACAGAGTAAAAGTAGAAACCATTGCAGAATTTGCCTTGAAATTGTTCATGCTATATTGTATATTTTGCTTGTCTTTATCCCTGTCATTTTACCTTCAAATAGCCTTTATTAACTTATAGTAAATATATATTTTTTTTTCTTGAACTACCGCGTGTGCGTTCATTTCTGGTTGCGGAGTCCAAACCACCTGCCTTGCTCTCGGTTCACAAATTGGCGTAGTCGGCAGGATCCGCTTACCAGAATGGACGGTGACGCACCCGTTAGGGAGAATGGTGCTGGAGGAAGAATGCCAGCAGGGGCTATAATGAGTCAGTTAGCTAAATTTGATGGCAATAATATGTCAGTGAGTATGTGGGTGGAACAGATACGAATGATACAGCGAATGTACCAGACCGCACCAGAAGTACTAGTAGAGCTAGCAATATTGACATTACAAGGGGATGCTAAGACCACGGTGATACTGAGGCCATTTGAACAAAGGCAGACATTTGAGCAAGTAGTCCAGATTCTAGAAACCATCTATGGAGAAACTGCATTTCTGGGGTCTCTGCAGGCTCGGTTCTTCCAGAGGGTACAACAGGAGAATGAAAGCCTTCCCCAATATGCAAATGCCCTACAAGAACTGCTCCGAGATATTCAAGGGAAGTAAAGAGGGGGCTCGCCAGCCTTCTGTAACCCTGATCGGACTCTCCGTGACCAGTTTGTCCTGGGGATACGTGACGGCAGTTTAACTGTGACTAGAGGCCATCTCCCGTGCCAATAGTATGGTCCTGAGGCCCCAGACTGCAGTTGGAGTTACTTTGTCACAGGGGGCTAGTTCTGGCTCAGAGACAGTAGAAAAGGGGACGGTTAAAGAAATTCTCACAGTAATGCAGAAACTGCAAGAGCAAATGGAACACTTGCACACCCGTTGTGATGAACATTCTATGAAAATTGCAGACTTCCAGAAAACTGGAGGTGAAAGGGTGAGCCGTCCATACCCAGAAAATCAGAATCACCCACCACCCCGCTGGAGGGATGAGGATAGGACCTACCGAAGGGGTCCAAATCATTTAGTGCAGTGCTCAGGAGAAATCAAAGGGGCTTACCGAAGGGGCCCAAACAGATGGCCAGAACTACGGGAGATACGCTGCTGGGAGTGTGGACGGATGGGCCACGTTGCTGCTAGATGTCCAGAGCAGCGACAAACTTATGAGAGACCGCCGTTAAACTGAAGTCCCCTGCTGCTGTAGGGCGTGTAGTAGGGGAGACTGACAAGAAGACTATGTGGGGAGAATGCCCTAATGATGACCTGATCGCTGCAAGTCCTGTTATACAGGTGGAAATGGAGGGTATTCCGGTTACCGGGATGATTGACACGGGTTCCCAAGTAACGACCTTGAGTAGAGACTGTTATGAACGGTACTTCCAGCAACATGTGAAATATGATCCCCATACATTCGTACGAGTGTTCGCAGCTAACCAGTTACCAGTTCCAGTCGTGGGAGTGGCCTGGATGAATGTCCGGGTATGTGGCCAAGATCTAGGTAGGAAAGGCATTGTGGTGGTACAGGAGTCACATGAAGTAAAGGTCCCTGTCATTTTGGGGATGAATGTGTTAAAAGAATTAGATCAGATCCTCTTTGAAAAGAAAGGTCACGGTTATTGGAAAGAAACCACCACCCATCGGCCTACTCAAACAACTTTCCAGCGGCTGATCCGGACATGTGGCTTACAGAAAAGTTTGGATGCACAACGTCCTCTGGCTCGAATTTCAGTTCCTTTGCATACAAAAGTTACACTGCCACCCAGTCTGGAGACAATAGTGTCCATGCCCGTAGGCACCTGTCGGAAACTAGAGGGCATAGCTGTGTTGGTAGAACCACTGCAGGCAGCCGAAGGAGGTGTTGATCCGCTAGTGGCCCGTTCCTTGGCAATAGTTCGCAATGGAAGAGTACCACTTCGATGTGTAAACACTCAGGACCAGAGTGTGGACCTGACCCCAGGGAGGCAGCTGGCTAACATCTATGTGACTCCGGAGGAAGTAAGGAAAGCAACTCCAATGCAGCTGAAGCCGACTGAAAGGGATGAGTGGACCGTAACTGTGTCCATGGGAGAAGATGAGGAACCCACCTCTGAATGGAATGGCCGTGCAATTCGAGAACAGATGAAGATGGATGCAAGTTCATGTTCTCTGGAATGGGTGCAGAAGGTAGATGAGCTGTTGTGGGAGAACCGAGCCGCCTTTGCACGGTATGCTGAAGATTTTGGATGTACCACAGGGATCTACCATGAGATTCCCACAGGAGACACCCCTCCAATTAGAGAGCGCTACCGACAAATTCCTCCACAGTTGTATCAGGAAGTGAAAGAACTGTTAGCTAAGATGCTACAGGGTGGGATCATCCAAGAAAGCCAAAGTCCCTGGGCGGCTCCTGTGGTGTTAGTAAGAAAGAAAGATGGGTCCATCCGATTTTGCGTAGACTATCGGAAGTTAACGCTTGCACCGTACGAGATTCCTACCCCTTGCCACGGATTGAGGAGTCTCTCTCAGCGCTGGGGAGAGCCCGGTACTTCTCCTCACTAGATCTGGCTAGTGGGTATTGGCAGGTGCCGATGGCCACAAAAGACAAGGAGAAGACGGCATTCATCTTGCCCATGGGACTATACGAATTTAACCGGATGCCCTTCGGGTTGACAAATGCACCCGGAACGTTTCAGCGGTTGATGGAGAAATGTCTCGGTGACTTCAACTTTGAGTTCACTCTCATCTACTTGGATGACATTATAGTGTATTCTGCGACCTTTGAAGACCATCTCCACCAGTTGGGGCAAGTATTTCGAAGATTGCGGGAACATGGGCTCAAATTGAAACCCAGTAAATGTCGGTTGTTCCAATCTGAAATTGATTACTTGGGTCACCGCGTATCAGGAGAAGGGGTGAGACCATCAAGAGACAAGATAGCGGCTGTTCAAGATTGGCCAATACCGACTACCCTGCGAGAAGTGAGTGCGTTCCTTGGAGTAGCCGGTTACTATCGACGGTTTATTAAGGATTTCGCCAAGGTAGCAGCACCACTTAATGCTCTCCTACGAGGCACATCCGGTGGTCCAAAGAACCGGTCCGTGAAGTGGGGACCTGAACAGGAACAAGCCTTCCAGGCATTGAAGGATGCACTGACAACAGCCCCAATCTTGGCATATGCTGATTACCACTTGCCGTTCCAGCTGTATACAGATGCAAGCCTGTATGGTCTTGGAGCAGTGCTTTCCCAGCTTCAGGATGGCCAGGAGAGGGTCATAGCGTACGGCAGCCGGTCTTTGAGAGATTCTGAAAGAAACCCCGAGAATTATAGTTCATTTAAGTTGGAGCTGTTGGCATTGGTATGGGCCATGACCGAGAAATTCTCTGAATATTTGACCGGTGCTGAAGTTTTAGTACTGACTGACAACAACCCACTAGCTCACCTGGAAAATGCCAAACTCGGGGCGTTAGAGCAGAGGTGGATAGCCCGAATGTCTAAGTTCAATTACCGCATTAAGTATCGGTCCAAGACAGAGAACCAGAATGCTGACGGACTTTCTAGGGTAACCGCCCAGACCCCCACAGTAGACGTGGATCATGAGTTGGAGCATGTGGAGGTGCCCGACTTCAGCAGATTTTCACAGGCCTTGGCCGCCGCTAATCAGTTTGAGATGGAGGGGACTGAAACGGCTCCTTTCTTTGGTCCCTCACGACAGGAATGGGCACAGATACAACAGACCCATGAGGGGCTGGCGCAGATGATCAAGTGTGTTGAGAAAGGCCAGAAGCCCTGTAGAGAGGAAAGAGAACGACTGACACGTGAGATATTATCTGTTCTGAGTCAGTGGGAAAAGTTGGAGATGAAAAATGGAGTGCTATGCCGAAAGGTCTATTTACCTTTTGAGATCGACATTCGATACCAAATTGTGGTGCCTAGTGAACTGGCTCGCTCGTTGGCAGTTGAGGCTCATAATAAGAATGGACATTTTGGTCATGAGAAGACCTTTCGTTGGTTACAGCGACTGATTTACTGCCCTGGTCTTCGTCCAAATGGTCAAAGAAGTATGCCGCAGCTGTCGAACTTGTGAGATCCATAAGGCAATAGAACAGAGAGCTCCCCTGCAAACCATCGTGACCCAGGAACCTTTAGAAATCGTCATAATAGACTATCTAATGGTTGGCCCATCCAATAGCGGACACCAGTATTGCCTCGTAATGGTGGATCACTTCACCAAATTTGCGGTGGTAACCGCCACCAAGGACCAGACAGCTGAGTCAGCAGCTTGTGCTCTGTGCCAAGATTTCATTCGAGTATATGGGTGTCCCCAACGCATCCACTCTGACCAGGGCACCTGCTTTGAGGGACACGTAATGAAAGAAGTTCAACGTATCTACGGGATAAAGAAGTCGCACACGACTCCATACCACCCTCAGGGAAATGGGGCCTGTGAAAGATTCAACAGAACTCTGCTACAGATGCTGCGGACTCTGGAGGAAGACAAGAAGTTACAGTGGCCTCAGTTCTTGTCTGAAATGGTGTGGGCCTATAACAATCAGGTCCATTCTACAACGGGGTACTCTCCTTATACACTTCTCTTTGGGCGGTCTGGGCGAAGTATAGGAGAATTACAGTTGGATGATGTGGATGGGTTCCCTCCGAGGGATCCAACCTCTTGGGTGCGGGCGCACCGGCAGAGACTTGAGACGATCCATCGATTGGTGCTGCAGCGCCTGCAAGAACATCCCCATCCTGATAAGACCCCAGTGCAAGAAGCACCATTGCAACCAGGCGACCTGGTGCTAGTTCATGTCAAGAAACCCCAAGGGAAATTGGAAAGCCGATGGGAGGCTTTGCCGTATCGTGTTGTTGGCCGCAAATATGCGAATGGGCCAGTGTACCAGGTCCAGACAGAAGGAACTGATTGTGTTCGAGTACTTCACCGAAATATGTTGCGCCTGTGTCATTCTGAAGGGACAAATCATGATGGGCCTGCCAATGTGAATGAGCTCCCACAGTCAGAGAATGGAGGTGCGGAATGGGCCTCCGACGAGGAGGATGATTGTTGGCCGATCCCTGCTCCTGGGGATGTTCCACCTGTGACTACTGTATCTCCGGCCTGTGCCCCCTCTGGTGCGGAATCCACTGGTCCTTCTCAGCCCATAGCTGCAGCACCCCATAATATACCACCGGTCCTCAGACGGACCACTAGGCCAAATGCTGGTATTCCCCCTGTTCGGTATGCGCAGGATGAGTTTGTTTGGCCTGCCATACATCGGTATACTACCACCCTGTGCATAAAAGTACAACCCTCTGGATATACAGTCATAGGCAGGGACTGCCAATCTTAAAGTGGGGGGGAATATGTAAGAGACAGCCAATGTTGTCCTAAGCTTTATTTTTCTGTATAAATTGTTAATGTTGAATGTATTTCTGTGATTCTGTTCCTTTAAGACAGCAGCCATTGTAATTGTGACATGATGCTGGAGTGAGACCCCCCCCCCCCTTTTATGTCAGCCTGCCTGTTCTGCAGACAGAGTGTGAGCAGAGAAGCAGGAAGTGACGAGACAGAGAGCAGCAGCCATCTTGGCAAGAGAGAAGACAGGTGTCTGTGCTGTGTTGAACTGGTGTGGATATTTTTCTGTACAGCTAAGCTGTATCTTGGTCCAGAGACAAACAGAGTGTAAAGAGACAACAGGACTAGTGAGTCCACGTGAAAGGAACTGTGCTCAGTGGCTGATCAGTGAGACTGACATTGTGACTGTGTATATGGATACCACAGATAGAGACTCGCAGTGCTGTTGATGTACTGGACAGCACCTGCTAAATCCCGGCTTACATTCCAGCTCAGTGTATGGATTCGGCAGGACTGTCAGTGTGCTGAGTGGAATCTGCTGTTGGATTACATTGCATTCATTGGGTTTCCCTGTTAAAGAGGACTTCATTTCTCCTGAGATCCTGATAACAGTGAGGAGAGGACGCTTCACTATAAAAGAAAGGAACGACTTTGGGCCCCACCGCGCGCTTCTATGGACTGTAAGCGGTCCACCTGGACCACTGGGGAAAAGGGGGTGCACCCAAATGTGATGTCAGGGTCAGTTAGGGATAGTTTTGAGTATATTGTTCATTCAGTGTCCATACTGCAGAAGTGGACAGAGTAAAAGTAGAAACCATTGCAGAATTTGCCTTGAAATTGTTCATGCTATATTGTATATTTTGCTTGTCTTTATCCCTGTCATTTTACCTTCAAATAGCCTTTATTAACTTATAGTAAATATATATTCTTTTCTTGAACTACCGCGTGTGCGTTCATTTCTGGTTGCGGAGTCCAAACCACCTGCCTTGCTCTCGGTTCACACTAAGGTTATGTTTACATGCAGGAAATGAATTGCAGAAATTAGACCCCAGCCTCTAAGTGGTTAAACAACCACAAACCCCATCCTGCTTGTTGCAACAGAGTGCTAGCTGTATATTACAGCTGTGTCTAATGCTGTTGGTGCCCATGCCATGCTTATGCTGTAATAGTATGGCGCGGTACTGGAAGCATCCCTTCCTTTTATAACAGAGCTGCAGAATTTGTATGTGTAGCATGTAAAAATGTTTAAGGGGTCTCAGGGGAGGGGACAAAAAACTTTAAAATTAGATTACAATGTTAAAATAATAAAGTATTCGATATATTCATCTTTATGATTCCTCAGCAAACCACTGTTTGGGAACCGGACAATTACTTTGTTTACAGGCTGGGTCACTCGTGCTGTGTTATACTGTTATATCATGTTATTCAAGCCTGTATATGGAGATGAGGCAGGAAACACAGACAGAAGTATTAAAATCACATAATGCATAATGCATTGAATTAGAAATGTAATATAAACTCATTAAATGTATGCACTATAAACCCCCCTGCATCAGGTATTTTGTTAACGCAGGCTATAAATTCATGGCTCCAATATATCCAGGTGATAGTGCTATATATGCATGTTCCTGTACAGTGTGTCACTAAGTATACAGTGAATTTAAAACAATAAGCTTTTAAAGGGGTTGTCCACTTTCTGACCAATATTGAGAGACCAATGTTATTTTTTGCACAATAAAAAGTTGTACAATTTTCCAATATATTTTCTGCATCAATTCCTCGCAGTTTTCTAGATCTCTGTTTCCTGTCATTTATTCTGCTTGCTTCCAGTGGATAAAAATCACTCCATAGTCATGTATAGGTTTCATTATACAAACAATAACATTTGTCTCTTAATATTGGTCTGAAACTGGACAACCCCTTTAGACTAAGACCCCATGTAGTGAAACGCATCGCGGTTTTTTTCTACCGCTTTTTCATTGCGTTTTTGCAGAGTTGTCCTCTGAGTACTTTCTGCTCTTATTATACCTATACAGAAAATGCCAGCATTTCCGCAGGTATAATTGACATTTTCAAAAAAGCTTTTCCACTGCAATTTTTTTTTTTGCAATGTGTGGATGGGATTAGCCAGAACCCCATTCACTTTGCAGGTACTAAACGCTGCATTTTCGCAATGTGGGGCTTCAGCCTTAATGTTTGTTTTTAGCTCTGATCGGAAAATTTACTTGTTAATTTAGTGGTTGGATCATTTGTACAAACCCATCATCAGTCAGACCACTAACATCATGGAGGTTGTCTGAAATCTAATATGTATTGTCGACTTTAATGACAATTTAATTTGGTGAGTCAGCTTTGGTGTAGTTTTTAGAATGAAGGTACCTAGTATTGGCAGGGTGAGCAACATCATTAGCAAATGATCATAAGACATAGGCATAACACAAGCACCTGTTCTAGACAATTATTAGGGGCTAAGGGATTTTTTGGAGTCTTGGAATGATTAGTCTTCTGGGTTATAAAGAGTTAAGTGCACTATACAAATGCTTGATTCTAGAAAAGTTTATGCCCATTCTATGCACATCATAATAGTAAGCTGATCATCTCAAACACTCGCTCTCATGGCTAGAGATGAAGTCACTAACTGCTAGCTAAGGGTGGGTTCACACTTGCGCTTGAGTCCGTCCGCTGCCAATCCGAGTGAAAATCTCAGGAAACTGGATAGGCATCGGATAGCGTCAGGTTAGCGACGCATTGCTTAAAAATCCATTCATTTGAACCCATTCATTTCATTGCATTAAAGCAATGCGCGGGTGTGCGCTTACACCCTCTGCGCTGCAAAGCCGTTTTTTTTCGTCGGACACGAAGTCCTGTATGTCCAACTTTGTTTCCGACGATAAAACTGGATTCGCAGCGCAGAGTTTGTAAGCGCACACCCGCGCATTGCTTTAAAAACCCATTCAAATGAATGGGTTTTTTAATCAAAGAGTCACTCACCTGTCGCTATCCGATGCCTATCCAGTTTCCCGAGATTTTCACTCGGATTGGCAGCGGACGGAATCAAGCGCAAGTGTGAACCCACCCTTATCTGTAACTTACTTGTAGTTCATTTTACTTGTGTTCTGTACTTGTGCATTTGCTGTAGCTGTGTACCTGTGTCTTCATCACATAACCATGGGCTGTATATCACATGACCATGGACTGTATATCACATGACCATGGACTGTATATCACATGACCATAGTCAGAATTATAACCACTAGAAGTAAACAGAATGAATGACAGCAAGCAGAGATCTAGAAAACTGTGAGGAATTGATAACGAAAGTATATTGCAAAATTTTACAACTTTTTATTATACACACAATAACATTTGTCTCCCAATATTGGTCTAAAAGTGGACAACCCCTTTAATTAATATTTTTTCTGTAATAAGTGTTCACAATTTTTGCCATACATCCATAATAATCTGCCTCATATCTGTTTTATGTCAAAGGGATTTCCCAACTACTGAGCCCCTATCCACAGAATAAAGGATAAGGATCTGGTCACTGGAATTCCAACAATTAATAGAAACAGGATTCCTGAGTCCCCTGTGTGAATGGAGTTATAGTGTGTTTACATGACCACTGCTGCATTAATTTCCATGAAATTGATAGAGAAGTACAGAGTTCCATTAATGTCATACAAGTAAATGGAGTGGTGGTCATCCATGTGGGCCATTCATGTTGGATCCCCAGCAATCAGACACTGATCTTCTATCCTGTAGTAGGGAATACATGTTATTTATAGGATACCCATTCATGCATTTAACTCCCCGTTACAAACTATTTAATCTAGGTAAAAAACCTAAACAAGTTTAATCCCTTGTTCTTTCTGTTTTCCTGCTTGATATGTTGTTATTATTATTATTATTATTATTATTATTTCTTTTTATATTACCATTAATTCCATGGTACGGTACATTTGAGGGTTTATATACAAAACAAGTAGAATACTAACATAGTGACCAACTGGTACAGTGGGATAAAGGGCCCTGCCCGCAAGGGCTTACAATCTATGAGATAGAGAAAGTAGGTATATTTTTATTATGCAGATGGACTTGAAATTAATATTGAACTGTCTCAATTTACTT
Source organism: Leptodactylus fallax (assembly GCA_947044405.1). Classification (NCBI taxonomy): domain Eukaryota; kingdom Metazoa; phylum Chordata; class Amphibia; order Anura; family Leptodactylidae; genus Leptodactylus; species Leptodactylus fallax. Next base: position 2,690,955 of record CAMRHE010000009.1, on the reverse strand, counting down.
TATGTGTACTGTATTGTGACTCTTGCCTGCTATTGCTACAAAAGAATGAAAGCTATGTCATCATCGGGTCTTGCCAGTCATCCCTAAGAGGCGAAGGCGAGCTGTCTTATCCAAATCTTATACTAAACAATTTTGCACACAAACGGCATTATGGAAGGCGATGAGACATGTCTACTATTAGTGTCCAAATCTGTATGTTTTTTTACTACTTTTCCTACTTGTACAGAAAACCAAATAAAATGTGGAAAGAAAAATCTCATCAAAAACTTAACCTAATTTGCTGGCCCCCAAGACAGTAAATTTTGGGAGTAGAAAATGTGGCCACCTCTTTGATATCTTTACAGGGGAAATGTAGTATTACGCAATGTCAGATACATGACTGCCTATGTATGACATGGATAGCTTGAGTTGGAGAAAGCCGACACTCAATGACTCTCCACTCTGGCTGATAGGGTACATGGACAAGGGTCTCCCTGGAGGACAAGGGTCTCCCTGGAGGACAAGGGTTTCCCAATAGTTAAGTTAGATTGTAGTCTGTCAGTCTACCTCTCCCTCACTTTCTCTCTCTATAGATCTCTCTATAGAGTATACAGTAAATCTATCTTACAGCTTCTTGCCTAATTAATCTTTTTCTTTTCATCTTGACAACTTTTAGCTCAGTAGATTTTGCTTCATTAGTCCTTTAAATCCGCTAAAACTAAGCTGCAACATCTTTGCCTATTAGAAAAAAAACATAAGACCCATCAGAACAGTGTATTACCCAATGTCTGGGGAACAATTAATAGATGATTCTCCAACAAAACTGTTTTTAAGTGGACATAGCATATTTAACTGTATAGTTTGTGGCACACAAAATGGAAATGCAATAAAACCTACTGGGAATACGCATTTAACCTAGCACTGAGCAGATTCTTAATAACTCACTTGAGGGATAATCGCTAGTGAATTATCATTTATTTAACTCATGGGGATACTCAGTGTGTTCTCTCTAAATGTTGCTAATGAAATTCTTTCAATCTCTAACAATGCGAAAAGTAGGCTATAACCAGCTACAGGGCAGTTTTACAACAACGATAATGTACATTTAATATGTATACTCTTATTGATCTCAAAAGCAGAGTTATTCTTGCTGTTCAGTGAGTATAATATTATTATGTCCTCTTAAAATAACCAAATTCTGATAAACAATCCATGTAAAGCAAAGTATAAAAATCAGGATTCACGGATAGAACATTTCAGCAATTAAACCCATTATACATCTGAAGGAAAAGACTGTTAGACCTTATTATTGCCCTGTGTAAGTAGGACAATGTCACAGTACTGGCGGGTTTATGTCTTAAAACAAGGTTCAGGTTATTTCAACTGTAATTAACCTGAATTGTCCTTATTTTACTAGGCATCCGCCATTGGAAACCTTCTTATACATGTTTCCAGCATAACAAAGTGAGGTTATTACTTTTGCAACCAGACTCATTTTTGTTATTTCAAGTTTGTTTTCCTTTGAATTACAATATATGGACAAAAATATTGGAACACGCCTTAATTATTGAATTCAGGGGTTCATTCAGTCTCATTGCCACAGGTGTATAAAATCCAGCACTAGCCATGCAATGGTTCTTAGAAACAATTGTAAAAGAATGAGTCATTTTAAAGAGCTCACTAACATGTGGTAGTATAATAGGATGTCACTGCTGCAACAAGGCAATTTGTGAACTGTTTTCTGCCAAGATATTTCATGATCAGCTGTGGAAAGCATTTTAGGAGTGTGTTAAGTGTTTAGGATCCAACAATGAAATGGAAGACCGTGTAAAACTACAGACCAGGGTCAGCGAGTGCTGGGGCTCATAGTGCATAAGTCGCAATGTTCTGCTAATATAATTGGAAACCTTCTCTAGCATTAATATCAATACAAAAACTATGTACTGGGAGATTCATGGTATGGGTATCCATGCAAAGCAGCTCCATGCAAGCCTTACATCACCAAGCCCAATGTCAAGCATCATATGGACTGGTGTAAAGCACACTACTGGACTCTGGAGCAGTGGAATCAGGTTTTGTGGAGGGATAAATCACGCTTCTGTATCTGATAGTCTGATGCTCAAGACTGGGTTTGGTGAATGCCAGGAGAATGTTACCTGCCTGACTGCATTGTGCCAACTACACAGTTTGGTGGAGGAGGGATAATGCTATGCAGTACTTGTGTCAGAGGTTGACCTAGGCCCCTTAGATCCAGTGACGAGAAATTTGAATGCTTTAGCATACTAAGACATTTTGAACAATTGTATGCTTCCAACTTTGAGGGAACAGTTCGGGGAAGGCCCTTTTCTGTTCTAGCATGTCCCAATGCACAAAGTAAGGTCCACAAAGGCATGGTTGGATGAGTTAGGTGCACCACAATCTGACTGTTCCACATGGAGCCCTGACCTCTGCCACCTTTGGGATGATCTAGAACATCAGTGTTTGACCTCCCGTCCAACCTCCAGCATCTGATCTTATACTGAAATACTATTCTGAAAGAATGGGCAAAAATTCCCACAAGGAAATACATTTGAATGGAGTTTCTACAACCTGATTCAAATACAAGAAATGTTTTGCAGTTGTATTTTTAGTTTTGGTGCTGAAAGAAAATCCACTATGAAAATTGTAAGCTGCTACTTATTTAAGGTGGATCGGCCCTAATAAATAATAATGGGTCTAATCCTGATTTGAATCTGCTGCAAACCCACAGCACATGTGTGGCAGAAATCCAAGGGTAAGCCTCAGATTTTGGATGTGGGTCTTGTAGTAAAGTACATGTTGGATTTGCAATATGCAAATCTGAAACATATGAACATAGCCTAAAAACGTGGCACCCTTAAGGAATATGTTAGTGGGGATATGTTTGTGTTGAGACAAAACGAATCGTATATACTTCTGTGCAAACCTAGGTACATACAAAGACACAGATCTGTCCCCCTATCTTTTGGCAAGGGGAGGTTGCTTATCCCAGATCTTTGCAGGACCTTCAGCTTTGCATGGCTGGTGAATAGGTGTAGGGTTCTTTTGGATACAGTCTGTGATATACTGCATCCTTGTGCACCTTTGTACGTAACATGAAGAAACATACTGTACACACTATATGTCGAAATTTTTTTCATTCCCTTTTGATCCTCTGACCTTGTACAACCTATACAAGTGTATGTAACTAATGCTTTATATGCACCTTATTGTAATTTATATTCTCACTTAAACTTGTTTTCCCCTTCCTTTTCTGTGCATAGACTTCGCCATACACGGTTAAACATATACACACATTTGGCTTTTTAAAATAAATGATCCGTTCGCACATTACAAGTTTCCCTGAAGAAATGTCGATTTAAATGCATATTCTTATCCTGGATTTTTTTCGTACCCCATGCAATGCACAAATGTATGTAACATGCAAAGAAAAGCCTTGTGGAATTGAATAGTTGAAAAATTATAGTGGATAGAGACAAAAGAAAGAGACAGAACAAAGGTTTTTAAAGATTCTAAATCACACACAAAACATTTGTTCTGCTCCAGCTCTTTGTGAACTAATTGGCTCTCCTGGAGGGACAGGTAATTGTACTAGCCTACATAAGCTGTCCTGAAGCTCCCTTGGAAAGCTCCAGTAAGCTCCCAGTGTTAGCAGCCATCAAGGATTTCACAGGTCAGTCATTGGATCGATACAGCTAAAAGCAGCAGGGACTGTAATGTCGACAGCAGGTTGGAAAAAAAAAAACACTGCAAGTGCAGGTTTGTTCCCCTTCATACAGCCATTGAAGACAGCTTAATTAACCCTTGGAAAATACAATTTATCCAAAGGCTCGCAGGGTCTGTTTTAGGCCTTATTGGTGAACTGATAGCAGAGATAGTTGGCAGCTCCATATTCCCATCTTCCCATTACTGTTCTGGCACAAAGAAAGAAGCGTTATTAAAGGTGTATGTGTTTAGAAGTACAAAGAGCATGTGACAGAAGGCACCTGAGCAAGGTGTTATATCTCACATGTGATTTCAGCAGGAGCTTGGCCCAGCAAGAACACTGATCTAATACACAGAACGCTCGCTGTCTGAGGGCAATAGCACAGCACACAAACTCCACCGGCCTGGTTTTTCCTGTGCATGTACATTAAGTATCACATGCTGGCTCTTCCAAGGAGACCTGTTCTTTCAATCGCTGTAGTATAATTGTGTGAAATTAATATTTTTTTTTCTTGTAGCAGGACAAGAAGAATACATCTACGTTCAATATGTTAATGCAATTATTTTAATTAATTTTTATTGAAATAGATATTTTTAAGTTATGTTATTTTTTGATACCCCATAAGCCTAAATTCTCATTCCAACGTCCACATATTACACATGGTGTCTGAATTTTTCTCAGACACCATGCGTACCCATTCATTTCCATGTATTTATTCAGATGTACGTGTATTTTTTACAGACCATAGGTCTGCAAAAAACAATGCAAGCAAGTCCTTTTTTTTCCACTGGTGCTGATGCATCACATATGCATTGCATCACACCAATAAAAGTTTACGGGTTCTTGAAAAAAACATGAATGGTATCTACGTGTCATCTGTTTTTCACAAACCTAGAGACATACAAAGTATAAGCAGGGTGGGGTGTTGTCTGTGAATAGCATGCGAATGAGTAAATGAGGCCTAAAGCCCCTTGCAGACGGCCGTGGGCGAGATCACTGTGCTATCCGTGTTTTTCCCGGATAGCACACTGACCCATTCATTTCTATGGGCCCGTACACATGACCGTGATTTCCACGGATCAGTGTGCGAGCCGTGAGTACACGCCGCAAAATATAGACCAGGTTCTAGTCTGTTCTGTGTTTGTGGCACGGATTCACCCATAGAAGCCTATGGGAGACCAAAAACCACGGATGGCACACGAGTGTACTCCGTGTGACATCAGTATGCCGACCGTATTTGCAGACAAGCTAGGGACATTAGATGTCTCCTGTGTTTTTTTTTTTTTGAGGATCCCTAAACTCGGATCACACACTGATGACACACTGTCCGTGTGGCATCCCAGAGCTGGCTATGGCTGGGCTGAGGGTGATCTCTGTGAATTGTATTATTTCCTGTTGCTTCATAGCCTGTGTGACATAGCAGGGGGTCCTGAGTCTCACACAACACAGCGCCACCTAGTGAGCCTCACACATGCATTACACCTCCCATAGGATTGAATAGTATCCAAATGTCCAATGGGAGGACATCGCCTGGGAAAAGGGGAGGAGTCAGCTGATCACTGGGTCCCCATGGTAACACCCCTGCAGGAAGGTCCTGCGTGTGAGGAGTTAGAAGTGTGGAGTGTTAGGAGGAGGAGGTGAGGAGAGAAGTGTGATGTCCTGTGAAGAAAGCAGTGAGTTTAGTGCAGGAATCTCAAGTCCTAGACAGGCCCAGGAAGGTTGGAGAGCTGACATACTCCAGCTATTCAGAAGATCCTGTCCCCTGTCTGCCTAGCCATCGCCCTGAAGGAAGTCAAGCATCATTATCTTGTCAGCCTGAGACTGTGGAGAGAACATTCTGGAACACGTGCTCCATAGCAAGTATCACAGGATCCAGAGGCCTAGGCCAGACCTGTGGAATATCCTGCCACCCTGACTATTGCACCCCGAAACTCTGAGCTATCAGGACCACATAACGTGAGTGGGGAATATTATGTACTAGTATCATGGTGGGCATCCTCCTATGAGCCAAATAGGAGCCCAGACGCACCTTAGGGCTGTAACACTGAAGTATAAGGGCTAGGAACACCTTTTATCAAGTCTACCCTGCACCCCAGGACTTTGCTGTGTCACCAGGCGTACCCCGTTGTTTTGTATTGAAGAAACTGTTTAAGCATTTGTGCCTCCACACCCATGGAAGTAAAAGTTCAACTTTACAACCGTTTCTGTGTCTGACTCTGCACCGACAACATCAGGGCGCCCCAAACACCACCAGTCGGCACAGTATAGGGGAAGCGCCCCGGGGGAACAATCACCACCAACATTTGTGCAGCCCCCTCATCACCGGTACCAGTGGTGGTAACGTGGGACAGCACCAGCGCTGCGCCCTCGTGCCCAGAGACCGTGACAAGTCTGCGCTGTTTGCACCCCGCAATCCCAACTGCAGCGTTGCCTTCCATCTGGTCACCGCAAGAAAAACTGGCGTCACGAACAGGATACGGGTGTGTGCCATTTTGAGAAAGTTGCCACGAAAAGTGCGCCAAATTGTCTCCAGAGCATCGGTCTTTATTGTGGACTTTGCTAAGATCAAGTTTATTCCCTGAGAGTGCTTGCCACAAAGAGGGGGAGCCCTATACCCCTGAAGTAAGCCCTAAAGACTGTCCTCTCAGTGTGTTACAGCCCTGGAAGAGTTAAAACGCCCAGGACTTGTTTGCTGCGCCACATCGCTGTGTAAGAACGCCCACAAAGGGTTAACTGTACCTTGCAAAAGTGCGGGAGATTTTTAGCACTGCCCATGAGGCCAGGAGACCCATCTGCCACCATCTTAGGAGAGCCCAGAATGCTGAGCGCAATGCTCCAGCGCACCCATACAAGAAAGTGAAAGGCGAACGTGCCGGCGCCATTTCTGACTCCCCAGTGCCGCATCACCGTCCCTGCTGTGCACCGCTGATCTCCGGTCCACGCTGCAGCTGCTGTCGGTGAGTACTGTGCCTCCCTGTCCTTGTCTTCAGTCCTCCCACGGCCCCAGCGAGTGTTTTCCGTGTACCGTGTCTGTGGGGAGTGCCACCATTAAAGAGGGGGAGCACACCGTCAGCCTGCATCACAGTGACTCTGTTAATAGCTACAGCATTCCAAGTTGTAGTCTCCATTCCCTGCCAGCAAGCAGTTGAGTTTCTTAAAGAGACGGCGACCTAATTTCAGTCATACCTGCAAACAACATGACTGAGCAAAGTGACATTGTGCCATCTGTTTCTAGTGATCCAGCAGTGCCCATGGCGAGCAGCCTACCATTCTCCATGCCATTTTACCCTGGCGCACCATGGCTGCCGCGCTACAAAGGGGAGGCGCATACCCTCAGGGACTTTCGTGAGAAGATGCTGTCTCTCTTCCAGTTCTATCCTCTGAATACAGAACAGCAGATACAGATCCTGCTGGGCCAGCTTGAGGGTGCTGCAGATAGGGAGGTCAAATCCTGGCCTGCCTCTGACAAAAGAACCCCTGGGCAAATTCTGGACAAACTCCAGGTGAACTTTGACGTGCGATCTGTCTCCGAGGTAAAGATGCGCTTCTTTTCCAGACGACAACTACCTGGTGAGACCCTGCGGGACTATGCTTTATCCCTCCAAGAGGCGTTCAGAGCTGTGGTGCAAGTGGATCCACGTGAAAATGTGGACTCTGATAAAATCTTGCTTGACCGCTTCATAGAAGGGGCAGGTACCACATTGCTCCAGAGTCAGTTGCGAATGCTTGCTGCACAACATCCCAGCATCACGTTTGCTGACTTCAAGGCCCTTGCCATCCAGGTCTTGGGACAGGAGCAGCCCCAGCCGAGCCCAGTCATCTGTGCTCCCTCACCTGGACCCTCAACAAGCATTGCTCCAGTTGTCCTGCCACTACCTCTGGGTACCTCACCTGCTGCCCAAACTGCGCAGACTACACTAGCAGACTCCAGAGATGACCTTCTGGCCCGAGTGGAGCATCTGACCCGTGCCATGGAACAGATCACCGTCCGTCTAGATCGTCTGACCCAGCCGTCTTCATCGTCCAGTGATCCTTTGCGAAGTCTCAACATCTCACCTGAGTCGCCGCCCAGACGTCCGTCTTCAGTGAAACCTCCGCAGAGTGAGAGGCCATACTGTAGCTATTGCCATAGATATGGACACACCAGGCCTCAGTGTTTTCAGTTAAACGGGCCACCCCCGAGGCAGCGGGCCGCCCCTCGGGAGGAAAGAAGAAGGGCCCAGGTGAATCTTCAGTGCCATTGTCACGCTTCGTCTCAGCCTGCCCACACATCACAATCCGGGTGAACGGCGTCCCTCTGACAGCGTTGGTGGACACTGGATCTCAGGTAACAACCCTGCGCAAGCAGGTGTTCCTTGAACATTGGGACTTAGGTGTGTTGAATAGAACACCTGACACATGGATAAATCTGTGTGCCAGCAATGGACGGCCCATACCACAGCAGGGTTATTGGGAACCCACTATCCAGATTGGGGACTTGAAACTGCCTAGACAGGGTGTAATTGTCACTGATGTAGAGGATGATAGGTTTGCAGTTGTAATATTAGGCATGAATGTTTTACGCCATTGCTTTGCAGAAGTGTTGGATGCCTTGCATGCCTCTCTCCTTACAGCTTCTCCCAGTGACCAGCAGACCATTCAGCGGGCCATTCGTGTACTCAATGCCCAGCACAAGTTCGCCAACAAACAAGGTGAAATTGGTCGAGTCCGGATCCAAGATACCCGTCCAGTAACCCTACAGCCTGGAACAGAAACTATGGTGTGGTGCCGTGCCCGTCCGGGCATAGAAAATCAGGACTACGAGGCCTTGCTACAACCCATACAGGTAGATGGCCAACCACTTGTCATGGCTGCCCGCAGCCTTGTCACAGTTTCCAATGGACGTGTTCCTGTCCGCTTAGTCAACTTGGGCGATGCTCCCGTGAACCTCCACAAGTTCCACTCTGTGGCCCTGCTACACCGGTTAGCACCAGAAGACATTCTCTCTGGTGATTCTACCGCCACACAGCGTTCCACCCAAGCTGCTAAGAACATTCAGAATGGAGCCACGAAGTCCTGGTGGGATGAATTGAACGTGGGAGACGCCAATACCCCTATAGAGCACATCAATGGGGTTCGCAATGTGGCCAAGCGTTACCAACAGGCATTCAGCAAACACCCATTGGACTTTGGTAAGACCACGACCATACAACATCGCATTCTGACTGGCGACCACCATCCAATCAAGGAGCGTCACCGTCCAATACCACCAGCGATGTACCAACCGGTGAAAAAGTTGATCCAAGAGATGCGAGATGCTGATGTCATCCGGGAGAGTAACAGCCCCTGGGCAGCCCCGCTAGTCCTTGTCAAGAAGAAAGACGGAACCCTACGATTTTGTGTGGACTATCGTAAACTCAACAACGTCACGCACAAAGACGCATACCCATTGCCGCGGATTGAGGAATCTCTAACGGCTTTGGGATCAGCTACCTGTTTCTCGACCCTGGACTTAACCAGTGGATACTGGCAAGTCCCTATGGCGCCTGAAGATCGTGAAAAGACTGCGTTTACAACCCCGATGGGACTCTTTGAATTCAATAGTATGCCATTTGGGCTATGTAATGCCCCAGCCACATTCCAACGGCTTATGGAGAGGTGCCTCGGCCATGAGAATTTCCAGAGTGTGCTACTGTACCTGGACGATGTTATTGTATTCTCCCGGACATACCAAGAACACCTTCGTCACCTGTCCGAGGTATTCAAGGTACTTATACAGCACGGCCTAAAGGTGAAGCCCTCCAAGTGCTACCTGTTGAAACCCCAAGTTCACTACCTTGGGCATGTCGTGAGCGCACAAGGCGTCCAACCTGATCCTGAAAAGATCACTGCAGTCCAGAACTGGCGAAGACCAACTACCGTCAAAGAAGTCCGAAGCTTCCTTGGATTCGCAGGTTACTACCGGCGTTTCATACCACACTTCGCCCAAGTAGCCGAGCCTCTGAACGAGTTGTTGCGCGGTTGTCCCAGAGAAAACTACAACCGAAAGCTTCCGGTAGACTGGACAGCGCGTCAAGAGGAAGCCTTTCAAGTGCTTAAAGCACTTCTGACGCAACCACCAATTCTAGCCTATCCCGACTACAGTCAGCCATTCCGCTTGTACACAGATGCAAGTCACCAAGGTTTGGGTGCAGTGTTGTCCCAGGTTCAGGACAACAAAGAGCGAGTCATCGCCTACGCCAGCAGGAGTCTGAGAGGCACGGAGAAGAACGACCAGAACTATAGTTCTTTTAAACTCGAACTTCTGGCGCTTGTCTGGGCCGTGACAGAGAAGTTTAAAGACTACCTGGCTGCCACACCCTTTACCGTGTACACAGATAACAATCCGTTGGCGCATCTGGACACTGCTCGACTGGGAGCCCTTGAACAACGGTGGGCCTCAAGACTCGCGAATTACAAGTTCTCTGTCAAGTATCGCAGTGGCAAGTCCAACGCTAACGCTGATGCACTCTCAAGGTTGCCTGTGGGAGAAGAACCACCCCGAGAAGACATTTGGGAAGAGGTGGAGATGCCACCATTCTACAACAAGTTTGCCCAACAGGTTGCTATTGGTGTCCCTGTAGAAGGAAAATCTCTGGCGAAAACAGCTGCCGAATCCCTCCAGGAGCCATCTCTGTGGAAAACGTTCCAAGAAGAGAGCAGAGTTTTAGGAGAATTGTCAGATTTCCTGCTTACAGGAAGAATACCAACCCGTGTAAAGAGAGGTCTTCATGACGTGGAATTAAAACGCCTTTGGCGACAGAGGAAGCGCCTGTTTGTCCAACGAGGCCTTCTACTTAGAAACACTCTTGATCCTGTCACAGGTGAAAGGCTTCATCAGATCCTCGTACCAAGAAGAGACGCACAGATGATACTTGAGGCGTATCATGACAGATCCGGTCACTTCGGGGTACAAAAGACCGAAGCTACCATCCGTCGTCGCTTCTATTGGGTTGGGATGAGGAGTGACATTGAGAGTTGGTGCCGAGAGTGTCCCGCCTGTAGTATCACCAAGGAAGGTCGAAGAGATCAGAAGGCCCCTCTACATCCAATTAAGACTCAAAAGCCGTGTGAAATTGTTGCTCTGGACCATGTGAAGTTGGGTCCCACACGTTCCGGCTACAGCTACGCTCTGACAATGGTGGATCATTACTCCAAGTTCCTTGTCATCGTGCCTGTCAGAGATCTTACAGCAAGAACTACGGCTGAGACCTTCTACGCAGAGTTTGTCCGCCATTACGGTTGTCCTGAGCATATTCTCACCGACCGTGGATCGGCGTTTGAATCTCAATTGTTCCGTGAGCTGTGTCAGTTCCAAGACTGCAAGAAGTTGCGAACCACAGCGTATCACCCTCAAGGGAATGGTATGTGCGAGAAGGCAAATCAAGTGATCATCGGCATGCTAAGAACAGCCGCAGTTACACCTGGTGTTGAGTGGCCTGAACGTATCAAGGACTTGGCCTATATTTACAACAACACACCCCAAACATCTACGGGATACGCACCATTTTATCTAATGTTTGGAAGACAAGGTCAACTTCCTTCAGACTTAACCCTTGGTGTGAAGGTCCCTGACACCATCAATCCACTACCCATAACAGACTGGGTTATTGAACACCGCCGACGTATGGAGGAAGCTAAAGAGATAGTTGAAACGCGCATGGATGAGGTTCGTAGGAGACAACAGGAAGATTACAACCATCGCGCCCATGCAGCGCCCCTGAAAGTTGGCGACCGTGTATGGTTAAGGAATAACCATCGGAATGGGAAATTGGATCCATTCTGGGAGAAAGAACCATACAGTGTCATCTCCATACCATATCCTGAATCCGACGTGTATGAGATCTCTAAACCTGGGAGACAGCCCCAAGTAGTACACCGAAACCGTCTGAAGCTGTGCCTTAAAGAAGGACTACCCACAGAGGTGCCCCCAGCTGAGACAACGAGTACAGAGATCTTGTCACCTTCTGAAGCGAAAGAGAGACCCCCAACGTTAACTGAGCTTATGTGGGCGCCTAAACTACTACCATTTAGCTGTTATCCACCAATTGCTCTAGTGCAAGAGAACCCTTCGACAGATGATTTAATTGATTTCAGTGACTCTGTTCCTGATTCAAATCTCGTTCCACTTAGGCATTCTGAGCGTACCACAAAAGGCATACCTCCAACACGCTATAGTGATGCCATGGCTGTCCTTGGGTAAAAGAGGTTAACTGTCTCTGCTTCTGTATATATGTTATTCCTGCTCTGATTACATTAATGTTTTTCCTGTGTGTATATACAGTATATATATAATATCTTGCCATGTAATATAGTATTTACATTTATATGCAACAATCCATGCCATAGTGCCTGGCTCACTGAGCCAAGGAAGTTCTGTTACCCCATTGCGGTATGGACATTCGTGCTAGAGTGCCCACTCTTCTTTACAGAAAGGACTGTTTATTGTTTCTCAGAGAGACTCTCATGATAATGGACACTCACGAAATTTGTGCCAGAGAGCCTCTGGACCCATTTGTACTACTGTTGTTTCTATATGGACTGTGATGGTACCGCCAAAAGGTTCCATAAGTCTGAGTTTAATTATCTCTCCGTTACCCTTCAGACTTCTCATGGACATTCCAGGACTATGCCGGGAGGTCTTACCTCAAGTTTCTAAGTATTATATTTTTCTAAACTGTTAGTGACATTTGTACTTTATTCGTATTTATTAACGTTATGTTACATTTCTCACCTTCACCCCAGCCCGTCGCCGAGGTCGGCTCAGTGAAAGAGGGGGAGTATGTGGCATCCCAGAGCTGGCTATGGCTGGGCTGAGGGTGATCTCTGTGAATTGTATTATTTCCTGTTGCTTCATAGCCTGTGTGACATAGCAGGGGGTCCTGAGTCTCACACAACACAGCGCCACCTAGTGAGCCTCACACATGCATTACACCTCCCATAGGATTGAATAGTATCCAAATGTCCAATGGGAGGACATCGCCTGGGAAAAGGGGAGGAGTCAGCTGATCACTGGGTCCCCATGGTAACACCCCTGCAGGAAGGTCCTGCGTGTGAGGAGTTAGAAGTGTGGAGTGTTAGGAGGAGGAGGTGAGGAGAGAAGTGTGATGTCCTGTGAAGAAAGCAGTGAGTTTAGTGCAGGAATCTCAAGTCCTAGACAGGCCCAGGAAGGTTGGAGAGCTGACATACTCCAGCTATTCAGAAGATCCTGTCCCCTGTCTGCCTAGCCATCGCCCTGAAGGAAGTCAAGCATCATTATCTTGTCAGCCTGAGACTGTGGAGAGAACATTCTGGAACACGTGCTCCATAGCAAGTATCACAGGATCCAGAGGCCTAGGCCAGACCTGTGGAATATCCTGCCACCCTGACTATTGCACCCCGAAACTCTGAGCTATCAGGACCACATAACGTGAGTGGGGAATATTATGTACTAGTATCATGGTGGGCATCCTCCTATGAGCCAAATAGGAGCCCAGACGCACCTTAGGGCTGTAACACTGAAGTATAAGGGCTAGGAACACCTTTTATCAAGTCTACCCTGCACCCCAGGACTTTGCTGTGTCACCAGGCGTACCCCGTTGTTTTGTATTGAAGAAACTGTTTAAGCATTTGTGCCTCCACACCCATGGAAGTAAAAGTTCAACTTTACAACCGTTTCTGTGTCTGACTCTGCACCGACAACATCAGGGCGCCCCAAACACCACCAGTCGGCACAGTATAGGGGAAGCGCCCCGGGGGAACAATCACCACCAACATTTGTGCAGCCCCCTCATCACCGGTACCAGTGGTGGTAACGTGGGACAGCACCAGCGCTGCGCCCTCGTGCCCAGAGACCGTGACAAGTCTGCGCTGTTTGCACCCCCGCAATCCCAACTGCAGCGTTGCCTTCCATCTGGTCACCGCATCCGTTTTTGCAAAAAAGGAACACTGATTACTAGTTTCTAGACCGCAAAATACACATGGTCGTCTGCAACTAGGCTTAGGCTGAGGCCCCACATTGCGGAAAAGCAGCTTTATTTGTTGCAGACTTTACTGCGTTTTTTTTAGCCAAATCCAGGAGTGGCTACAAAGGAATGGGAAATATATAGGAAGCTCTTATACTTCTACCTTCTGCTCAATCCACTTCTAGCTTTGGCTAAAAAAAAAAAAAAAAAACGCAGCAAAATCCGCAATAAAAAAAAAAAACTAATTTTTTCATTGAATTTTTGCTGGAGAAAAAAAAATGCGTTGCGGGAGAAACCGCGGCGGGATCGCATTGCGGTTCTTCCCACATCGCTTTAGACAGAAATTTTCAGAGTTTTCCTCTGCGGACTTTGTGTTTCAATTATACCTATGGGGAAACCGCCAGCGTTTCCATAGGTGTAATTGACATGCTGGGATTTCCAAAACTGTGCCGGTTTTGGAAATCGCCGCGTGCCCGCAGCATGGTTTTTTCTGCAAAGCGGGCATGGGATTCACTAGAATCCCATCCACTTTGCTCTGACTGTAAAACGCCGCGATTTTTTCCGTGGCGCTTCCACCGCGAGCAAATCGCTGCGTTTACGCCACGTGGGGCTTTAGCCTCAGACAAAGGCCCCAAGTGACAAGCTGTAGCCAAAAAGCACTGCGGGAAAAATTGCGGTGAAAACACATTTAGGTTTTTCTAGCAGTGCTTTTCACATAAAGTCCGCAAACTTTCTGCTTCAATTATACCTATATGGAAAACGCAAGGTAAAATGTCAATAAATATTATTTGAGTTTAAAAAAAAAAAAAGTTATCTTTTACTTTAGGGTCATATATACTGTTTTCCTTTTTTTCAAATAATTTATAAATTTTTCTATATTTTACAATTTATCATCACATATTAACCCCTCCTTTTAATGAATCCCCGTTTGTCTTATGTTTGCCTCCCACCACCTATACTTTGCAAGAACTAATCTTTTTCAGCTACACTCCCCCTGTCCCATAATATTCATGGATTTCTCATATCATATAGTCCTTATCAATGTCCCACCACTGGGTTTTTAACTGATTTAACTGATCTCATTCAAATATGCAACTTTTAGATATATTTTTAATTCCTTACATTATATACAGTATTTTTTGGTAAGAACTGATTCCATCAGAGCAAAACAAGGAAAAATTTTCGGGAAGGATTCCCTACTCTGGCTAGGATCTGACCTTTTAGGCCCATCCATCCACAGTGGAAAAATAAGCAGTCCGTCATGGTTTTGAAAATTGCAGCATGTCAATTATACCTACGAAAATGCTGGTGGATTCCATATTGGTATAATTGAAGCAGAAGGTCCGCAGAAGAAACCTTGTTGCCGCTGCGGGTTTTTTCGCGTAGTGCTTTTTTGCTGCAGGGCACTACGTGGGACCTTAGCCTTAGGCTGAGGCCCCTAATAGGAGAAACGGAGCGTTTTTTGTTGCACATTTTGCTGCGGTTTTTTGAGCCAAAGCCAGGAGTAGATTGAGCAGAAGGGAGAAATATAAGTCTCTATTCCATTTGTTGCCAATTTTGGCTTTGGCTCAAAAAAGCGCAGCAAAATCTGCATTAAAAAATCAGCATTTCCATGACATGGGGCCTCAGCCTTAAGGGTACGTTCATACGGAGGAATTTGCCGCAGATTTGTTTTCAATGGGAGGCAGAGATCACAGCAGGACGCTGAAAAAATAAGCGTCCTGCTCGATCTTCCCTGCTGATTAGGTCTATTCATCTGAGCCTAATCAGCAGCGAAAAACCGCGACAGCATCGGCGTTCCAATGTGGCTAGACCTTGGCAAAGGAAAACTGCGGCGCTAAATGAAGAGGAATTCCTCTTCATTTTTCACCATGTGAACTTACCCTAAGGATGCAAGGAAGTTCTTATTTTCCATCTCTCATTACTTTTTTAGTTTTCTGTCAACATATTCTTTACATGACAAATATTTTTAGTTAGCATCATTTTGGGCTACATATAAATTAGGTTTTATTTATTGGGAGTCCATGTGAAAAAAAAACTACTTACAATTCATTATTTTTTGTGTTTTGTTTTTTATGGCATTCTCACTACATTAAAAAATTACTTGCCAAATTTTTTCAGCAAGTCATTACAATTGGTCATTACAAATATAGCAACACCATAGTTTTTATGTTTTTTTGTATGTTCTGGTGTTTATAACATTTTTTTTACTTTTTTGTTGATGGAGCTGTGTGAGGGCTCTTTTTTTGAGGAGCAAGTTGTAGTTCACTTCTACAATTCTTTTGGATTAATTTGCATATTGTGGTAATTAATTTTTTTACTACATTCACCGTACAGGATAAATGAAATTATTTTTAGATAGTTCATACTTCTATGCATACAGTGATTACTAATTTGTTTGGGTTTTTTATGTTTCCATTATTTTTGAAATGAGAAAGGTTTTTTTTGAACATTAATATATTTATATTATTTATTTATATTTTATGACTTTTTTTCAAACATTTTTCACTTTCTTCTTTTGTTTATTATTATACCACAAAGGGATTTCAATTTGGGATTGCTTGATCCTCTGTACAATATACTGCTTTCCTTCTGAAAAAGGGGCTCCCAAGCCCTCCCAACAACCCATATTGATCTGAAGGGTTAATTTGCTGAAATCAGAGTATTTTCTGACTCTTGCAGTAAAGTCCCAGGTCCAAATTGTATTGCTACATCTTTGTGATGTGCTGCTACGGCACTTATCATTAACTATATGCTCAGCACAATGTAATAGGAATGTGCAGATCCTTAGGCTAAAGCCTCACGTGCAATCGCCCCGCGGCGAAAGCTCCGCGGAAAAAATCACGGCGTTTTACAGTCAGAGCAAAGTGGATATGGGATTCTAGTAAATCCCATACCCACTTTGAGGAAAAAACTGCGCTGCGGACACGCGGCAATTTCCAAAACTGGCACGTTTTGGAAATCGCAGCATGCCAATTATACCTACGGAAACGCCAGGGGTTTCCGCATAGGTATAATTGAAACAAAAAGTCTGCAGAGGAAAACTCTGCAAACTTTTTGTCTAAAGCGCTGCGGGAAGAACCACAAAGCGATCCCGCCGCGGTTTCTCCCACAGCGTTTTTTTTGCTGCAGGACGCCACGTGGGGCCTTAGCCTCAAGGGGTTAAAAGGTTTGCCTAATAAATACCTCATGCTTTTAAAATTGAAGTTGGCTTCTCTACTCATGGTCATACAAGTGGCTTTGCATGCATACTAGTAAAGTTCCAATCCAACCATTTAAATAAATGACCAACCATGTAATGCATGGATGGGCGAAGTCTCGTAGAGCGGGAGCTACTTTTACATAGTAGCTCTCTGTTATTGCCTTATTTATGATGTTCATATGCCCTAATATATGCTGGGGTTATCTTTTTGAGGTTTTCTTTAAAGCAGCCATGTGGATATAGGAAACTGGAGCCTGTCAGTGACTGATTTCTGTGGTAGAGTTTTGTCTACATGCTTTGTGACCTCTGCGGAGGAAAGGGGTTAAGGTAAGCTGTGTCAATCTCTGTCAATACCTTTTACTTTCTCATACCTGTTCTTTTATCTAGATTCCTTTAAAATGTCATGTTTTAGCTACTGTGCTTTTCTTTTGTGAAATAAGATTACAGGCAGCTACTGTACTAGCCTTGCATTGACCTAAAGAGATTAAATGTGTATATGTAATATTATGTAGATAAAATGTATTCCCTACTAATCCTAGCATGGGTTCCCTTACAAATACCATTCTTGTCTGTTGTGCTTTGGAGCACAGTGAGAAGAATAACTTTCAAAAAAGTAATGGTAAGGATTGTAACTATCTCAAGGGAGTTGTATGAGATTAGAAAAACATGGTGGCTTCTTGGTCAGAAACAGCACCACACTTGGTGCATCTTGGTTCCTTTTAATGAAATCTCCAAGAATGTTTTGTCTTTCTTGTAACCACCCAAATATGGACCATGAAGATTCTAAGTTCCTCTTTTGCTTTCTTCTAACTGGAATTGATGTAGGTTCAACACTCATGGCCAACAATGACCATGTGCAAGTAGTGTCCATCTGAGATGGGAAGTAGATAATCAAAATGAAACCTCTACTGATATTTTTTATGATATGGACTAGAGATCCCAGGTGGAAACAATGACCAACAAACTAAAAAAAGTACATATAATCTAACACCACTCTGGGTAACAGAGTCTAAGGTGTCCCCTAGGTATTCACCAGAGCCAATTGCAAGGCTAGATGGACTTAGCTACTAGTGACCCAGGTAGAGCCTGCAGAGTCAGGTGGCAGAATACAGGTGCGAGACCTGCCAAAATGACCTAAATGAAGTTAAAACAAGGAGGGTGCAGATAAAGACAAATCATAAAAAAACAAAAATGAAAATAGGTAAACTTACTGTTTCCTCCAAGAAAAATTATTCTCTCCATGTTTATTAGATCACTTTCTAAGTCTGATATCACAAATGGAATTTGTATTCAGTAAGTAGATTGGACTGTCAGTGGAATTTTTACTTTACCATATAAGTCTATGGAGATGAGTGGTTGGAAGAATTGCTATTGGATAAAGGAAGATGGACAGTGATATTGGGCTGAATGAACAGTTAGAGGCGTATTCCTTTATCAGGGATCCTATCTATACTGCCAGCTTATGTAAATTGAAGAGTTTTCCTAAATACTTTGCTTTAGCAATGCTGCTTTGTTTTCCTGCTATGTGAGATTATTCTTCCCATTGTTTGCACAACACGTTTCCATAGAGCCAGACCTGTGTGATAAGACAGGACAAATGAGGTGAGTGACTGCTCTCTGGGGGGGGGGGGGTGCTCTCACTGTTATCTACAGCTCTGCCAGCAGAACAATCAGCTCAGCCAGTGTCTGTTATCTATCTATGCAAACACACAGATAGCACTGAGTCCTCTAGAAGCAGGTAAGTGTTCTATACAACCCTGTGTAATGTAATATACTTTTACTGTGCATATTATTTGATCAGCATTTATATTAGATTTCTAGTAATCATAATAATATATTATAATTATAATGTCCTGGGGGGGAGGCAGCTTTGACTGTCTGATAAGGAATATAGGAAGAGAGAAGAAGAAAAAGCAGGCAAAGCTGCAGAGACTGGGAGATGGGAAAACCCCTTAAGGCTAAGGCCCCACATGGCATCCCGCAGTGCTTTTTTTTCCGGGGGCAGCAACGCATCATGGTTCTTCCAGCCGCGCTTTGCAAAGAAAGTTTGCAGAGGTTTCCTTAAAATACGTACTGCGTATTTTACCGCAAAATGGGCATGGGATTCACTAGAGTTCCATCCACTTTGCTGTGACTGTAAAACAGTGAAACACTGTGGAAAAAAACACGTGGGGCCCCGGCCTTAAAAGGGTTTTCCATTCTAAATAAGCAGAAGATTGTCAGGGGTCCAACACCCGTGCCCCCAGACAATCAGTTGTTTGAAGAGGTTGTGGGGTTCAAATGAGTACTGCAGCCTCTTCAGTACTTTCCAAGCACAGTGTCATACATTTGTACAGTGCTTGGTACTGATTCTCAGCACATTGATATGAATGGGACTGAGCTGTGATGAGGCCATGTGACCAATGAATATGACGTCACATGGCCAGTGCAGCAGAAGCAGTGCTGAGGGAAAGCCACTGTCACTTCAAAAAACTGATCCACAGGGGTCCCAGGTGTCGAACCCCCATGGATCTTCAATTGATGACCTATGCCAAGGACAGGCCATCAATTTAAAAGTCCTGGAAATACCCCTTTACGGTGTCTGCTAAATAGAGAAGCATTTTTCTTTAATAAGACATTTTAAATAGTTTCTTATATTCACTTGTCCAATCGCTTTATAAAACTTTGTTTTATAATTGGAGGTACACGTTAAACTTAGACATCTTAAGACTGGACAATGGCTCAAGCTGTGTGCTAATTTTGTCACATCTTGCTAGACATTTTCCACACTCAACACTTGCTACTATTTGGTTGTGGTACTTTAGAGCAATCTTTTGCACCAAAATATTGGCACAGTTTGGCACAATTTAAGACTCTACACCATGCCCCTTTTTATAGAATCTTTCAAAACTGTATAACTAGATGTAAAAGTGTCTAAAACACAATGAACCTGGTGAAGGGCAAGTACTCCAGCCAGAATTCTGGAGTATTAAGCTTAGAAAATACCCTTGTCTTTACATCAGTGAGCTCCAATATAATCCAAAGAATATACTCTGGTATATATGAAATAATATCCTAAACTTCATACACAGTTTAAACATGTTTATATGTGTATGAGAAAAACTAAAGATAAATTGACATTGATCCATATGGTCCCTGGGGATTGAATAAATAGGAGGCTGAACTGCATACACATATCTCATATATAACACGTTATGCAGTCTCATTAAGAAAAAACTGTAACATTAACTTTAGCACAATGTGAATAACTACATTTAGGGGTTCCCTGGAAATTTCATATTCTGATCGCACACAATAATTTTATAGTCATGAATAGCATATATCAAATGCCATATATAAATATATTACTTGTTACTAAGGAAAAGATAGGAATTTATCCATCAATCAGTATAAATCCCTGAGACATTTTTATGTCTCTACTACACTAAAAAGTGTTACAGTTTCCTACACTGAGTATAAATGAAATGAAAAAACAAATGCAAAGGTTTACTTACATATTCTGCAGTAGAGGTAAGGAGAGGGATCCCCAACACACTCCATCTTTCACTGTCATTTACATGAACATACTTCATACATAAATTATGATGAGGCGCAGTTCACAATATATCAATATATAGTATATGAATAGGGGCAGGCTGGAGGGAACAGCTGATCTTTATCTGCACTACTGTACAGTGATTTGTTTAGGAAACTGTGAAGCTGATCATACATAAAAACACATAAAAATAGGAAAAATTCTTCCGTAAATGTCACTTTTTTTATTGCAGATTTTTAATTTATGTCACAAGTAAATATTGTTGGTGACTTACAGAGGACCTTTCACCTCCGCCATCAATTCAAGTTCTTAACATCTGTTAATAGACACTGCTCCATTGATTCCAGTGGAGTTGGATTTTTTTAATCTAGTCTCCACCATTCCTGAGTAACAAGAGCAATTAGTTTTGGTGCCTGATTTGCTATTTAAAGAAGCATTGCGGGCGAAACCCTTTTTTCTATCCCTGCACCCTTCAGATGATTGTTTGTCACTCTCCAGACTTCTCTCATGAATACTGCCCTCATATCCCTACAATTCAGTTTGTCCTCACTCCTGATCTGATGCCATCTTGACTTTTATATTTCTCTTTCTCTGTGCTTTCAATACCATGATGTCTCAGCACTGTATCACATGGGCAGCTAGAGGATTCTAGTATCTCTGCTTCTGGGGGCAGTGCAATTATCCTTTTCCTTACATATTCTCCCAAATAATTGAAAAGACCAAAAATATACAGTCAGGGAAGCTGCACTGTGATCTACCCTGAGGCTGCACTGTGATCTCCCCTGAAATGGTGACTCCCTTGAGGGAACAGAAAGCCATGTTATTGTCAGACCGTCACCCTGAGATCACATGACCCAATTGGGGAGTAGAAGACCCTAAATTTTCAGATAGAAAGGAATATATAAATATGGTAGTACTAGCTTAGTTATATATATATTGGGAAATAGGTACACAATGAATCAATAAAAAAAAATTCTGGAGTACTTCTTTAAGCTCTGTAATGTCAGAAGGGTAAGTGTCAGGTAGGGGGGCGTGAGTCAGAGCTCCAATCAGAGGCAGCCAGTGTCTGAGGTCAGAATAACACCCCTTGCCTGGGCCTGCCTGACACCGCCCTCCTGACAATACAGAGCAGTGAATTGCATAAGAGACACCAAAACCAACTGTATTGATTACTCGGGAACGGTGGGGGCTACAGAAGAAAATTCCAACTGTTCCAGAATCAGTGGAGCAGCAACTATAAATTGATGTAAAGAGCTGGACTTGTTGGAAGTGGTGAAAGGCCCTCTTTAAGGGCATTCCCCTTCATGACTGTTAACCTTATGGTCAGTAATATTTGTCCTCCTGTGCTCACATGGTCATAACATGTATTTTTTATGATAACTGTATGAGATCTTGTATTTTGCAGCACAAGTTGTAGTTTTGATAAGAACAATGTTGGGGTATATAATAATGTATTGAATGGCTTTTATGAGTGGGGAGGATAGAAAAAACAGTAATTCCAAAGGTTTTGGATTCATTTTTACGATGTTTCATGTGTGGTACAAATGACGTGGTAACTTTATTCCACATTCCATAATTACAACTGCATAAATACCAAATTTCTATAACTTTAATGTATTACTAGTTTTTATCAATAATGCTTATAAATCTAATAGAAACTATGAAAGAGGAGAGTAGATGAAAAAATTAACATATGGGGACAGGATTGATCAGTATTGTAGCAGTGTAAAGAACTTAACCCTTCTCTTCCCTTCTGTACAGGCCAGACAGCACACAAGATGGACGCAGATGAGGGAGGTAAGGGTAAACCTCATAAACACAGCCAGAAGTAGATATTGAAGAGCACAGGGAGGTCAGAGGGCACTTCACTGATGGGCAGAGTATACCCCAGGAAGCTTTATTTCACGTTATCGTATCTCCTGTTAGAGATGACTGGAGAAGTGGCAGAGACACAGCTAATTTATCAGCTGATCTACCTGCATGCAAACTGAGGGTGAAACCTGTTTGTGCAAAACTGTATTGGCCTTTTTAATTTGGATGAACAGGAGTCATTTTAATCAGTGTGGGGTGGGAGATGGGGGGACTAATGTCTGCCAAACCTGCTGATGTTGGAGAGACCAGCTAACAATCTGGCTGTGTATTGCTGTGTCCCAACTCTCACTTGGCAACAGATGTCAGGGAAAAGAAGGGTTTGGAAATATTGAATTGAACATGCTGCTGCCAGAAGAAGTAAGTCACTGCTAGAGGTATTTGGTAGTGACTTACTCCATCTCCCTATCAAAGAGCATGATAGGCCAAGTGTGTGGGGGTTTGGACAGGTAGGTATGCCAGTGAGTATCTAAAGTGTATTGTCTGCTTAAATGGGTATTAATGCATCATATTTAAAAAAAAAAAATCAATATATTGCTTTATCTATTTTGCTTTGTTTGCCAGATACTGCCCATTATGCCCCCTCAGTGTTTATAGCTTGTTGCCTAGGTTACAGTCCTCATCTCTAGTCTGACTGATTACTCAGTCCATACTCTCAGCCATATACTGTATATTCTCTTCTATTTCTGCATATTGCTTTCAGTTGCTTAGCCCTCATAAGGGCTAGACAAGTTTCAAGAGCAGTTCTGTAAATGCTGAAATGGCTGCAATCAAGCATGGAGCACATTGCTGAACTGAGCTGAAAATTTCGGAAGTGAAGTGAAGAGGAGACAGGAGGTCAGGTGAAACCCTGAGGTAAGATAACCATTTAAGTCTATCTGGCTGTGTAGAAGGCAAGTAAGAAACATAGTACTATAGACATAATACTATAGTATGTGATGGAAATGAGGGAGGGAAAATAATAAAGAAATCATGGAAAGAGTGACAGCTACATTGGAAGGAGTGGATTTGATTTCCTAACATAAAACATGTAAACAGTAATAATTGGGCATGTAAAATACCCAGGTTCTACAAATGCGTGAGTGAAGCAAACATATTTATCTAAGTATATACATGCTAATTACATTAGTCATTTTTCGCAGTCAATATATTGAAAATGGAAAGTGATTATAAATAGTGGAATACCTAATCTCCATCTAGGGAATTATTGAAAATGGAAGTAATAATGGAGAGAAGGCTAATTACATAATTCTAGCTCCCTATTAAGACCAACTGGGAAAACGCAGATGGATCCGGATATGTTCTTGTTGGCAGGGTTTACTGAATATCTCATTGAGTTATACATTTGAAATGCTGTACAACCTTATCACTTTAAAAAAAATAGACTGACCTTCATGTTATATCATTAAAGGGTGTATCCACTTCTATAAAACTGATGATCTTTCCTTAAAGGGGTTGTCCAGGCAAAATTGGACAACTCCTTTAAGTTTTAAATCAGCCGGGGACAGTGAAAAAAAATAAAAAAAATGCATACTCACCTGTCCCCGATGCTCCGGTGTTCCTCTGCTCCAGCGGCTTCTCCTGGGTCTCTTCTGGAGTTCCGCTGTTAAAAGAGGAACAGAAAGAGGCATTTCTCTACCATGAAATGTATTGCAAATTTTCCTATACAGTAATATTTCCTATATAGTACTATTTATTTATGCTAAATTTGATGAAATGACAATGTCTATTTAAAGAGGACCTTTTACTACAGCTATCAATTCTAGTACCTTAGCATCTGTTAATAGCTGCCACTCCTCTGATTCCAGCACAGTTTTTTTCTGAAGTTTCTCTCTAGCTTCCACCATTCCTGAGTACCAAGTGCAGTTTTGGTGTCTTTAAATATAAAGGGAGTCTATCATTCGCAAAAACAGTTTTACGCTAATGGCACGTTGGAATGGCCTTTAAAAAGGCTATTCTTCTCCTACCTTTCCTTGTTTTCTTCTACAAGCTAATTCCAAGGTAATTTGTTTCTTCATGTATGTAAATGAGCACCACAGAGCACCTGGGGCGTACCTTCTCTTCGGAGAGCACCCATCATGTCATCACTTCTTACTCCCCTCTTGGCCTTCTTTCTACTTACTTATTGCTCTCAGCGAATTTTCATGACTGCACATGCGCAATCGGCCGCCATTTTCCGGTGGTCTGTCACAAGAGCGTGGCAGAGCCGATTACTCAGTACAGACCAAAAGTTTGGACACACCTTCTCATTCCAAGAGTTTTCTGTATTTTTATGACTATAAAAATTGTAGATTCACACTGAAGGCATCAAAACTATGAATTAACACATGTGGAATTATATACTTAACAAAAAAGTGTGAAACAACTGAAAATATGTCTTATATTCTAGGTTCTTCAAAGTAGCCACCTTTTGCTTTGATTACTGCTTTACACACTCTTGGCATTCTCTTGATGAGCTTCAAGAGGTAGTCACCTGAAATGGTCTTCCAACAGTCTTGAAGGAGTTCCCAGAGATGCTTAGCACTTGTTGGCCCTTTTGCCTTCACTCTGCGGTCCAGCTCACCCCAAACCATCTCGATTGGGTTCAGGTCTGGTGACTGTGGAGGCCAGGTCATCTGGCGTAGCACCCCATCACTCTCCTTCTTGGTCAAATAGCCCTTACACAGTCTGGAGGTGTGTTTGGGGTCATTGTCCTGTTGAAAAAGCAGTAATCAAAGCAAAAGGTGGCTACTTTTAAGAACCTAGAATATAAGACATATTTTCAGTTGTTTCACACTTTTTTGTTAAGTATATAATTCCACATGTGTTAATTCATAGTTTTGATGCCTTCAGTGTGAATCTACAATTTTTATAGTCATGAAAATACAGAAAACTCTTGGAATGAGAAGGTGTGTCCAAACTTTTGGTCTGTACTGTACATGCGCAGTCGCGAAAATTCGCTGAGAGCGAGAAGTAAGAAGAAAGAAGACCAAGAGGGGAGTCACCACAACGGCCGAAGGGGCGGTGAGAAGAGTAGACACAATGGGTGCACGCTGAAGAGAAGGTACGCCTCGGGTGCTCCGTGGTACTCATTTACATACATGAAAAAACAAATTATCTTGGAATCGGCTGGGAGAAGAAAACAAAGAAAGGTAGGAGAAGAATGGCCTTTAAAAAGGTGCCATTAGCTTAAAACTGTTTTTGCAAATGATAGACTCCCTTTAAGCTCTGTACTGTCAGAAGGGCAGTGTCAGGCAGGAGGGCATGATTCAGAGCTCCAATCAGAGGCAGCCAGTGTCAGAGATCAGAATCACACCCCTTGTCTGCTCCTTCCTGACACCCTCCTGACAATACAGAGTCTAAATAGCATATCAGGCACCAAAACTAAGAGCATTGATTGCTCGGGAATGGTTGAGGCTAGAGATAAAATTCCAACTGCGTTGGAATCAGTGGAGCAGCACCTATTACCTGATGTAAAGGAATGTATTTGTTGAAGGTGGTGAAAGGTCCTCTTTAACAGTTTTAGGTTAGTAGAAGTCACTAATCTTTTGCACATATTATTTTATGCAAAACAAGCAACATTTTAGTTTCAGCCATTGCTTCTGAAAATGAAATTAAATTTTTACTTAAATTCAGTTAATTAATCAATTTCAAGACAAAACAAAAATGTGATGATGTCATTTATGCATTACTATACAAATGTCAGTGCTCGCGGTTAAGCCAGATGGCACTGCAGTACAACATCTTAAATGCTGTCAAAAACAGAAAACAAACTTGCACAAAAAAATAACATCAGATATAAAGACAAAGTCACAAATGACCACAGGGTCATGACTCAATCATGTTGTATAAACAAAATGCTCTCACTGAGGAAAAGAACTAAAAACCTGACTGCAGAGATCTGAATAATTTATTACTAAGGTTGAAGCTATTTTCAAACATTTGGGTTAGAATAAATTTGTGGATTTGAAAATCTTTGATGGATATATGGGGATTTTATATCTACTGTGTAAAAATACTATGATAAATATAATTAATGTTATTAGACAACACATAAACAAGGGGAAGTAAAATACAGAAATGTTTTATTTGTATATAATGTGGTTAATAGTTACTCCGTGATCATTTTTACAATATGGTCACTATGTGCTTTAGTCTAATGGAATGAAAATCTTTAAATACCCTTTTCTTTTGTAGGCTTTAATCACACATGCAGGTTTTGGGGAAGTTCTTTTGAAGTTTTTGATGCAATTTTTTAACCAAAGCCAAAAGTGGATTGCTAAGGTATAGGAAACACAAAAAGTTATATTTCTTAATGCTGGATCTACTTCTGTTTTAGACTAAAAAAGACACATCATTAACTGCAAATCAAAATACATCAAAAACTGCATGTGCGTTTCTAGGCGAAGGCCGGGGACTCTTGTGGGGTAAACACCGCGGTTTTACAGATCTAGGGAATCCCATACACACATTTCAGAAAAATATGCGCATCAGAAACTCTGCAATTTCCAAAACCGTTGTGGTTTTGGAAATCGAAGCATGTTAGTTATACCTACGGAAATGCTGGCAGTCTCCCTATAGGTATAATGGAAACCTCTGAGCACTTTCTGTGAAAAACGCTGCGGAAAAAAACACAATGCGTTGCCTACGTGGGGCCTTAGCCTAAAACAGGCATCAAGTATGTGTATGTAAACACAGAACAGAGCCTCTTTGCTCTCGACAGGTAATATGTTCATCATGGTGTACTATATGTACTATCAAGACTGCATAAAAAATCCATGTCAGACTGGTGTTTGTTGGGCAAAGCAGAAAAAAAATATTCAGAATTCCACCATTTATTTATATAGAACAGGAGTTGACAACCTTTTTGTATGGGATGTCAATTTTGACACAAAAATCAAAGATGAAGTACTTAGTGTGCCATACAATAATCGTAAGGATGTTGACCACTGCATGAAAGTCATATAACGCAAATCATAACTGCAACCAATTAGTTCATCGATTAAACTTACTTTTATTATCCATATCCCTGACTTCTTTGTAGCAAAGTTGTTCCTTCTCTGGTGGACATGACTTTTGGCTGAACACGGGGCTAAGAGTAGTCTGCAGTCTGCTGGCTTTGTTGGGGGGCAGAGGATGCCCCTGATACTGCCCAGTATTTTTGTTGACCAAATCCAAACAAATCTTTCCAGGCTTGCTAAAATGAACAAATGTTTGGCTTCCATATTATACTTTGCACAGGCAATTACTGTTCTCTAACCAAGCTAGTCCATGGCCTGGACACTAGGACATCATGCCTCATGCTCTCCTCTCCCAGTGCATCCTTCCCTCTGACTAAGAGAGATTGCCACCTATAGTAGCACTGCCATGTGCTTAAAACAGCAGAGAGAGCCCTGTGCCAGACAGATATGCTTGGGGTGCCGACCCCAGGACCAGTACCAGGAGTTGCTGACCCCTTATATAGAGTAAGTGCATGGCTATTTTAATTTCAGTGAAATGACGCATAAAGAAAATATTATTATTTATTTACTTCTCGTTCTTATACACAGTAGTGCACAAAAATAGCAGTCCAGCATTAACCTCATAAATCAAAGTTAATCAAAATGAAATAAATCTTTTTGGTAGAAGTGATATTTCTGCATAGCAAATAATTTACTTATAAGTGTAGCAGAACAGTAGAAAAAAAACCAGACTCAACAATATGGACATGCACACCGCCCATTCTGAGTAATTGAATCATTTATTGAAATGGGTTTGTTGAAAATAATAGCAGTGAGGTGTTACATTGGTGAAGTGATTCATTTTGTGGAATAACAGGTATCAGCTTTGGTCTTGTTGAAAGAGGACCTTTCACCACCTCCACCAATTCCAGTTATCACCTGTTCATTGGTGATGCTCTGCTGTTGGAATTTTTTCTCTAGCTCCCACCATTCCCAACCAATCAGTGTACTTAGTTTTGGTAGATGATATGATATTTAGGCTCCATACAGTGTGTGAGTCAGAGATCCAATCGGAGTTAGATTGTGTCAAAGCTCAGAATCGCACCCTTGCCTGCTCCTGCCTGACACTGCCCATCTAACAGTAGAAGGCGTATATAGCATATTAAGCATCAAAACTGACAGCACTTATTGATTAGGAATGGTGGGAGACACAGGAAACATTCTAAGTTTGCTGGAATCAGTGAAACAGTGCCTATTAAATGATGCAAAGAGCTGGACTTGGAGGTAGTGAAAGGTTCTATTTAAGGGAGGAGGATGGCAAATATTACACATGTTGGTTATAGTGCATTTCCTTTTGAAACACTAGGGAAAATGGATTGTTCCAGACATAGTTCTGAATAAAAACGTACTTTGATTAAAAATTTGATTGGAAAGATAAAACATAAAGAAGTGTAGTACATTATAGGCTGCTTGCCTAAAATGATATCAAATGCCTTGAAGTGGCAACCAAAACCTGGAAGACGTGGAAGAAAACAGAGAACTAATGTTTTAATGGATTGAAGAATAGTCAGAATGGCAAAGTTTCAGACAATGATCACTTCCAGAAAGATCAAAGAAGATCTGCAGTTACCAGTGAGTACTGCTACCATCAGAAGACAATGAAGTAAAGCCAAGTTAGCAGCAAGAACTCCCTAAAGTTGGCACCAAATGACGTTTTCTTCTGAACCGTTATCCAGTCCTAAATCCAACAGAGTGCATCACAGTAAGAACCATGGGAAGCATTCAGAGCCACTGAAAACCTGAATAGCCCTCCACATGCAATCTAGTATACAGTGTTGATATGTAAATAGTTAAGTTCTGGAGGGGCCTCTTTAATTAAGGACTGCAGCTGGTTGCATATATTATATATAGCCAAGCCAAAAGGAAGAGGGATCCATCCGCAGACAGCTGTGGAGGTTATTGCCTCTCATCAGTACAGAGCAGGGTACTGGCTGGTTGTGCGAGAGGTTTCAATGTGGGTCAGAAGGGATAATAAGTCTCATTAGGTAGAAACGGTACAGGGACTTATTAGACCATGAATGCCCTGCTAAGAATTCTGGATAAGGAATATGCAAATAAGACATCCTTGGTGAAAAAGAGGAACATGCTCTAGCACCACCTTTAGAAAAGTAGCTATTATTCCCAAATTATGGTGGCATCTCTCTAATGAGACATAGTACCACTTCTGACCCAATCAACAGAATATCACATATACACCAGTTAGAAGGTGGCATAGATCTGAGCTATACTTTCCCCAGGTTTCTGGTATAATTATAGTAAATCTGCTGGACTTCTGGAGGTCACATTCTTCTCATGATGTCTCACCATGTCCACATTGTAAAAGTGGTGTGGGGGGAGCTATTTGAAGATTTTTTAAGGGGGTCTATCATTGGTATGATACAATTTTAACTAATCCCATCATTATATAGCCTTTAGAAAGGCTATTCTAGGCATACCTCTTCTGAAGAAATCCATTCCTCTGTTTTTCCAAAAAATCTTATTGGAGCACAGGGGCGTTACCCCTGTGATCCGAGCACACCCGAGTCATCAGCAACAACCCTCCTTCACCACCCCTTCTTCAAATCAGGACTCCTCTTCCTCACTGCTTCTTACACTTCCTTGGAACTACACAAGTGTAGTGCGCCTGCGCATTACACTCGTGTAAGAAGAAATCCAAGATGGTGCACGGAGCATGAGCTGTACAATTGGCCACTTCGGCTTCAGGCCAAGCGTACAGTGCATGATTCATGCCCCATCTTGGATTTCTTCTCACACGAGTGTACTGTGCCTGTGTAGTTCCAAGGAAGTTTAAGAAGCAGTGAAGAGGAGGAGTCCTGATTTTAAAAAGTGACGGTGAAGAAGGGTCATTTCTGATGAGGGTGTGCTCAGAGAACAAAGGTAATGCCCCCGTGCTCCAAGAAGATTCATTAGCATATAGGCTAAAACGTTTTGTTTTTTTTTTGGGGGGGGGGGAAAAACGGAGGAATGGATTTCTTCAGGAGGTATGCCTAAAGGCTATATAATGATGGGATTAGTTAAAATGGCATAATACCAATGATAGACTCCCTTTAATGTCACTTTCTGGTATAAAAGAAATAAATTCCCCCAGTAACTCTTGACACAAGAACAGGGACTGTGTGGTATAGGGAGAGTTTATAATAGTTTAATATTCATCTTTGAAAGCATACAAAACTATGTGAGAGACTTTCTGTAAAGATGATATGTTACAGTATATGGTAGTGATCTGCAATCTGTGGCACTCCAGACATTGTGAAACTAGGACTACAGGTTATAGTTTAAGATCTGGCAAACCGCTGGTTAAAAACCACTGGCACAGCTATAGTTACTATACATAGCTTTGTTACATTTCCAATCAAACACTAGTTTGGAGACAATATTCAGTGTGACACTGTAGCGTGTATAGTGTGAGATTTTTCTAAACTCGTTCCAAGTTTTATCAAGCTATAATACAATACCTATATGGCTCCTTGCTGTGCCTTCGTACACCTGTGATTCTTTATACAGAATACAGAGGAAAAATATTGTGCCATGATCCTTCAAAAATTATATTACAGAGATATTCTATCTACCAGCAATACCTTTGTTGTATGGAACTGGCCGCAGTCAAATACCAACCATGAGACCAGGGACTGTCTGCAGTGGTCACATGTGGGCAGTGGTCAAATATGGGCAGTGGTCACATCACCACTGTAGGACATGTTACACGGACCGACTGGACCACTGGAACATCAGTGCTGGAGTGGCAGGGGATTTAATAGGTGAGTAGTAGTTATTTTATCTCTTTGCCAACATTCCCCTTATTTCTTTGAAATTTCTTTGACAACTCCATTAACTTTGCAGTGAAACTTCTCAGAAGTGACCACTCAAAATTGGATCTTATAGGTAGGTGGTAGGAATATTATATAATGATACAGAAAATTTGTCACTGGATAAAGAAATGTTCTTCTCAAAAAGGCATCTTTTGGGATAATTTCACTGTATTTACAAAATCAAAAACATAAACATCATTTAATGAGGTTGTTCAACCAAAAAAAGAAAAGAAAAGAAAAACAAAACAGGCCAGAAAGGGTTAAAATGATAAAATAATCCATACTCTCCTTATCCATTCCCTGTTTCAATGCTCACAGGTAATGGTCGAACGCCACAGACATGTGACCACTGCAGTCAGTTATTGGCTATAGAGGTTACCTGTATATGTTGGAAGGTCTTTGCTGCAGCAAGAAATGCATAGACCCAAAGCATCAGAAGGAGAGCATTGGTGAGGTGCATACAGCTTATTTCACTATTTAAAACCATTCTGAGCTGAACCATTTTATTTATCTATTTTGCTTACTTCTATAGCGCCATTATATTCTGCAGAGCTTTACAGAGATATTATCAATACTGTCTCAAGTAGGGCAACAATCTAAATTCCCTATTAGTATGTCTTTGGAGTGTGGAAGGGAACCAGCACACCTAAAGAAAACCCACTCAAGTTTGGGAAGAACATACAGACTCCTTGCATATGTTGTCCCTGGCTGGATTCGAACCCAGGACTCCAGCGCTGTATGTTACAATTTTCGCTTGTCAAATATTTGACAGCTGTTGAAATCTGACATACCTACATATTCACATAACACCTTGACCTGAGAATTTCCCCGGTGACATCACTCTTCTCTGAAGACAAAATTGCTTGAGATGACAATCTAACGAAACCTTCAGACCTCTCATTACATAGAAGAGCTGCCATCTTGTCCTTATATTTACCTGTGGCTTATAGTTATGACCAATAAATATCTCTCATTTACTTTTCATGTCTCTCGTTTCTTGGTTCTAAACTTGTAAAATGAATACTTTGTAGGTTCTATGAGCAAATTTGATATTTTTTCATAATAAGAGGACACAGATTTTTTTTTTTTAATTTGCAAGCTAACCAAATTATGCTCATTACAGAGGTTTAGCTTCCCAATCTCGCATATGGTTTTCTGCACATTATGGCCGTGTTATGAATCCCAGCCAGTGTAGCGTATAAACCATAGAAACAAGACTTTATTAGCATCTCAGTGGTTGTTTCAAATAACGACAAAACAGTTGCTCATTATTGCTCATTAGATTCATATTAGATTCATTTGCCATAGCAATACATCCTGTATCCATTCTCCACTGCGAAATAACTGATATGATATGACACCTGTGATTTTTTAGTATTCATTAGATGTTAATAATACCAAAAGGACTTCATAGTCTCGCACAAGGTACACGGCTGTAAAATGCTCTCTTTCAGTTCGGTTTGTTTGTGCTCATTTTTCATTACAACACAGTGAGAAATACACTTTTAGAACACGCGCCGAAAAAAAAAATATACATTTTAATCAAGAAAGAATTGTTGTAAGAATGGCGCAATTGCATTCATAACACATCAGGGAAATTAACGTAGTATTTACAGATCCATGTTCATCCTCAGAAAAAAAAAAAAAGCAAAACAGAATTATGTTATCTTATATTACACTAACTTCATTACCCTTGATTGCCATTAAATTGGTAATGAAATGAAGACTGGGAAAAAAAAAAAACAATATCGGAATCATAACTTACAATTTTCTAACATGTTTTGAAGACTGCATAGTGAATTTACCAATAATAATAATACATTTTTCTTGGTTCCATTCACTGCCAACTCAATTTATAATGTATAACTACTGCAGTAAGACTCAAGCTCAATCATGCTCACTGATGTAAAATATATATCAATTATACATGTCCACATGACATCTGTCATGCCCAATAAGATGACGTGTTGTTGCTCAAACTGGTTTTGCACAAATTTAAATGTCAAAAATATTACTGCGTATTTTTATAATTGTATAGTAAAAATGTGTGCTAAATAAAACATTTGATAAATACTGACCTC
Source organism: Leptodactylus fallax (assembly GCA_947044405.1). Taxonomy (NCBI): domain Eukaryota; kingdom Metazoa; phylum Chordata; class Amphibia; order Anura; family Leptodactylidae; genus Leptodactylus; species Leptodactylus fallax. The sequence goes on along the minus strand of CAMRHE010000009.1, from coordinate 2,657,815 downwards.
ATGCAAAAAAAATGTAACAGAGTTCCTACGGGAATATGTTTGTCTGTGTTTTATTTATTTCTATAAGTATAACGAAGATCATAACAGGATTCTAGGCTGAAAAGTTGCCGCCATAAGGACAGGGCTAATTTAGACCCTTATGATACAACAATACCTATTAAATGGCATTTAAAGGGAGTCTGTCATGTCCAAATGCCTCCCAAACCAATAGTAGATATCCTTGTGGCCACAAACCGATGAAGCAATGTAGAGATAATCGTCTTTTTATGGCCATATAAATCATGTGCACTGGGGGCGGGGCCTCATTTGCCAGATTTACCTACTATTATCACTCTTTTTCTATCCTACTGAAAGTTTTAGTTAGATCAATAGCCAAGAGGATCTAAGACACTATCATCCTGACACATACTGATTCCCTAAGTTCCAATAAGACCTGATTTGTTCTGTATTTTATGCTCCATTATTCTGGGCTAGGTTATTTAGGTCTGGACAATGCATTCTTTTTCCTAACCTATTGAGTTAACCATGTGGCCTTGCTGAGGGTGACTTCTTAAATAAAAAATAAAATAATAAAAACTATACTGTATAATACTACTGAAAATAAAGTAAAAAATAAATGGCAATAATTAATTAAATATAAGTAACATTTATCTAATAATGTGGATTTTGCTGTATAATCTCTCTTCTTCTTTCTGATGCCTCTCCGCCGCGTCTCTATTCAAGATTCAAATCCCACGCATGCTCAGTCGGCTCTGCCATTTCGTGCTGGACAGAGCCGACTGCGCATGTCCAGACAGCCATTTTCATGTGGATTTGGATGCCGAACAGAGACTCAGCGGCTAATGACGTGGCGGAGAGGCATCAGCAGAAGAAGAAAGAGGCGGTGCTGGATCTTCGGAAGAGCGTCTTCTTTGAGCACAGGGGATGCCCCCTATGCTTTCGGAGCACAAGGGGAACGTCCCCAGTGCTTTTTGAAGACTCATTTGCATACAGAAGAAAAAAAGAAAATTCGCGCGGAGCAGAAAAATAAAGGTAGGAGAAGAACAGCCTTTCTAAAGGCTATTACGATGTGGTGTTATTGAAAAATGCCTTTCCCAATGATAAAATCCTTTTAAATAAAGAATAAAAAAATATTTACCATTGTAAATAAAGTATAAAACCAATGGCAATAATTAATGAATAATAAGTAATATTTGTCTAGTAATAAGCACTTTAATTTGCGTTATTATAATGCAATAAATTTACTATAAAAGTAGCTTATTTGATATTTACTCTTGTCTGTTCTATAGGATCTAATATGAAGACAATCATTGTTTCTATACTATGTAGCATAGTGTTTAATTAGATAAGAACTAGAGACTACAGGTGATGTCTTCTAGTATATTCTCCAGGGGGAAGAATGGACTGGAGGCCAGGATACTTCCTCGAACCAAAGTAAATCTGGGAAGCAATACTAATCTATTAATAGTGCATGGTCAGGACTGTCTCCCATTAGTATGCCATTAATGTAATGACCCTTGTACTACATTTAAAGATCATCATGATCAATTTTTATTCTGAGGTCAGACATATTGATTGTGCCATAAAATGAGTCACATTTAATATATCCCATCATGATAATTAGGTTTATACTGAAATGTAGCACTAACATGCGAATAATGAACATTATAGCGGATGAGGTATATAAAATCCAAAGGGCATGTGTTCACTTGGTAAAAACAAGATATAGGGCTAAAGTAATTATGGTATTATTGCTAAGGTGTAATGCTTGTAATGTGCTCTCTTTAACTACATTTAGTGCATTGTGACTCACTTATGACCACAGGAAACAGCATCATATTACAAGAGCTAACAAACTAGTTATCCAGTCAAATCAATGGAGAAAGCGAGTATGCCGAGAGGTTTTAACATTCATTTGTGAGATGCCTACCCGCCAACAAGTCACAAAAAATACAAGAAATTGCTCTTTTGTTTCATTAGTATTTAACTCACTAAATGTTCTCTAAATATGTTTATATTTACAATATATTGTCCTATTAGAACACTATAAATTCCAGGGAAAAAAAGTAAGTTGTTGGCATCAACATGTGGTATACTTAGTGGTGGTTGCGAGGCCTGAATGGAACAAAAGCTGATAAGTAAAAGATGTACAGTATAAATGGAAAACAGGCCATAGTGCTCACCCAAGTGCCAAGGCCCTTCAAACACCTGATCAGCAAGGGCGCTGAGAGATTGACTGGTGGACTATCCTAAGAATAGGCCATTAAGAACCTGGGGGAGAATAATCAAAGCTGGTGTTTTCTATGCCAGTGTTGATCTCATTTGCACAGTAAGAAGTGCCAAATTAATACATTAGGTACATCTCCTGCCGTCTGTGTACCAGAATCTCAGCTAAGAGCTGGCGTACATTTTAGCTATAATTACCCAAGTTTCTGGCACAAATTATAGTAAATCTGCTGGGCTGTGGGAGAACATGGCCCTCCTGCTAAGCCCCAACAGGCCCACTGTAACATCCTTGCCCATCTGGGATTTGGCGCCATCCTCCGGCCACACGCGCAGGAGGCGGGTGCGGCTGTGATTCCTTCCTTTGGGTTTTTCTTGTATTGTCTGAACACTGTCCTATTCCCTCAACTCCTTAATTGATTTTCCACCACACCCATCTCCTTTACCTTGGTTTTCCTCTGCTCCTCTAATAGTTAATTTTAGCCTTACCTGTGTGATTGACAGCCTTTCGTCCTATCAAGTCTGGGGCTGGTTCTTCCTTCCTATTTATTGTTTGCTCACATTCACATTGGCGATTGCTATTGCCTCGTGTGTACTGGCTATTATTCTTGCTGTTTAATTATCTGTATTCTTATTCCTGACCTCTGACTTTGACTATTCTCTTGGATTTTGAGTCTGTACTGCATTGCTTGACAGTTACTGACCCCTTGGCTAGCTAACCTCCCTTTTGTTGTTGTTTGTCCTGTCTGCGTTCTGTGTTGTCACTTATTTTCAGAAGGGACCATCGACCAGTTGCTGGCTGTCGCCTAGGACTGATCAAGCAACTAGTCAGGGACAGTGGCGGGGGGTTCAGCTTAGGGTTCCCTGTCTTGTTGAGCCCCTCCCCCCAGGGTTCACCAGCAGCTACTGGGGAATCGCTCTGCTAGCAATTCCCTTACACCCACTTCTCAGGGCTATGAAAGAACCAAAAGTAGATGCGTAGCTATAGGGGTGCAATGATAGCAATCACTACCGAGCCTGGAAGGGGCCCAAATGTCCCTCTGTAACATAAAATATATATTCTGAATGCCACAAGGTAGGAATGGGACTCCTTTACCGATTTTGCATTGGGAGCAAAGTTACACCTCTGATCAAAAGTCACAAATTTTGACACAAAAATGTCTAAAATGGGTAACCAGCAACATAAACATATGATAAATTCCCCACTTTAAGCCTAAAATACCTGGCTCATTCATTTCTTTCTAGCTCTTAAACATTTTATTTTTGTGAAATTGCACAGTATAGACTTAGGAGCCATTCACACAGTGGAATTTGGAGCTGATTTTAAGGTAGATGCCACCTCATAATCAACTCCAAATTCTGTCCGGAATCTGCCTCCCATTATTTTCAATGGGAGGAAGTAAAGGACGCTTCTTTTTTCTAAGATACTGAAAAGAGAAGCATCATGCCCATTCTTCCTGCGGATTACGTGGTGTGAGACTATTGCCGATTATCCCCTTTGTGTCTGGGGCTAATCAAGTAAACCCGCGGTGGAAAGTTGAAGCTCTGCTTTGGATTTCTGCCATGGGTTATACAAGGGCAGAATTTGTAGAGGAATCTGAGCTGGAAGACCACCTCAAATTCCTCTCGAAATTTCATCATGTGAACATACCCTTAAAGGGGTATTCCCAAAATAACAACCTATATTCCAGGATGAGTCTGCACAGTCTTTCTCAATACAGTCTATGCAGCAGTAAGTACACTTCTTGCAATGTGTCTTGTTGGTTTAGAATCTGCAGCAGATCAATTTCTTGCTGCATGATTGGCGAGAAAAACCGGCCCTGCCACAGTGGTAAAACCTGCAGTGATAACCTTCTAATTTCAGCTGCTTTTTTCCCATGGGCAGGTTCACTTCGCGATGTCTGCTACAGACATTCCACAGCAGACCTGACATTGGCCTTAGGAGAGAACACGTCTGTAATACAATATCTAACAGAACAAGCAAACAGGAAATTTGTGAGAAAACAAAATTCTGTATGTCTCAATTGAAGGTACTCCAACTTAGATACTTTAAGTACACTGTATATCAGGGGTCTCAAACACATGGCCCGTTGGCCACAGATATCAGCCTCAGGGGCCGCATGGGGTGAGGGGTGGGATTCAGCTGGTTTTGCCAATCCGCTTGTTAAAAATGCTGCCAGATTGCAAAACCGAGGAGAAGAGGAGCCCCCATGTGGTCCTGAAGCCTACAAGCAGCGGGCAGTGTGAGCGCAGGACTTATCTCTCTGCTCCCAGGTCACCGGGATGTAAGTACTGTATTAATAGTCACCTATGTATTAGGGCAATGATGGGGGCTCAGTCACTGTATGGGGGACAACTGGTGGTTGGTCATTTTAATGTATGGGGCCACTGGTAGGGGGTCATTTTACTGTATGGCGCCATCGGTGGGGGGTCATTTTACTGTATGGGGCCAATATAAGGAATGTGTTCTGCGAACTTCAACTTTTTTCAACTTGCTGTATATAAAGATAGACAAATGGTGTATTATGCATCTGTACAACTGTATACAAAATGTGCAGTGTGCATGAGGCCTAAAATGATTGATAACTAAATGTAATTTTCAAAATGATTAAAAAATGATGTTTGCGAACAATCTTATGATAGTGTATCATTTACAAAAGCTGATGCCATGTGTACAGCAGGAATGATAAAACTGTAGTAATAACAAAAATAATATGAATAAAAAAGACAATTATTAAGATACAGAAAGTAATAATTTTAATTAAAATTCAAATTTTTTCAGGTATACACTTTGTATTACTGGGAAATATTTCAATGTATAGAAAAACTGCTTCAGACCTGGCGATCAAACCATTTTTTGAAGTGTTCATTTAACAAAACACAAAGGAGAAAAAGTCAGCATGAAAACCTTAATCAGTCAGAAAGTTGGCAAATGATGCCTCATGTCATCCATAACAAGTATCCATTACTCCTGGACATAGCACATTAACTGACTCATTAGCTATTTCCAACCATATGGACTTGGGCTTGGGTGGGTCGCTTTGATAATATGCTAAGGTGATCTAGCTAATTATCGCAATGATGTGAGCTCAATCATTGGGCCAGTCACACTAAACCGTGTCACAGCCTTTGGAAAGAGCGCCGGTGCACCAGGATGATGACAGAGATGAGTGGCATGACCCCTTGTTTGTTGTGGAGCCATCAGTAATAAGGTAATTATGCAAAAAAGTTTAGCGGATTGATGAAGCAGATAGAATTCTCCGCTGGTTTCTTAAAAAAAAAAAAAAAAAAAAAAAAAAAGCTGACAGATTTCTCGGATTTGGAACGTGACAACTTGCTGTGGATTCTGTTTATGCTGTAGAGGTATGTCAGCTGTGTAAATTTAGCAATGATATTTAAAGATATGTGCCAGACTGGAAAACATGTTAATAGGGGATGTGCTAAAATGTCAGTATTAAATACCACAAGAGTGCTACAATGCTACAGTGTTGGTGAGTGCACGCTGCTCATATGCTGAAGAAAATGTAACATCCCTGTTGGGTGAGGTAACATAATCAGAAAATCCTTTTAATTATTTCAGAGGAAGGGGCTGCTTAAAACTTTGGGAGTATAAAGTTTAGCAGCTTATTAGATTCCCCTAGAAGCCTGGCTGTTCATCAGCTTATTAGTTTTTTAATATACTGTATATTGCCACCGACCGTTGTCTTTTGTTGCAGCAGGGTCAGCACTGAAGAAGACTGAACAGTTCATGGGGAGGGGGAGATATCATTTTGACCCCACCAGTGCTTCATTGTATTGGGACAAAAAATTTTGATATTTTTTTCATTTTCGCAGCCCAGTTCATTTTCATGGGCTGCAAAAATGAAAAAATGTTCAAATTTTTTGTCTCAATAAAATGTTGCTTTTACCCCATTGCTTATTTTCAGAAACTGTAACAGAAGAAAAATCGCTCCCCTGCCCCCATTTGTTACACAACTTCTCCTGAGGCCATAAGTGTGGTGTTCTGTGTTCCCCAGCTGGCATGACATGACATGTGTGCGTCTTAATAATTTGGGCACACCAAGGGACTGGCATATATATTTCTGATACATCAAGTTTCTTACATGAGTTCTAGTAAATTTGTCAGACCAAAGCGACCAAATCATAGGATGACAGCAACGGACATGAACAGTAGTATAGTAATGCAGACAGACTATAATGTAAAAGCCATGTCAGACACTTTCTTCCATCATGGGTGTTTACTTTTGTTACAGGAGAAAAAGTCCTGCCTGTAGGACTTTTTTGTCCATCAGAAAAGCAAAAAACATCACAGAAGATTTTTTTTACATAGGGGTGAGTGTAGACGCACACCAGACAGAGGGGGCGTAATCTGCACCTGTCATTTAATGTGACAGATGAGAGCAACTGATAATAAGTAATGGTAGTGTGAACCCACCCTAAGTTCTCAAAGATGTCTGGAACAACCTCCCTGACAGTTCCTTCAAAAACTGTCTGCAAGTGTACTTGGAAGAATTGATGAGACGTTCCTGAAAATGAGGGACTGTACTGACTAATGCGGGAGAGTTGGCAACTATGCAAGTGGTGTTTTTGTTCATTCACTTAATATCGTTAATTGACAAAAATAAACTATTAACCCTTCTGTTTTTGAAAGCACTATTATTTTCCAGCATATTTAACTTTTGCAAACTACTGTACATTTCTATCTTACTGTATAGGAAAGAACAACAGACTAGGTGACTATGTCCATGGGGCGCATTTGCAGTGAATTAACTTCCATGTACTGCTTCATTCACTGAAATCTGCAATAACAACATTCTAGCTGAAAATGAAAGACACTTTAACCACATACGGTAATGTGTGAAAAACCTGCAGAGCACACTGACCAGTTTACAAGCTGCAGCATGTCAGTTTATGGTGCAGGTTTTCACCTGTGTACTCCCTTTGCATTGCAAGCAGCAGGATCCCTGCAACAATTACCAAAGGAATTCTGCTGCACAAGCTATCCTATTGCCGCAGCAGAATTAAGGCAAATCCACAGCGTAAAATCAGCAAGGATCTGACCTATGTGTCTTCAGCCCAAAATAGAGTCTGTCTGATGGAATATAACAGTGGAAGAGTGAAGAAATCAGGCGATACCTTTTAGAGGATAACTGAGTATATTTTATAGTAAGCTTTCGAGAGTGCTAGCTCTCTTCTTCAGACATGGTGTTATACAAGAAACTGAAAATTCACAGGCTTTTTATACACAGAAGACATGTACCTTCAAAGGATCTTGGACTAACAAAATGAAATATAAGTAGAGAAGTTATTTACAACAGGTCAGGATATAAAGTCTGGAAAACTTCTGTGGCGTGACAGGGATCTGTTATCTGTTTGCAATCAGGTCGTGATTTGTGGACTATAAAGCTCACTGTGCCACAATTGCCAAGTGTAAACCCGGTCTACGTCAGCTTTCTTATTCATCTGAAATGTAGGGAGATATGATTTAGGATCTGTCACTGGCATAACTGCTAATGTTTGATGATCCATTTCATTTTACTCCTATGAACATGTTGTTTCTGTCATATATTATTTGTTTTACTTAATAAAATTATGCAGCACAGTACATTATTCTGACCTTTAGGCTGAGGCCCCACATTGCAGAAAAGCAGCTTTTTTTGTTGAAGATTTTGCTGTGGTTGCTGTGGCTACAAAATGAATGTGAAATATATAGGAAGCTCTTATACTTCTACCTTCTACTCACGCCACTCCTGGCTTTGGCTCAAAAAAAACTGCAGCAAAATCTGCAACAAAAAAAAAAGCTGCGTTTACACAACCTATGACTAAGGCCCCATGTTGCAAAACGCATCAAAAAAATGCTTAGGAAAAGACCACGGTGGAAATGCATCGTGTTTTCTTCCCCACCATTTTCACAGAAAGTCAGCTTTTTCCTCTGCAAACTTTCTGTTCCTATTATACCTATTTGGAAAACTCCGCCGTTTCTGTAGGTATAATTGACATGCTGCGATTTTCAAAAATGCAAGTGTTTTGTAAACGCAGATTTTTTCTGGAATGTGTGGATGGGATTAGCCAGAATCCCAACCAATGTGAAGGTATGTAAAATGCAATGCTTTTTTACCACAGGGTTTCTGCCATGGTCAAAATGCTGCATTTTTTGCAACGTTCTACCCTGGCCTTAAAGGGGTTTACAAGATTTACAAAAATTTGACCAAAAAATAATTTAGGCCCGGTTTACATCTGCATTCAGTTTCCATTCGGGGAGTCTGCTTGGGGATCCTCCGAATGGAAACCTATACGTATAAAAAGCGGTTTACCTGGGAAACCACACGGACGCCATAGACTTTCCTCTTCGCATGTTTTGTGCTTAAACCGAGCGGAAACCACACGGACCCCATTATAGTCTATGGGGTCTGCGGGTTTCCCAGGTAAACTGCTTTTTATGCGTATAGGTTTCCGTTTGGGGGGTCCCCAAGCGGACTCCCCGAATGGAAACCCGAACGCAGATGTGAACCGGTCCTGACTCGCCTGTTTAATACCCCACTGTTCCAGCCCAGCCACTTCTGTGGTTCCTGTCAGTATCTATTTGTTTCCCTATATTTGTGATGACATTCCGGCAATGCACATGTGACCTCTGGAGCTAATCCTTGGCTATGGCGGTGGTGAACGTCACTGCTCATGCGCACGTGGTTGATAACCCGTTAAAGGGGTTACCCGGTTTCTGGTATTGATGGCCTATGATGTCAACACTCAGGATCCCCACAGATCACATGTACGGAGACAATGTGGCTCTTGGTAATATTTACATACCGCGTGCCACGCTGCTCACTCTCCATACAAATTGTAGCAGTGAGTGTAGGTACTGCGGCGCTGTCCCACAGACTTCACCCACTTAGTGAGCAGTGCAGCTTGCGGTATGGAAACATTACTGAGAGCCTTTCCAAGGATAAGCCAACAATACCAGAAACGGGATAGCCGCTTTAAGGACGCAGCCTAGTTTGATAATTAAGAACGCGGGTCCTTTCTTTCGTTTTTTTCTGTTGTCACATTGTAATAGCCAGAGATGTGCTTATCTATTACACCATTTTGGGAAACGTTTAAATTATTGATTTTATTAACTCTTTCTTAAGGGATAACAAAAAAAAAGTCAGTCTTGTCATCCTTTTTTTATGTTCTAAATTTTGCTTGGCGTATTGGGCATCTTAAATGAGATGTTACCTTTATTCTGCCAGTCAGTACAATTATGCTGATACAAAGTTTATATAGTTTATTTATGCTATACGACTTTTGCACGACATAAATAATCGAAAATAATTTGTTTTAGTGGCACCATATTTCTGAGCCATAACTTTTTAATATTTTTTTTTTATCATCGGAGCTGTGTTAGTGCTTGTTTTATTAGTATTAGTACCATTGTATTGTACCATGCATTAGTACCATTTTATGTTATATGTAACTTTTTGATAATTTATGTATACATATACATATATATATATATATATATATATATATTTTTTTTTTTTTTTTTTTGAGGCAATGACCAAAAACGCATTCATTTTGATGTTTTATTTATGGTGTTCATGTTGGGATAAATAACATTCTATTTTTTTTATTTTTATAATATGGATTGTTACGGACACATTAATACCAAATATGTCTATCTTTTGTTATTGTTTTTCTGTGGATGCAGAATGCATGTGCCAGTTATATTCTTTTCAATGGGAGTGCTGGAGATAGTTAAGTGCCATACTTCGGCTACTTCCGTCACTCCCATTGAAATGAATGGAACAGGAGTGCGCATTCTGTGTCCACTACAGTAAAACAACCCATTTTCAGGATCAGTGGCTATCGACTCCCACAGATCAGCAACTTATCCTCTATGCTATGGACAGAGAATATATAATCTTCATGGCAGGACATCTTTAAGAAATGGTATTTGTGAAGTAGTCAGTCTTCCACAGCTTCCAGCACTGGAGTCCTAGGATGAAATCCAGCCAAGGATAACATCTGCATGGGATTTGTATGTTCTCCCCGTGTCTGTGTGGGTTTCCTCCCAATACTCTGGTTTCCTTCTACACTCCAAAGACGTACTGATAGGGAATTCAGATTGTGGGCCCTATATGGGACAGTGTTGACACTATCTGTAAAACGCTGTGGAATATGATGGCATATAAAAGCAAAATAAAATATATAAATAGGGGTGGGATGCAGCTGGTTCTGCCAATCTTGTTGTTAAAAGTGCAACTGGATTGCAGAACTGGGAAGAAGAGGAGCCCTTCTCCATTCTGTTTCTGACTTGTAGGCTGCAGGCCGAAGCTGCGGGCAGTTAGAGGTAAGCATTACTACTGTACTTACCTCTCTGGTTCCCAGTCCCTTCTGCTCTGGGAACGCACATCACAGTGCGTATGGAGCAGAGGAAGAACGCGGTCGGGAAACAACCAGAGGTAAGTACTATACCAAAGAACACTGTGTGGGGCCACTATATAGAGGATATTATATTGTATGGAGGACATTATATTAAATTGGGGGCACTATATTTATGGGTCCATTATACTGTATGGGGCAGGAACGGGGGCCTTTAAACTATGTTGGATATTGGGGGGTATCTAAGTGTATGTTCACATATCTGATGCTCAGTTTGAGGTGGATTCCACCCCCTGATTCTGCCTCCGATTGTTTTCAACGAAAGTCAGATTGAAGTAGAGCACTGAAAAAAATAAGCGCCCAGCTTGATCGTGCCACAAAGTCCACGGTGCGAGATTCCCGGCTCCTTATCCCCATTGATCTGTAGCCTAATTAGCAAGGGAAAGCCGGAGAGCCGGAAAATGAAGAATCGGAGGCATATGTCCACCTCAAATTACTCTTCATTGTCCGCTGCATTAGCCTAGCCTTAAAGGGGTTATCCACCTTTGTAATATTGATGGTCTATCCTCAGGATTACATCTGTGGGAGGTGCGACAGCCACAACCCTGCAGATCAGCTGTTCCAGGACAGCGCAGTGGCCAATATAGTTAACATGCTGGGAGCCGCACTGCTCACTTGCTGTACAATGTATAGTGATGGGTTTAGGAACGGCAGCGCTGTACATTGTACGGCGGGTGAGTAGCTTGGCTCCCAACATGTTAGCTATGTCAGAACAGCTGGTCAGAGGGGTTCTGGCTGTCAGACCTCCCGCAGATGTAATATTTATGGCCTACCCTTAACATTGGCACCAATATTAGAAAAGGGCATGGCTTTGTACCAAAGGGAGTGTGGCCTGAAAATTTTCACAGTACACTGCACGCGTCACCCCTACCCCAAAAGAATTTGTGCGGTACGCTTTTTGAGTCGCCTTATCTCTCCCCATTCCACAAGGAGGTCATTGTTAAAAAATGTCACTCCCACCTCTGGTCTTGACACAGTCCTAACCATACTATGGAGCCTTGTTCACATTGGCACACTCCAGTACTTTCTCCTTTCCCTGGGAGAATTCCCCGCCAGAGTATATTTGCAGACACTCCCTATGCCCTGTGTGCACGCATGCGGTTAGTTGCTGACGGTCTCTTACAGCGGTCACGTGACTGAGGAAAGTTTCCCTATAAGTAAGTTTATCATAATACTATAATGTTATGTAGCGCCTTACAGCTCAGTACCGGACACGTACACGGCGGAGAGTGCCGGGCTGAAAGGGAAAGCAAACCGGACAGAGCACGGTACAGTGAGTGGCCTCTGTGCTGGAGATGGCAAGTTCCCGCGCTGCTCAGTGCTGGACCAGACCGGGATAACAGGTTGATTAAGAGACCGGCCCAGGAAACATCAGGCTGTATCCAGGAGCTGACAGGGGGAGACGGCTTCTTCTATCCTGCCCGATTATAGACAGCGCCTGCCGGGCACACTGACAGGCACACAGTGACAGCCGCTCAGCGCTCCTTACTGCTCTATGATATCGCTGCAGCAACTACAGCTGTCAGCCAGCAGAGGGCGTGTCACAGGAGGAGGCTGTAAGAATGGGCAGGGGGAGACAGTGCTGTGGGGGACCATAGGATAGTGGGCTGAGACCCCCCCCGGAGGATAGTGGGTTGAGACCCCAGGAGGATAGTGGGCTGAGACCCCCCCCCGAGGATAGTGGGTTGAGACCCCAGGAGGATAGTGGGCTGAGACCCTTTTTACCCTCCCTGAGGATAGCGGGCTGAGACCCTCCCTGAGGATAGTGGGCTGAGCCCCCCCCCCCCCGAGGATAGTGGGCTGAGCCCCCCCCCCCCCGGAGGATAGTGGGCTGAGCCCCCCCCCCCCCCCCGAGGATAGTGGGCTGAGCCCCCCCCCCCCCGAGGATAGTGGGCTGAGCCCCCCCCCCCCCCGGAGGATAGTGGGCTGAGCCCCCCCCCCCCCCGGAGGATAGTGGGCTGAGTCCCCCCTCCCCCCCCGGAGGATAGTGGGCTGAGAACCCCCCCCCCCCCCGAGGATAGTGGGCTGAGACCGTCCCGGAGGATAGTGGGCTGAGTCCTCCCCCGGAGGATAGTGGGCCCAGAGATGACACTGAGCTGTAAGGCCCACCCTTCTGACAGTGGAGGGGTATCAGTGCAGAATCTCTGGCAACGGGCGCATACCGGCAATTTAGCGCACTGTCAGCTCTCTAATGGTATTTAATAATAACTTCTGTTATTTTGGTTCCATTATTGCAGGATTCCCAAGCTTTTGCCTGCAGTTTTGTTCAGACCGAACACATCAAAGCTCCTGAATAACATTGGGTGAGCTTGTGAGGTTTGTCCAACACATACAGTACTCTTAAAGGGGTGTGGTCTAAATAATCGCCATTAACTGTAATCGAGGTAAAATGCCCGATTAATTCCGATTTTGATTTAGGTCATAATCTCCCAGCCCTAGTCCGGGTTAATTTGTTTATATATTGAACTGGGATCGTTCATCTGTTTTCATGGACTGTAACGTAGAAGTATTCTGTAAGGAACATTGTGGAGCGATTATATGATGGATTCATTGAGCATTCAGTGAAAGAAAGCCACATCGTACTCTGTGTTCTGACCTAGGGTGCTATATACAGAGAGTCGCTCAGAAAGAACTGTGGGTTTCATGTAAATGATAGACTACAGTTCAATTGTAAAATTGCAGAACAGGTCAGACTTAGTACATTAAAAAAGTTCATGTTCCCTGTATTGCAGAGCTGTTATGTGTTCACTTTTCAAGCTTAAGGGACTGTTCACACTGAATTTGAGGCAAACATCTACCTTGATTCCTCTTCATTTCCAGGCCCTCCGACACCCTGCAGTGACTCTGCTGCTGCTGTTTTCTGCCACTGATAATGCTCAGAAGAATGGGTAGTCTCACACTGCGGACCCTGCGGCTGAATCAGTGGTAAGATTAAGCAGAACACTTATTTTTGCAGCGTCCTACTCCAATCTCTGCATCCCATTGAATACAATGGGCGGCACAATCAATGTAGAATCTGGAAGGAATCCACCTCAGAATCGGCATCAGATTACATTGTTTGAATGTACCCTTAAAGGGATTCTGCCACCTCCAAAAGAAAATGGGTGCTGCGGCAGGTGTGGCCCCACCCCGAGTGCACTAAACAGATCATGTCTATATGGGGTAACAGTTGAATTTCTCAGCAGTAAGATTGGACGTTGACACAATAAAGGTATATTCGCTATGTCACTAACCAGCCCACTAGTGGTTTAGAAGCAGTTTTGGTGGTGGTAGACTTCCTAGAAGTACCTGATAGTTTGTGAGAACTGCAGCTGTCAGTGAAAAGTACATTTTGATTTTGTTAATGATCAAACGGGGCAAAAAATTGGGGGAATTTCACTGATGCACCAATGAATAGCCCATGCTGGATAACATATAAAGTACCCATCATTTACATGAATCTGACAATTCTTTCTGAGCTATTAGCCCCATTCTCTTTTTAAGAGACACCCTGTATATGTCAAGAAGTAGCATTGCTAAATTGTTTACAGTATTGGAGGAAGCCAGTGTTTTGGGTCCTGGTAGAAAGGGGGGATTTTGCTGTAAATGTTGGGAACTGAAGAGGGAGGAGGTTCATGGAGCGTGGAGACAGGGGTGGCTTTGACTTCTGCTGGAGGAGGGCATGTTTTAAAGGGTTTCCCATCTGACACCTTTATGACGTAGTCACAGGATAATATGATCTTGCTCCTAGTGTGATGTAATGTGAAACGTCTTAGTAACATTTAAATACAACTACAGCATGTTCACATTGGGGCAGATTTAATGTTGTGGTAACGACATGACCCTGGCTAGAGATGAGATGAAATGTGGTGTATTTAGACGCATCTGGGGTAAGATGAATTTTTTTTTTCTGGCTGGCATGTTAGGTGTGCGTGGCTTCATGGGAAAGGGTACGGGTTAAATGTGACAAATTGTGCCAAAAATATTGGCTTAAAATTCTAAATGGAAAGATCTGTCTTGTATACTGCAGTGGCATAAATCACCCACAGGGTCCTATGTAAAAATAAGGTATACCAGGTATAGGTTTTTTGCAGTATACCTCTGCAGTGAAAAGCATATGCTTTTCGGTACCGTTGCAAAAAAAAAAAAGCTGTGCCAAAACAACAACTCGGCATACATACAACATAGTAGAATGCTGTGCAAACATAGCCTAAGATGTACAGCATCCCAAATGAGGCAGCCAAAGCTATAGGAAGGCTTCGAGGGTTTGTATACCAACGGGGCCGCTAAACTGCTGCCATCGAAATCTCTTTTTAACCCTGGCCTTAGAGTTCAGCTCTTTGCAGAGCACAATATTGTTTCAGCACAGTAGTTATTATTGTGGATGGACTTGATGGAGAAAGAGAAAATGGCCTCAGCACTTGAATAACCTATTCATAAATGCACTATTATTGAAATATCCCACATAATAGTAGAACTGGGAAATTGTCATGAGTTGTCTTTTCTGTAGAAGGCATTAAGGTCACTAATAAGAGAAATGAAAAGTACGTCCCTTTCTGCGGAAACATTTGTATTGACGTCTGTTCATTTTTATTTCACTATGTCAGATTTTCAAGAAAAAAAAATGCCTCCGAAAAAAAGCAAACTGCCTGTTCCTCTGCCAGAAGGCTTGATCCTAAAAGACACCAGCAAAAAATCCTGGAGACTGGGCAAGAAGCTTGGCCAGGGAGGATTCGGCTTAATATACTTGGGTACATATTTGTTTAGAATGGTAGTTTCTTAGTGTTAGGAGCAATACAAGCTGTCAAGGGGTGGAAAGGGACAGATTAAAAGGTGCCACAATATGTCTTCACACCAGTTTTTGAAGCCATTTGTCCTGTAGTGGGGACCCCAGGATCATATAGTATTGTGGATGAGGTATGATGTACAGTAAGCAAATCAAGCAAGACCCCTAAAGCAATATCTGCTTTTAAGAACTCTGGTTTATAAGGGTTGTATTTCACTAGTTTAACCACTAAGGGGCGTCTTATGGATGCAACTATTTCAAACACACATGACTTATGACTGCTACTAGGTTCATAGAGCATAAAGGGGTTGTGTAGGACTTCAAAAACATGGCTCCTTTCTTCTTCTCAGGAAGTGACATCATATCTGTTGGTTACATGGCCATTCTGCAGCTCCGTCCCATTCATTTGAATGGGATGGAGATGTGGCCATGTGACCAATGAATGTGAGGTCACCTCCTGAGGAGAAGAAAGCAGCCATGTTTTCAAGTCCCACACAACTCCTAAAGGGGGTCCCAGGACTGTAATATTGATGGCCTAGTGCCTAGCACCCCCCCCAACCCCCCCCCCCCCCCCATTTTTTTTTTCCTTCGTTAAAAAGCTAAGAGTTTTTCCGGGAATTAAAAAAAATTGTCATAACGGTGTAAATTATGATGGGAAAAAAGAACCAAAACTCATCTATTTAGTTCCACTACTACTCCAGCACCAACACACTGGTGGCCCCTGAGGTCTTTGTTTACTTTGCTGCAGCAATGATCTACCACGTGACTGCTGCAGCCAATCACTGGCTTTATCATGTACAGTATAGCACAAGACTATCGGGGACAGTGATTGGCTGCAGCAAAGTAGTGTAAAGGGTTTTCTGTGCCCTCCAACATTTGTCATAGTCACAAGCTATCCACAGGATAGGTCATTGGTATCTGACCGATGGTGGTCCAACACCTGGACTCAGCACCTATCAGCTGCTCTGTGGGCTTGAAGCTATAGAGATGGACAGAGTGCTATATAGTAGACAGGGCTGCAGCTCCTTGAGGTTGAGGCCACACATTGTGATGAAGCTGTTTTATTAGTTGCAGAGTTGGCAGTGTTTATTTGAGCCAAAGCCAGGAGTGGATTTAGCAATAGTTCTGAAAAACACCTTGAAGCTAATTTATATACTCCAGGAAACCACCAGTCACGTGACTAGTTGCTACTTCTCGCCTCCTTCCGTCTTCCCCTTTCTGTCATTGTGGCTGCTTCTTATAGGTTTCTCACTGAGTTCTATTGTCTACAGTAGTCACAGAATAAAAAGCAAGAAAAAAGTAGTGTTTTTAGTTGGAGCATTCTGAAGAGCATCTCCAAGTGAAGATTTATCGCACTGGCTTCTCTTATATGACATGCTCTTATGGAGACTGGTGTTGGAACAGGATGTGACTAATATGAGTCTGTCCTGTTCTGTCTTTGAGCAGAGGTCTGTATTGTAATGTAAAGCGATGTGTCCTTATTTCACTACCCATAAGTGGCATAGTCTGCCTATAGTGTGTATTATACAGGATCTTGTACCATCTAATGTCCTCTCTCTGTATTTCATGTTACTATAGAACCCATATAAGTATTTGGCTGGAGCAGACACTAGTCCCTGATCATTGGTTAGTACATGTGTTGCCTTTAGCTACTTAAAGTTTGTTGGCGCCGCTCCTAGCAACTGAAACACACACCTCCTAACAGCCTACAGTATATAGATGCAATATGTATCCGAGTAGAACATGGTGTCCTCATTCCCTTTAGTTGGACTTTACCACGGCCCTCTAGGGTATGACTTCAATGTTAGGGAATGTGTGCTCTGCTGACTTATAATATTATTATATTATCGAGGTTAATGACATTATTCTTTTGCATTGCAACCAAATACAACAGTGTATCAAAAACTTCTATTTTCTTTTTATTCTTTTTTTCAGCTTCTCCAGATTGTGACAATACGGTTCTCGATGACACTGCTTATGTTATTAAAGTGGTAATATGGCTATCGTTTTCTTCTTTAAGGGCTTTGTGACTACTTTATTCTTCCTGTAGTCACCCCATCACCTTCTTTCATCCAGGTGTCGGTTGCATACTGTTGCCATGCATTTGTCATTGGGTGGAAGCATTCAGCCCCCAGATACATGTAGGGGAGACAAGTCTTTGTTAATTTGCAGATTAATATGGCATTGTGATGACTGGTTTTGTTCAGATATCGGTTACCCTTGTAAAATCTAATCTAAGATAAAATAAATCTATTAGGGGTAAGTTTTATCAATCTATGTAAAGCTACAGGTTAGATCTGTGCCAGCTGAACCTGCTGATTTGGGTAAGGTCCACCTGACCACTTACTGTATATTGCCGTGATGGCGAACCTATGGCACACGTGCCAGAGAGGGCACACAATGCCCTCTCAGTTGGCACGCACGCCGTCGCCATGATCGCTCACTAACGGGGAATCCGGTACAGGATTCCCCGTTAGTCAGTGATCGCTTCTTTTAGCTATATGCAGGGCCGCTCCGGACGCAGATGAGTTACATACAGTGATGAAGCAGGAGCCGTCCGCGGACAGCCCCTGCTTCACCATTGTGTGTGAAGCACATCCTTGTGTGCTCTGGTCCCTGGAGCTGCAGGCGTGATGTGATGACGTCACTCACATCGCGCTTGCAGCTCCCTGAACAGTTCGGAAGAAGAGACCTCACAGAGCGGCAACAGAGCGAGGAGGGGTGAGTATCAGTGTTTTTTTTATGTTAAACTGGTAACAGATGAAGGGGGGACATCAAACTTGTGGCAGATGAAGAGGGACATTAAACTGGGGGCAAGTTGTAAGGGGGCATTAAACTGGGGGTCAACTGGAAGAGGACATTAAACCGTGGGGGTAGCTGGAGGGGGACATGTCTGCCTCGAGTTGCCCCCAGTTTAATGTCCCCATCCAAGTAACCCCAGTTTAAACTGGGACACCAGGAGAGGAGACTTCATACTGTGGGGCAATTGGAGGGGAACATTATAAAATGGATGAGAATGGGCGGTGTCAATATAGAATTGGGTGGAGCTAAATTTTCTGGGACGCGCATAGCCTAATCACAGGGGTATTTTATGTAATACCCCTCTGAACATAACATATAACCAGGAAGTTATTGGCGCTGTGACCCAGACGATTACCATCGTCTAGGTTGCAGCTCCAAAAGAGTTTCACCAAACACCTACACAACACATACACAAAGTCATCAATAAAGATTACATTTGACCCTGTCCTGTCCTGTCCATACCTTTATAGAGTAAAATACACCGATCGCCTCTCTATCGATATCCGTTACATGCTAAAATAATAGCGATTATTACTAGAGATGAATGTATAAAACATTTCTGACAGGCGGAAACGTTCCATCAGTCACGTAACACATTGTCACCCATTGAATGTCACCATATAAAATCCCAGTTTTTGGCAGCTTTCAGATGGATATAATAACAGGTGGTGATGGGGGGAGGGGGACTTTTGAAACCTTTGCACTGGGCCCACCAATGTGTTAAAACGGCTCTGGCTATACGTGCAAATGCGGAATGCAGCTTACCCTGACTGCAGAGTGTAACCTCTGCCCCGACGCAAGTCATCAGCGCCTGTGATCAGAAGAAGAAGGAGGACGCTCTATGTGGGACTGCAGCCATACTGGGTAAGTAGCATAAACTACTGTGTGGGGGCCCACTGTGGAGCATAAAATACTGTGGGGGGGAGCAAAGTGGAGCATATAATACTTTGTGGGGGGCCTACTGTAGAGCATATACTACTGTGTGGGGGCCACTGTGGAGCATATAATACTGTGCAGGGGCCACTGTGGAGCGTATAATACTGTGTGGGGGCCACTGTGGAGCATATAATACTGTGCGGGGGCCACTGTGGAGCGTATAATACTGTGTGGGGGCCACTGTGGAGTGTACCATGTTGTGCGGGAACCACTTTTGGCATATATTACTGTCTGGGGGCCACTGTGTTGCGCATTGTACCGTGTGGGGGCCCTTCACTATTTATATCACACAGTATCTGTTTTATAGCAGACATGTGATATTATTACAGGCTGAAATAACATCGCATGATCACTATAAAACAGATCCTGGTTAATTTAAGGTTAAATTGCCGTGTTGGCACTTTGCGATAATTTAGTGGGTTTTGGGTTTCACTTTGGGCACTTGGTTTCTAAAAGGTTCGCCATCACTGGTATATTGGGTCCTCTTGACTCTCTCACAACAGCAGATGGCTAATGTATGTGGCCAGCCTAGGTACATGGAAAGTGAAGTATAATGGTGCTTTTATGCAGGCCTGTGCAAATGACTAATGTGAATTCTCTGTGTATGACATACATGTATAACTTTCATCTATATTGGATGATTTAATTCAGGTATGACTTGGTCCGTGTTATCTGCCCTTACTGTTTAAGGCTGGGGGCACACAGGGCAAAAGTACTGGAAGGAATTTACCAAGATTTCCTAGGCCAGTCTTAAAGTCCCTAACCGGCACTAAACACTAAACACCTGAATTATCCCGTGCTCCAGAACTGAAATCTACACCAGTCAGGGACTGGATAGATTTGATTTATAGCTCACAGCAGTCGGGGGTCTAACACCCAACAGCCCCACCACCATATTTTTGAAGAGGCTGGAACATTCCACTTCCTTTTCTTAAACCAGTGACATCAGTGACATGGCCATGCTGGATATCTTTAGTTAACTGCAATGTCAAGCACAGCCACAAACAGCTGATTAGCAAGGGTGCCAGTTATTGAACCCCTTCCGATCTGACATTGTTGACCTTCAGTATCCTAAGGGTAGGTCAGCAATATCATAGTCATGAAAAACTTCTTTTAACTTTTCTTATGAGTATCACATAAAACAAATCTCATGTGTTAAAATATTTTAACATATTTTTTCTGAATCTGGTTCTAGGAATATCATCAAAATGGACCATTATTCTGTGAACTGAAGTTTTACCAAAGAGCAGCAAAACAAGATGATGGTAGGTAATGTGTCTTAAAGGCAGTGTCCAGTTGTCCACAGGACAGGGGATAAGTGTCTGATCGCTGGGGGACCGATCGCTGGGTCTCCCCCCAGTGATTAGGAGGACAGAGAACCGAAAGTCATCCAAAGGCCTCCATGTGAAAGGAGCACCAGTGCTCTTGTGTGATCGGCGCTCCATTCACTTCTATGAGACTGTAACGCACCCACAGCCCTATTAAAGTGTATTGAGTGCCAGTCATGCAAGTGCACTCTGGCGCTCCATTGACAAGGAGGCCATAGGAGGTCATTTGGTCCCCTGTCCTCCTGATCACTGGGGGACCTGGCGATCAGACCCCCAGCAATCAGACCTGTACTGTGGATAGGGATATGTGTCCATGGCCACACAACCCTTTTAAGTCTTTATCATGATAAATGGGGTAAGGGTTCACATAGTTTTGCCACTATTTTTCTGGAAGCAAAGCAAAATGGCACAAAGTGTGAAAAAAGCCTGAAAAGCAAAAAGACTGCAGCACATAACCTGTTTATAAAGTGGAACAGACACATCATGGTAATATTATCACACAAAGTGGAGCACAGGAAAAAGGCAGAACCACATGTACTTCTGTCATGTCAGCATTGTAGCTGCTTTTCATGATGGGCAGCATTATTATATAACTCCTCATTCTCTCGTGTATCTGGTGAAGACCAGAAATAGGGTATTTAAAGCTGTTTTCCAGGTTATACAGGTGCATCTCAATAAACTAGAATATTTTTGAAACATTAATTTCAGTAATACAATTCATAATTAGCGTCTTCCATGACTGTGTCTCCTACTGAACCAGACTGAGGGACCATTTAAAGGCTTAGGAAACCTTGGCAGGTGACACACTGAATTTACAATACTGAACTTTTTTACAATATTTTAATTTTCTTAGATTTTGGTTTTCATTTCCATAATCAACATTTACAGAAATAAAACACTTGAAATAGAACACTCTGTGTGTAAAGAATCTAGAAAATATAGGAGGTCACTTTTTTAATTTAATTACTGAAAGAAATAAACGGTTCAAATATATTCTAATTTATTGAGATGCACCTGTAGATATTGATGGGGCCCGATCCTCATCACTTCTACTGCTCAGAATGAAAGCTGAACTACATTAACCCATCCCTGCTCGGCTTCAATCTTCATTCTCATGTTTTACTTTTGGTGCTGGGAACAGCTGAGCAGTGGAGGTGTCATGTGTTGGACCCTCACCAATCTATTATTGATGACCTATCCTAAGGATACATTATCAATATCTGCAACTTGGAAAACCCCTTTAGCAAAACCGTGGGACTGCATTAGGTGGATGTGCAGTGCCATTAGAAGATCCTGGTTTATAACCTTTGGGTTTGTTTTACAGTGCCTTGCTAAAGTATTCGGCCCCCTTGAACTTTTCAACCTTTTGCCACATTTCAGGCTTCAAACATAAAGATATAAAATTTTTATTTTTTGGTGCAGAATCAACAACAAGTGGGACACAATTGTGAAGTGGAACGAAATTTATTGGTTATTTTAAACTTTTGTAAAAAATAAAAAACTGAAAAGTGGGGCGTGCAATATTATTCGGCCCCTTTACTTTCAGTACAGCAAACTCACTCCAGAAGTTCAGTGAGGATCTCTGAATGATCCAATGTTGTCCTAAATGACTGATGATGATAAATATAATCCACCTGTGTATAATCAAGTCTCCGTATAAATGCACCTGCTCTGTGATAGTCTCAGGGTTCTGTTTAAAGCGCAGAGAGCATCATGAAGACCAAGGAACACACCAGGCAGGTCCGTGATACTGTTGTGGAGAAGTTTAAAGCCGGATTTGGATACAAAAAGATTTCCCAAACTTTAAACATCCCAAGGAGCACTGTGCAAGCAATCATATTGAAATGGAAGGAGTATCAGACCACTGTAAATCTACCAAGACCCGGTCATCTCCTTAAACTTTCATCTCAAACAAGGAGAAGACTGATCAGAGATGCAGTCAAGAGGCCCATGATCACTCTGGATGAACTGCAGAGATCTACAGCTGAGGTGGGAGAGTCTGTCCATAGGACAACAATCAGTCGTACACTGCACAAATCTGGCCTTTATGGAAGAGTGGCAAGAAGAAATCCATTTCTCAAAGATATCCATAAAAAGTCTTGTTTAAAGTTTGCCACAAGCCACCTGGGAGACACACCAAACATGTGGAAGAAGGTGCTCTGGTCAGATGAAACCAAAATCCAACTTTTTGGCCACAATACAAAACGATATGTTTGGCGTAAAAGCAACACAGCTCATCACCCTGAACACACCATCCCCACTGTCAAACATGGTGGTGGCAGCATCATGGTTTGGGCCTGCTTTTCTTCAGCAGGGACAGGGAAGATGGTTAAAATTGATGGGAAGATGGATGGAGCCAAATACAGGACCATTCTGGAAGAAAAACTGTTGGAGTCTGCAAAAGACCTGAGACTGGGACGGAGATTTATCTTCCAACAAGACAATGATCCCAAACATAAAGCAAAATCTACAATGGAATGGTTCACAAATAAACGTATCCAGGTGTTAGAATGGCCAAGTCAAAGTCCAGACCTGAATCCAATCGAGAATCTGTGGAAAGAGCTGAAAACTGCTGTTCACAAACGCTCTCCATCCAACCTCACTGAGCTCCAGCTGTTTTCCAAGGAAGAATGGGCAAGAATTTCAGTCTCTTGATGTACAAAACTGAGACATACCCCAAGCGACTTGCAGCTGTAATCGCAGCAAAAGGTGGAGCTACAGAGTATTAACTTAAGGGGGCCGAATAATTTGGCACGCCCCACTTTTCAGTTTTTTATTTTTTACAAAAGTTTAAAATATCCAATAAATTTCGTTCCGTTTCACGATTGTGTCCCACTTGTTGTTGATTCTTCACCAAAAAATTTAAATTTTATATCCTTATGTTTGAAGCCTGAAATGTGGCAAAAGGTTGAAAAGTTCAAGGGGGCCGAATACTTTCGCAAGGTACTGTATATTGATACCTATTGAAATTCTTATTTTATAGCTTCTAAAAATAGCAGGTACCAAATTTTACAGCGATTGTTCTAGACCCTCTTCCTGTTTTGGAACTGGCCAAACACATCAGATTTCATAACTACAGTGTGAAGTAATAGGAAGACAACACTAATACTGAGACATAAATAATAATAATAAAGACTTCTTTTACAGCAAGGTATTTAAATCAATATCATATTCACCCTAAACAGACTAGTAAAATACAGATGCCTCCAAGTACCCCCTGGTAACTTTTTTTTTTTTTTTTTTTTTTCTTTAACTGAATGCAGCCGCATGGTACCGCACAGGCTAGTGTGCTATGTGGTCAAACGCAAAACTCACTGGATACCCTCCTGAATGGGCCCCTATGGTCTGTTTACTGTATATTTTCAGGAGCCTTTCCAGTGCATACAGTAAACTGACTTAAGAACCACAGTGTGAATATAGCCTAACTTATATCGATGAATCAACAGTGTCAAAAAGTTTTCTAATAAGGCTAAGACTTATGGTCAATATTAGTATTGCAAATGTCACTCAATATAACTAATGATGGCGAATATGGTCACAAAGATATTCATCAGGGTTGGATTTCAGGAGACTATATTCTATATTATAGACTATATATTGCTTTTTTCCAACATGTAAACTAAACATGCAAAGAACAAAGTGGGGAGAAGGGAGCAAATAATTTAGTATTTCATTTTTCGGTAATGTTTCATTTCACAGTTAAAAAATGGATTCATCATCACAACCTGGACTACTTAGGGATCCCTAGATACTGGGGAACGGGAGATGTCACTTACAAATCAAGGTGAGGATGATGCTAAAGATATCATTGCTATTTATTTGAGGAGTCAGTTTATTTAAAGAGATGAACTATGTCACCTCTGCCGACATGTCTGTTTTAGTGGAGAAAAAAAAAAAAATTGTATTCCCCATGAAATAACAATTCTAAAGCAGCTTTTATAAGGAACTGTTAGTCACATTTTTAGCATCCTTTTAATGAATGCTAAAAACGGATTGAAAGAATGACAAAAAATGGATGGCCATCTGTTTCCATTAGTCAATGTTAAATAAACAACCTGATTTTTTTTTTTTTTTTTTTTTTTAGCATACATTAAAAATATGATGGGGAACGGCCGCTAATTCAGCATTGTGCCATAATGCAAATCCCACTGGTTTCCACCCAAACAGGCTTTTTCGGGTGAATGGGGTTCTGTGGATCTATTTACTGTTTGAAAGTAAAGAAACTAAAAGAAAAATGTGCTCTGAAAGAAGAAGAAATGTGATTGTGGATGAAAAACTAATGGGATAGGCTGCAGCTAGTACGGCTGGGAAATGAATCCCAAAATATCCCAACCGAAAGTCAGCTCTAATAATAGGCGAGAACTCGCTCCCATCAATTATAGCAATTATTTAGCATTTATGTCATCCTGTCTCACATTGCCACTGGATAAAGGATATGTCACTAACTGTATGCTATCCAGTCAGGATCACTGATATGTAAATAACTGAAACCAAAATTTAGTGGCACGGCGTGACATATAAGTAGGGGGTGTGGCATGTAAAAAGGGGAGTGTCCTAAAGTAATCATTCATTGATCATATTTAAGGTCATATGTATTGTGATTTGTATTTAGGTCATCATGGCCCAGCCCTAAAAGCTACTGTAATCCCAGAACAGAGCGAGCCATTCCATCACATGAACCCCCAAGTTCTGCTTAGGCTGCATTCACCAAGTGCTGCTTGTGCCCTTTATACACCTGTCTTTGAATGCCATTGGTCCCAAAACTACCCCCAAATTATGGGATTAGTTTTGTCATCATTTTCTTTTTGGCATTTTTGTACTAGGGGCAAACTCATATGAACCAGCCCTTACCTGAGATGGCACAGTGAAATTTGCTCTTCTGTGCAATGTGGTGTTTTTTTGCTTGTCTCTTTTAGAGCATATTTGCTACATTGTGCAATTACTCCTAGAAATGTATGAATACGTTGACAACTGGGTGTTATTAGATGGGGGATGCGTTGTCTGCAAAGTCTGCCATTATCCAGTCAGTGCTGCCTTTGTCCATTCAGAATGTGTAAGGACACACCCCTTTCATCAGGCGGAATAATAACCCCTGTTGGGGTTCGTTCACACGATGGAATTTTGTGCTTATTCTGAGCACCTTTGTATTAGCCAGAGCAGGAAACCACTAGAAAGAGCAACTTCTACCCTAGAAAACTTAGCAGTTTATTAGATGAAAACCCTTTTATGTGGAGTCTGCTGTTTAAAATGTACAGTATGTGGCGATATATCAATTGCCAATCACCAAGGGATCTGCATTCTGGTAAGGGGTTTCTAGTTTAGAGAATCTCTTTAATAACTAGAATTTCAGTAATGTTTCAATGATATGTATGGATATTGTAATGGGAGGCCAAAATAGGAATTTGGCAGGATAAATATTACTATAGTCCTAACTAGAACCTGATGGTACCACCATATTCGGGTTCACTGGTGTTTTGATATCCCACACATATTGAGCTTGTTCTCACTTTCTCCTGTTCACCTAGGTAACCTGTGACTATTAGAGTTCTTTAGAAATGTACAGGTTTAGCAAATGTTAAATGTCAATGTAATGTTTGCTATATTTGTACATAGAAGGTGATTATGTTGTGTCCAGCATAAAACTGTGAGGTTTCCCTTGAGGTTTTAACTCGAGTTATCATTCTTGCATTTCCTTTAGTGGTCACTTTACAGCTGTCTTTATATGTATGTCACAATAAGGGAGTTAGTATGAGAGCTCATGCTGGTATTATAAAACATTTATGGTTATAATACAGTATATTACAGTATTATTCTTTTTATCTCTCATAGCCTTTACAGATTCATGGTGGTAGATCGGCTTGGAACAGATCTGCAGAAGTTGCAAACTAATAACAGCGGCAGATTGCCTGTGAAAGCAATAATGCAAATTGGCATACGTATGGTAAGTAAAGAATATAGCAGTGCCTTGAAGGAAACCAGTCAGCTACTTCATGCTGCCCCCTTAAGTGCAGTGTATAGCAGTGACAGGAACTCTGACGTGACTATTATGTATGAGTATTGTGTGGCTTCCCTAAAATCACACTTTAATCTTAGCAGTGTGTCACTTAGCTGTGTTATTTCTATTAGACTATATAGGGAGGAAGGAGCAATCTGTCAATCAGCAGCAGGGTGGTGGTGAGTGCCTGCATTTCAGGATTACGTCAGACTTTTTCTTCACAGTGATGGCCGGGCAGTTCAAGGATTGAATAGTGAATATGACCAAATGAAATGATCAGAAATCACAGATACACTGTATCGGCATTCCTGTCACTGAAAGGTTCCCTCAAAAAAGGAAATCTCTCCTTTCCTCACATCATGGTTGTTTTAGTAAACACATATATGAAATGGCAATTCTGTGGCATCCTTTTCTAGAAATTTTTTTTTTTTTTTTTTTTTTTTTTTTGTGCTGTTCCTTTATTATTCCTCTTGGAAATGTAGGGATAAATTGAGGCTGAACGCCCATGTCCCTACCCAGCCTGACACTGGCCGCACTCCTTTTACTTTCCAGTTAGTTTATTCATAAATTTCTTGTAGGAATAAAAGAGGAACATCACAATGCAGAATTAAAATATAAGATGTCCCAGAATTGTTATTGGATATGGGAATTATTCACTATTAAAAAAAAAAAAAATGTCAGAGTAATTTCACCATTTAGTTATCCACTTGGATATCATAGAGACGAAGATAACATCAGTGAGGTTCTATAAATTGGGATCTCTGTAAGCCTCTCAAATCAGAGTTGTCCTGTGCTCGGTAAAGCTAGACCCAACTGAAATCAATGGATCTTCCACATAATACAATGACAATTTTCTTATCTCTCAGCTCTGACTTATAATACATTAAGCTTACAATTTTGCTGTCACTCACAATCAAATGTTGCTGTGAATCCCAAGCATGGTTAACACTGCCTTGCAGCACCT
Organism: Leptodactylus fallax; assembly: GCA_947044405.1. Lineage (NCBI taxonomy): Eukaryota > Metazoa > Chordata > Amphibia > Anura > Leptodactylidae > Leptodactylus > Leptodactylus fallax. The sequence continues at coordinate 2,630,381 of CAMRHE010000009.1, read as the reverse complement.
GGGTTCTGGGTTCGAACTATAATGGGATCCATCGGGTATCCATTCTTTAAAAGTGAAACTTGGATGCAACAGAGACTCTACTGCAGATGTGAACATATTCTAAACAGAGTCATACACACGTCCTGTAATAATAGTGTCATTTTCTATATATTTTTTTTCATATCTGTTTCTTGGGTTACAGTTGGATGTATTAGAATATATACATGAACATGAGTATACACATGGTGATATCAAAGCAGGAAATATTCTACTTCACACTTCGGATCCCAACAAGGTAACAATTTTTAATTGGCTCTAGTAGATACTGTACTTTTTGGAAAGTATACAGGGTTTTCCAATTACTTGCTGATGCCCTATGATTAGCATAGGCTATCAATATTGGGTAGGTGGGGGTCTGACTTTTGGCACCTCTGCCAATCAGATATTCTATGGTCTTATTCATTTGAAAGGGACAGTTCTGCAACATCCAGCATGGCCACTAAATGTACACTACGGTGGTGTATGAAGCCACGTAAACAATGAAGAGACCCTGCCGATCAGCTGTTTGAAGTGGTCTTCACACACAGTCATCAATTTTAAAGTACTGGAAATGTTGTATAAATGTTTATCATTGTGCCTTATACATGGACTTAGTTCTGTGAAATTACTCTGTAAGATGGCTTTGCTTATGGTCAGTGATAATCTCCACTTCTGATCTAAATATATATATATATATATATATATATATATATATATATAATTTTTTTTTTTTCCCTTCACCCACGACAGCACCCAGAGAGAGGATCCGCCCCCAGGGACAGGAAACCTACGGTATAAAAAGGTGGAGCCTCTCCTACCCCTCAGTTGTTTCCTGTCCCTGGAGGGAGACCTACGTGTCTGCTTGAGGCAGGCTTACCTGATGGCATAGGAAAGAGTTGGTCCTGGTAGGGGTTGCCTCTCTTCTTCCAGGGGTGGCTGTGGCCCAGTCTGGAGTCAGGTGCCATCCCCCCAGCTATGCGCCGCTAGTGTTCCGGGTGTGGGGGTTCCGATATCCAGGCAGAAGGAGTGTGTTTCCTCTGCATTAGGCCGCAGGAAGACACATGGAGGTGCCAGCCTGGCATGAAGCGGGCGTGGCTTCCGACGGAAGGGGCGTGGCTTACTGGTAATGAAGGCGTGGCTTCCGGTGGAAGGGGCGTGGCCTAGCGGCTGAATGGCCATATAATGCAGATTGAAGGAAAGTGGAGCTGCTAAGCAGTTCCTGGCCCTCCATGCACCGAGTCTCTATAGTATGGAAGAGCAGCAGCAGCCACCGCCACAGCAGCTGCCGCCGGCAGGAGGAAGACCCCAAGACGGAGGGCAAGATGAAGGTCCACCTCCACCTTCCTCGGTATTCTAGGGGGATGTAAGTGGCTGCGTGCCAACCCTTTATTTTTTATTGATTAATGGTTTCCCCTGTCTTGTAGGATAGACCTAAGAATAAGGAATGTGCCTTATGTAGAACTAGACTTTCTTCTTCTTATGAGAAAAAGCTCTGCCCATCATGTATTAATAGAACTATTGCTGAGGAGTCCCCGTCATTCTTACAGGGTATCAGATCTATGATACAGGAGGAGGTCAGGAGTTCCCTTAAGGGTAAAAGTGGCCAGAAAAAGAAGTCCAGTTCCTCTACCCAAGGTCAAGACTCCTCTTCTGAGGAGGAGTCTGTTCAAGGTGAAAGTGGAGAATTATCCGATGATGTCTCTTCTTCCTCCATATCTGATGTAGAGGGAGGACAGTCGTGTTTTCCAGTTTAGGACACTGACAAGTTGCTCAAAGCCATTCGAGCGACTATGGGGATTGAGGACTCTAGACACTCCCGTTCTATACAGGACATTATGTTTGGAGGTTCGTCAAAGGAGACACTTTCCAGTCCATAAAAATATTACATCGCTTAGCAAGAAGGGTTTTATCCCTAGAGGAGTTAAGCGTAAATACCCGTTTGAAGAGGAAGCTTGCTCTTCTTGGGATAATGTACCAAAAATTGATGTTGCCATAGCCAGAGCCTCTAGGACCTCGGCACTGCCCTTTGAGGACATGGGTACCCTGAAGGATCCCTTAGACAAGAAAGCAGAAAGCTTCCTAAGGCGTTCTGGGGAGTCAGTAGGAGCATCCCTCAAGCCCAATATAGCGGCTGCCTCTACTGCTAGATCCCTAATGATCTGGCTAGGGGAGCTGGAAGATCAATTAAGGGATAAGGCCCCAAGAGAGCAGATTCTGTCAGCCCTGCCGACTATTAGAAAAGCTGCAGATTTTTTGGCAAATGCTTCAGCTGACGCTGTAAGATTATCAGCTCGCTCCCTTGCCCTGACCAACTCTGCCAGGAGGGCTATATGGCTGAAGAGTTGGACAGGTGATGTAGGGTCTAAGACCTGGCTGTGCAATCTGCCCTGTGACGGTGAATATCTCTTTGGACCAGCCTTGGATGACATCTTCGCTGAGGCAGCAGAAAAAAAAAAAAAAAAAAAAGAAGTTTTTCCTTTGCCTTCCTCTGGTCGGACACGGAGGTCCTTTCGTCCCTTTGCAGCATACAGAGGGCAGAAAATTGTCAAGTCCAGAGATAATAGCTGGGCAGAATCAATAAGAAACACAAGGGGTTCTTATTTAACAACTCACCCCGTAATAAAGATCCAAGACCCAATAGGCAATGACGCCAGGCCCCGGGTAGAGGGGAGACTGAGGAAATTCCTTCCTGCCTGGAGGAAAATTTCATAAGGGGTTTTTATTCCCATCTGTTCTGGGTAAGGAAACCCGATGGCTCCTACAGAACCATAATAAATCTAAGGAGGTTAAATCAGTTTCTGTCTTACAAGAAATTCCGGATGGAGACAGTGCAGTCAGCAGTGAGATTAACTCCCAATTGCTGGATGGCGGTGATAGACCTGAAAGATGCTTATTACCATGTTCCAATTTTTCCAGGTCACCAGAGGTTCTTGCGAGTAGCAGTAGAGATGGGAGGGGTGGTTTCAGCAATACCAATATCAGGCTCTTTCCTTTGGAATCTCCATAGCCCCAAGAGTCTTTACCAAAATAGTGGCAGAAATGGGGGCGCATGTAAGAGAGAAAGACGTTCTGTTTATTCCATATCTAGACGACTTTCTCATTGTGGCAAGATCCAGAATAGAATGTTTAGAAAGTGTCAGAGTAGTACTGAACATTCTGGAGGAATTAGGTTGGATGGTGAATCTAGAGAAGTCAAGTTTAGTTCCTTCTCAACAGAAAAAGTTTCTAGGGATCATTCTATATTCCACGGCTCAGAGATCTTTTCTCCCTCCAGAGAAAATAGAGAGAGTTCTGTCCCTAGTAAAAATCCTGATCCAGTCCCCCAGGGTCACTATAAGAAAGGTTATGTCCATCCTGGGGACTCTCACGGCCTGTATTCCAGCTGTACCTTGGGCTCAGAGCCACTCCCGAGACCTGCAGTGGGAAATCCTGGCAGCCTGGTGTCAGGAAGAGAAAATTCTCAACAAATTTATGTGGGTGTCTCAGCCAACAAGAGAAACCCTGGGTTGGTGGTTAGTTAGGGGTCACCTAGAAATTGGAGTTCCATGCAAGATCTCAGACCCCCCTAATTATTACCACGGATGCCAGCCCTTGGGGGTGGGGTGCCCACATGAGGGATCAGGTGTTCCAAGGCTGCTGGTCAAGGAGTATCTCAGGCATCCTCAAATCAGAGGGAACTAATGGCGATTTTTGGAGACCTTGAAAGTCGTAGGTCAGGGTATTCGGAATCGCCATGTAAGGATCATGTCCGACAATATGACAGCAGTTTCATATATAAATAAGCAAGGGGGTACGAGGTCCCTTCCCCTTATGAAAATAAAGGCCCGGATTCTACATCTGTCAGGGCCTCTGGTTCTCTCCTGGTCTGCTCTGCATATCAGGGGGTCAGACAATTTCAGGGCAGATTTCCTGAGCCGTCACAATCTGAATCAGAGCGAGTGGGAATTGAACCCATCCATCTTTTTAGAGATCACCAGGGTTTGGGGAGTCCCGGAAATAGATCTCTTTGTCAGTCGGTCAAACAAGAAGGTGGAGAGATTTTTTTTTTTCCCTAAACCCAGAGGAACCCCCCTTTGGGGTGGATGCTCTGTCCTACAAGTGGGATTTCAATCTAGCTTACGCTTTTCCTCCCTTCTATCTCATTCCAGCAGTTCTGAGGAAGATCAGGGAGGATCGAGCGAGGGTTATTCTAATTGCCCCCTTTTTGGCCGAGGAGAGCCTGGTTTACCTGGCTAAGGATCCTGTCTGTTTCGGACCCTTGGATTCTCCCAGTCAGCCAGGACCTTCTATGTCAGGGCCCCATTTTCCATCCGGAGTCCAGCCACTTACATTTGACGGCCTGGAATTTGAGCGGAGATTACTAGCTTCTAAAGGTTTTTTCAGAATCTCATTTCCACTCTTCTAAAAAGCAGAAAACCGGTCACTACTAAAATATACGCTAGAACTTGGTTCCGGTTTTTTGAATTTCTAGGTGGTTCTCCAGGGGATCTTGGGGATATACCTAGAAAACAGATTCTAGAGTTCCTTCAGAAGGGACTAGAAAAGGGGCTTTGTACCAGCACTTTAAAAGTCCAGGTTTCAGCCCTTAGTGTTCTACTAAATGATAAATTGGCTGACAATCCCTGGGTGATTAGGTTCATCAAGGCGGCCTCTAGAAGTAGACCGGTGGTTAGGTCCAGAGTTCCTCCCTGGGACTTGTACCTAGTTCTGTGTGCCTTAACTAAACCTCCCTTTGAACCATTGATCTCTATCCCTATTAAAAATTTATCCCTGAAAGAGATTCTTTTAGTGGCCCTTACCTCGGCAGGTCACATAGGAGAATTGCAGGCTCTATCAGTTAATCCACCCTTTACTATTATTACAGAGGACAGGGTAATAATTAAACCAGACCCAGCTTTTTTTCCTAAAGTAGCCTCAAAATTTCCTAGATCTCAGGAGATAGTTCTCCCCTCCCTCTGTGCTAACCCAAGTAATGCTAAAGAGCAGGAATACCACTGTTGGATGTAAGACGTTGCCTAATCCAGTATTTTGTCCTCTACTTCCTCTTGGAGGAAATCTACTTCCCTATTTGTTCTCTTTTCAGGTCCCAACAAAGGGAAGGCGGCCTCTAAGTGTAGTCTGGCTAGGTGGGTGAGACTAGCAATCTCCCTGGCCTACAGTTCTTTGGGCCTTCTCCCCCCCCCCCCCCAGTGGGGCTCAAGGCACATTCTACTAGGGGCGATTGCCACCTCGTGGGCCGAGAGAGCTGATGCTTCCATAGAATCTATCTGCAAAGCAGCAACCTGGTCTTCACCTTCTACCTTTTTTCGCCATTATAGGCTGGACATTGGGGCTTCTGCTGATCTTTCTTTTGGAAGGAAAGTTTTACAAGCGGTGGTCCCTCCCTAGTGTTTTCCTATTTTATTCTCTCTGGGTGCTGTCGTGGGTGAAGGGAAAAATGGTAATTACTTACCGGTAATTGGATTTTCCAGAACCCACGACAGCACCGTCCTTTATCCCTCCCTTTTTTCTTGGTGATGGACTTTTGTTTGGCACTGGGTGTAGCAAGCAAAAAAAAAAAAAAAAAGTTTTGACCTTAGGGTCATGCGTTACAAGTTAACTGGAGTCTCCCTCTCGCTTCTATAAAACAACTGAGGGGTAGGAGAGGCTCCACCTTTTTATACCGTAGGTTTCCTGTCCCTGGGGGCGGATCCTCTCTCTGGGTGCTGTCGTGGGTTCTGGAAAATCCAATTACCGGTAAGTAATTACCATTTTTTTTTTTTTTTTTGTAAATCTTTGTTTAAGATTTTAATTTTGCAATACACATCTACATAGACATGAGAAAACTGATAAAGATACAGCTGATATAAGTACAGCCAACATTTGAAATAATGCATTTAATTGCAATATATGAAGGGGGTGGAAAGGGAAAGTTGAGGGAGAAGGAGTGGAAGAGAGAGAGAGAGAGGGCTAGAGAGAAGAGGGGTGGAAAGTAGTCTGGAATAAGATAGAGAAGAAATGAACGCAGAGAATAAAAGAGTTGCACCAGAGCAGAGGAGTGCACCAGTCAGCAGATGAATGTTTTCGCAACCAGGTAATCCACAGCTTAAGGATCATATGTTTGATTGGACCAGCTGTTAAGTTCCTTGAACCTGACAATCTGGTTCACCTTGTCTGTACAGATGGCAACCAAGGGTATGGAGGCTTGCAGCCAGAATTGAGGCTGGTTTGGAGAGAGTATCATACTGGGTCAGGAAGGATTTGCAGTGAAACCATGTTCTTGACTTTGAGGTTATAAAAAGAATCGTTTTCTCAAATGGGGTGAGTTCTCTTGTCAGGGACGATATGTTTGGAACGGAGGAGGCGCACCACTTGCAGTGAAAGTAAAGGATGGAAGTTAGTCTAAAGTCTGGGAGTAATCGTTGTAACAAATCCACAGCGTGGAGTGCGTCGTGATAGAACGGCCTTCAGCATCAGAGTGTTGGTGACATATGAAGGGGACAGTATGGTAGATCACGATGGCTACACCTTTAGAGGCAGATGTCCAGTGAGTATTGTAGAACCATTGAGTATATGGGTTCTTGTGCACCCTGGAGGACTTGAAATGAGTCTCTTGGACCAGCAGGATCTCCGATTTCAGTTAGCAGAGCAGACGTATGATGCTATGTCTTTTGTGTGGAGAGTCTAGTCCATTGACATTAAAGGTGGTGACTGTTATGGATGCCATATCTTGTATGAAGTTGTACAATGTTGATTCTGGTAGATAAAGTAATTATATGCTGAGAGCAAACTTTGGTAGATAAAGGTTACAGCCACAAGTAGAAAGCTTCGCTCTGGCACGGAAAGTCAAGAGGAAAGAAGGAAGGGGAGGAGGGAAGCGAAAGGAGGCACGAAGGTAAGAAGACAAGAGAAGTAAGGAGTGTGAGGGAAGTAGGGTCAAATATGAGGAATAAACAGTCAGGCAAAGAAGAGTAGAGCACAATAGAAACAGCCTGTTCAAATTAATAAAACAAGAGCGGCAAATTCCAGGCAACCAGAAGAATTATCCTAAGAATACTTAAGTTCACTGTAAGTCAGTGAGACAATATATGGATGAGAGGAAGAGCTGGAGGTAGATCTAGTAAAGCCTGAGGTGGGTTTAATTTAGGACATTGTATCATGCAGCTCATCATAGATCAAGCAACAATTACAATAGCATGGGAGGCCACAAAAGTAACAGCAGCATCTAAACCATACTACTAAGGTGAATTGGGTGCTACAGGAAGGCCCTCGCAAGAAAATAGCAGTATGTGGCTCCAACAAAAGTAGAGCGGGTGGGCCTGGTATTAAGGCCACGAGGTGCTGAAGGTGTTGTAAAATGAGAACTACATAATATGCAAAAGCAGTATGGGCGAGAGAAACAGGTAACTCATGACCTCAAGCCCGTAATCAGTCTATTAAGGAGTAGTAGGTCGCAGGAAATTTCTTGTATCTCTGTCCAGACAGCCATAGATCAGCGTCCTGAAGGTCAGGCAATTCCAACAGAGAAGGTGTAGGCAGCCAGGAAGGAATATCCAGTGGCTCGGTGTCCAGCTGTTTCCAAAGGGCCGGTAGATCATGCGGGGTGGTTGAAGAATCCCTTACTCTTATGCAGGACAGCAAGGCTGAAAGGATAGAGCCAGTCATATTGTATACCCTTAGCACAGAGAGTGTCCAGGAGTGGTCGTAGAATCCGTCTCTCCGCTAGTATCCAGGGAGCTATATCCTGGTAGATGGAGATCTCATCTTCTCCTAAAGGGATGGTAGGATGGTTTCTCGCCACGGAGAGTATAGTTGTGGCATCCAGATAAGAGAGAATACCACAGATTACGTCCCTGGGGGAATCGCCTTGTTTAGGTTTGGATTGGAGGGCTCGATGAATTGTTTCGATCACAATGGACATGGCCTGGTCACGGCTTAATACAGTAGATCAGTGAAAGGCTGGGACTCCATCTTGGGAAGGTTCTCGGCATAGCCCTTTAATCCTAATGTTCTTCCTTCGGCTTCAATTTTCTTGATCCTTGATGAAGGTAAGCGAGTGATCAATATACTCCTTCTGGACAGCAAGTTGTGAGGCCATAGCTGTTGAATGAGATTTATTGGTGGAGTAGGCAGTTTCAAGGTTGGTCACTCACAGGCCTATGTTCTGGATCTCAGATATTATATGAGCAAGTTCCGAAAGGACTGGTCTGAAGGCTTGAGCTAGGGCTGTCTGAAGAAAAGACTTAGAAATGGTAGTCAGCTCACTATCAGACTGGTCCTTTCCAGTTTCCAGTTCTTGGTTGCGTTCTGGCACCATCTTATGAGAACTCACCAGTGAGTGAGCACACATTTTCTTAAGAAGTTTCTGCAGGACCCCCTGTTTGGTCAACCTAGGGGTGCTGGGTATTTTGGACCCTCTGTCTCTGTTGGATTTGACCATGTTCATTCGTGTAGAGTGGTTGAGGTGTGAGTAGCAGGCTTAAAGTAACAGAGCTCTGGAATCAAGCGTGGCCATTTCACTGGTCCCCCAAACTGTATGCATGGGGACCAGTGATGGGGCCATTATATTGTGTGGGGGCAGTGATGGGGCCTAATTTTTTAACTCTGTGTGAAGAAATTAAAAGTATGCCATTTGCAATAAAAATTTCATTAAATAGTTCATTTGCATTTACTGTTAAAGAGGACTTTTCATGTCAACATAAATGTGCGGTGTATTTAATACCCCACATCTATGAGAACGTGAAAGGTCCTCTTTAATGGTTAAAAGAATGTCAGGTTGAATGGTCGGTCCCCACACATTTTCAGCTCACTAAATCTGTCCCTTTGGGCAAAAAGTTTGGACACCCCCCTGCCCAATGTCGTCCATATGTGACGATAGCAGAGATGGATGGGTTATTTTGTTAGGACGAAACACATTATGCAATTGTCTTTCAATTATTCATGTGATGTACATATATTTTAAAGGGGTGTTCAGTTATTATTATTTTTTTTTTAATTTTTTTTTTTTTTTTATTAATAGCTCTGCTGAGGAGTCCATAAACATTAAGAAACATACTCCCCACTTCCTTTTTCCGGTGGTAGCAGGTCCTCTCTTCAGTTTACAGGTCCCTAGCTGTTTGTGCCAGGTGATTGCAGCAGCCAATCACAGGCCTCAGTGGTGACCTCCGGCTTGTCACAATTGTGATATGCTGTTTCTGACGAGGTCATCGCTGAGGCCTGTGACTGGCTACAGAAGTCCCCTTGCATAAATGGGATGTCACTGGTGTCTTCAGCCTGGAGACCTGCGTACAGAAAACCAGAGCTGCTGCCACTGAAAATGGAGGCCCTGAGAAAGGGGACTAATGTGTTTGTGTATTGTTTATGGGCACCACAACAGCACCATTAACCTGTTAGTGACCGATATATAGACTTTCTTTGTCGGTCACTAATGTGCCTTTTTCTGGTGCAGTTGACTTTCTACGTCACTTGCAGTGGAATAGTGCAGAGGACACCTGCTGCTAATGCCTATCCTGGGTGTTCAACCTTTTAGATGCCATGTTCGATAGCAACCGCTAGTAGCTAGATTTTGACTTTTTATCTTTGCACTGTGAGAGGGACGGGCCTTACAGCTAAGCGTCATCTTTGGACTGTGAGGATCGCCCTTTCTCCTGATTATACTCTTCCATAGCCTTGAACTAACAGTGGAGGGATGTCATAGCCAGAACTAACAGCACCAATATCTTTGGCACCGGGGCGCATACCGCCAAAGCTTTTTAGCCACATACCGGCACATGAAAGGCCCTCTTTAAACACTACAACTTAAAAAAAAACAAGTCCTCATACAGTTACATGGTTAGAAAAATAAATAAGTTCTAAGGCTTGCTATGTGATGATGGAAAAATGCAAAAAATGGTTTGGTCATTAAGGCAGGTCACTAAAGGGTTAAATTAAAAACCGAACCAAAAAAAGCCCTCCCCTTTAGGCTAGGACCCCACGTTGTGGAAATGCAGCTTTTTTTTTTTTTTTTTTAACCAAAGCCAGGAGTGCATTGAGCAGAAGGTAAAAGTATAAAAGTATAAGAGCTTTCTATATAATTTTTCATTCCTTCTGTAGCTATTCTTGGCTTTGGCTCAAAAAGAAAAAAAAAACACAGCTTTTTTTATTGCAGATTGTGCTGCATTTCTGCAATGTGGGGCCTCAGCCTTAAGGGGTTAAATGGGCTTTTTATGTCATTCATGCTGAATAAGCTAGCTTTACAACTTCATATTTAAAAAAAAAATAAAAACTTCTTCCTTCTCTGATATTTTTTGATATGGCCACAGCAGCAGCACCCACCCTGCTATGTATGGGTGTCTCTGTGAGGAAAGTATGAAGCTGAGCTCTAGTGAAATGTTTACAGGCATTGAAGGAGAACACATAATTTAAAGCCCTTCACCTGTGCCAATCCCTTTAAACAGTCATACGTGTACATGCAGCCATTACCTACGTCATGCAGGTGTACTACACTAGTAAAAAGCACTCTATTTGAGTATTGCACCATGGTGTGCTGCAGTATATGTATATTACACTTTCTTATTAGAATGGCATGCCAAGCAAACAACGTACCGTTAAGTTGGTTCTTGCTACATCTGTACTTACTCATGATTTGCTGTATACATTTATGATTCTAATGTATGATCTTAGAATCCGTGCGGCAACCCTGCTAATACTGTTGTAAAGCAGAAGCCTAGCACTCAGGTATCCATGAGACATTACTCAAATGAAAGAGAAATAGAAAAATAAAAAAATCCATCGCTGACATATTTAGGTGGCATTAGGTATTTCTGCCTATCCTTAATTTTTAGGCTGACTCCTGCATTTCTGTGCTTCATTCGGTGTGATATACAAGTCTATTTTTAGCTGAAGTGCTATTTCCCAAGTTTCCAGGCGCTAGATTCATTCCCTGTATTCTTTCGGTGGTTGAAAGTGTTATGCAGATTAGCATAGATTAACAAATCTGACTCTCCATAAAACATGTTGCAGCGTATAATGCCATTGGTTTGCTTACAATGGGGGATGATTTATTTTCAAGGAGGAAAACCATGCATTGCTATTTTAACATGTTTTAACATATTTTAGCAAATAAAATGAGCTGCTTTGAATATGCAGCTGCTATGGAGATTTGAATTGGAATGAAAACATTGCCTTTTTTATTGGCTTTATCGTTTTTGACTCCTTTTCACATTTTTTTTTTTTTTTTCTATTGTGCAGCCGGCAGCACACCCAGCGTAAATAGGGTTTTATTTAAAAACAGGTAGGCATTTTCTGTGGAATAATCTAAGGACATTGGATGTGGTAAACACTGATTAACCTCATAAACACTCAAGCGTTTAATTTTTTTTTTTTTTTTTTTCAGAACAGCAATGTAAAATTATCTTTCATAGTAACATAATGAAAATTTCAACATAGACTGCAGAGGTGTATGGCGTCTACACAGATGTTTATTGAAATATTGTATTGAGACTGGATGGAAACGAAGACTTCTTTCCGTTAAAAAAAAAAAAAAAAAAAAAATTGAGAACATCCATAGGTTGTTAAAGGGGTTGTCTGTCAGGGAACTGTCTTTAAAATTGGCTCAAAATGGATTGGGAAAAAAAGCAGTACTCTCCTCCTTGATCCCCCTACTGCCCCTATCCTGATGCTTCCCAGTTCCTGCCCCTATCGCAGTACACAAGGAAATGCCCACTCTATGGGCAGTGAATGGCTGAACAGGTATTTCCTCTGTGTACTGTGATTGGACCAGGAAGTCTAGACAGGCAGGTACCTAGCAGCGGGGCATCAGAGAGATGAGTATTCCTTCTTTTATGTCTTGTAACTGTGATTTAAAAAAAAAAAAAAATATATATATATATATATATATATATATATATATATATATGGCAAAAAAGGGGTTAGGACTGCACATCCCAGTGTGAACAGGTGCTCACTGCGAAGCAATACATAAAAATTACAAAAATGCAGGGCACTCTGCACACAGCACAAGGACATATTTTACTGATGTAGTTAAAAACACCTAATATAATCTATAATTTAGAGGTTCTTTGTTATACACATATGATCAAATCGTAAGAAGCCCACCTGCCATGACAAGGCGACCATCTGCCTTAGGCTATTTTGAAATGGAGTCTGCTCTGGATCCTACTCACCCTGTGTTCACACTGTAGACCTATTCCAGGTCCAAGAGAGGTATATTTTAGTATAGGTTCCCATGTGAATGAGGTCGCCTTGTCTAAATTATAGATTATATTAGGTGTTTTTTGTTGGAGATATGCAACAGCCAGCTTCGTCTCTCTATGGAGCAGAAAAAAAAATGAAGAAATTAAACATTACATACTGCCTAGCCTGTATAATACAGGACAGGTCCTCCAGTGTAATAGACACTCTTTGTAACTACTCACCATCTGGACAAGAGGACCCCTCTATTAACTCACAATTCAATAAAGAGATATATAAAATAGATGGGGACATGCCTTTTTGCTTATGTGTTGTGCATGTGAACTTGTGATTTGGTACTATAGACAGCAGATCACTTTTTTTTCCCATAACTTTTTGTACATAGGGCTTCATAAACGGAGCCTCATCTTCATTAAAGAAGTTGTCCAGAACTTGAACATTTTTGATACTGATGACCTATCCACAGGACAGGTCATCAGTATCTGATCGGTCAGAGTCCAACACCTGAAGCCCGAACTGATCAGCTGGAAGCTGTATACTAATTCTTCAGCTGGTAGCAGCCCTGCTCCTATTCAAGTGAATGGGAGCGAGGCTGCAGTTCCAGGTGATACTTCTATACTGTACAGGTCGTAAGCTCTGTACAATGTAGCGGTGCCTGGAACTGCAGCCTCGCTCCCATTCACTTGAAAAGGACCAGGGCTGCTTCTGGTTGTATACTTAGAATACAACTTCTAGCGGCCGCATCAGCTGATCGGCTTGGGTTTCGTACCCCAACGGATTTGATATTTATATCCTCTCCTATGGATAGGTCATCACTATAAAAAAAAAAAAATTACTAAGATGTCCACATCCTGACCGACACAAATAGTCACAAATGGGAAGTAGTTAATTTGATCCCAATTATGTCTCTCTAACACTGTCCAATGCAATCTGAAGTATGCTTTTTTTTTTTTTTTTTTTTTTTATATATAAACATTTTTAGACCAGTTTGAAAGAGGACCTTTCACCAACTCAATGAAAAACAAATTCTTTGCAATTTTTCATAGGCACCGCTTCAGTGATTCTGGTACAGTGGAATTTTTTTCTCTAGCCCCCACCATTCCTGAGCAATCAGTGCTGTTAGTTTTGGTGCCTCATATGCTAATCATATTCTCTACTGTCAAGGGGGTGGGATTAAAAGCTCCAATCAGAGGTGGGCAGTGTCAAAGCCTAAAATCATGTCCCCTTGTCTGCTCTGGCTTGAGAACACCCACTTGACAATAGAGAGCCTAAATAGAATATAAAACACCAAAACTAACTGCACTGTTTGGTCAGGAATGGTGTGAGCTAGAGGAAAAATTTAAACTGTGCCAAAATCAGTGGAGCTTCAAGTAACATAGGTTCAGGTACCACTCTCTTAGTGGTATGCTCGATCTTTAGTGTGCACGTTCTGTGTAGGACTGACCACCTTTCTACCAATAATCGTCAAGAAGATAGTGGAATAACATACCAGGAAACCTACCACTTCACATCGGAAGCGTATTATTTCAACAGACACTGTAGAACATATATTTCCAGTGCAACGTTTCAGGTGGGTACACCCGTCATCAGACGTAGACAAGAGTATAATAATAACTTTATTTATATAGCTCCAACATATTCTGCAGCACTTTACAAATCAGACGGTACATGAACAGACGGTATTTGACATTACAATGTGACAAATAAATCAGACAATAGGAGGGAGGACCCTCTTGGCGAGAGATTACAATGAGGAAATAGGAAGATGTAAGAGGGCTTGTTTGTTCCAATGGTCCAGCCATCTTTTAATAAGTAAGGTCATATAACTGAAGCTACTTAGTACATGGAGTGCAGGGTCCAACATAGATTGCAGTCTGTGTAATGTGGTTGTTAGGTAGAGTTCTCAGAAAGGACAAGGCTCACAAGGAGGCATGCAAGGTAGGTGATACAGTGCTGGAGTAAATCAGGGAAGCGGCACCTGTTAAAGGATGCAAAGAACACAAGTTGGTAGAGGTGGTGAAAGGTCCTCTTTTAAGGGCAGACTTTGATACTGATACTGCTGTAACCTTCCAGCTGGGGTTAGCTGATGGTGGCCTCTAAGGGTGAAATGTAGTATGCTGACTATTGTAACCGTGATTGTGCAAAGTCCTTTAAAGCGGGACCCAGTCTTTCCAGAAGCTCTCTGCTGTTACTAAGGACACTGGGTCCTCCATATAACCTCAAACCGCTTTTGGAAGGGAGCTGTCCAGCTGAAGAAAACCCTTTAACTTGTAAGGGGACCTCAAAAGTTGCACTTCATTTCAAAAGGAGGTTGTATGGTTTTTATGCCTTCCTGTCAACTAATAAAAAAGTTGAAAAAGGAAAATCCTATGGACATTAATATCCCAAATTATAATGCATTATGTTTTGTCTGCCTTTATATTATCGCTTTATTACCTTGTACACTCTATATAACTTTGCTGCTTTGTGTGTTGAAAATGACAAACTTTACAAACCTTTACACAATTAAACGAAACCTTCTTATCAGAGAAAGTATCTTAGTGAAATGCGAGCGCTTCTAAGATATAAACCGAGAGGACACATAAAAGACACATTGCAGTTTATGATGTGTAGATACCCACCTGGAGAGATGAAAACTTGGGAGATAAAAACGAGAAAAAACTGAAAAATGGCTAAATTCAGAAACAAGATATGACTATGATGGGAAGGATTTAAAGTGGAAGGGTAACTGTTATAGTCCCCAGATGTGCATATTTTATCTTGAGGCGCCATTTGGTTTAATAAAATGCAGATCAAAGCTTGTCCTTAACCTGTAAGTTTCTTAAGGCTTAATTATAAAGGTTATACTTTCAAAGGACAAAAGCATTATTCATTTATCTGTTCTCGTCTTCCAGGTTTATCTTGCAGATTATGGACTTTCTTACAGATACTGCCCCAATGGGAAACACAAAGAACATAAAGAAGACCCAAGAAAATGCCACAATGGGACAATTGAGTTTACCAGCAGAGATGCTCACAAGGGGGCTGGTATGTTCCTTTTTATTATTATTACTGTATGAGTAGTTTAATTAAAAGAATATATAATGTGTAAAGTGAGCGGGGATCTTTTACTAGTGCATTCTGTCACTCGTAACTTATTCTGTGGTGTATGCTGTATTTTCTATCTGTTCTGTTTTATCAGATTATTTGGCTAAATGTGAAGGTTGTACTTTATAACTGTTTGCGTATATACAGCACTATAGGCAGGTGCAAGTCTGCTGTAAATGCAGTACATAAGCAAGCAAACACAAAAAGATGCAGGCGCTAAGATAGATGCAAAAGTTGAATTCTCAAATACTTTGAGTGTGTTTTATTACTATTATATTTAAAGGGGTTGTTCAGTTCCTATTTTTATTATTGAATACTGCTACTAAAGAGGATGTAAACATAAAAAACAAGTACTTGCTTCTCCCCAGGCCTCTGTTTCCACCATCAGCAGCTTCGTTTGTTTGGATACAGGTCCCATGCCATTTATGTTAGAGGACCGTTGCAGCCAATCACGGGCCTCAGAACAGCGGTGAAGAGGTCACCACTGAGTCCTGTGACTGATGCAGCATTCCCCTCGCCTAGGCGGAATGAGACCTGTATACAACCGAACAGAGCTGCCGGCGTTGAAAATGGAGGTTCAGGGAGAGGTTAATACTCGTTTGTTATGTTTATCTCCTTTAGCATCAGCGTTCAATAATAAACATAGGAACTGGACATCCCTTTAAAAAATTCTGATTTAACTAGCACAGCATGGAACAGTGCACCAGTGTGCAGGTATGTATGGCATATATGATAATGACAGTATGGCGAGTCCAACAAAGTGTTTCGGCGAGCAGGCAGGCCCATAACATGTCTAACCATTGACGTTTTAAATAATCCCCAGAGGAATTGTGTAAACCCAAGGAACAATGTAGCAGGTGCCGGTATATATTGTTACTAAACATAAGGACAGCAATTAGACAAGGACACCAGTTAGAAAAAAAGTAAATTATTTTAGGATATTTATGATTTATATTGTATATTAAAAGATAAATGTTTTTGTATAAGTGAATTGTTTTAAAAAGGAGTAAGATTAAAAGAGAAAATATAAGTAGAAGATAAAGTAGAATGAAAAGAGAGAGAAAAAAATATTGGTAATGAAGATGAGGAGGGGAAAGGTGGGCTTGGAATCCCTCCTGAGTTGGCTGATTATAATCCACTTTCTTGTGGATTCCTGACTCTGGAGTCGTTGAAACCACATTTTATAAAATGTGATCACAGGTACGGTAAGGTCCTTCATTCACATCACTTCTTGGTTCCTAGTGAAACACCTATTACAATATGACATTTCTGTTTAAGTACAGTATATGGTTCTTAATGCACATTTTGGATCAATTTTGTCAGTTAAACTCCAACGACAAGGCGATCCTAACTCATATTGTGCCATTAACAATATTCCAGTACAACAAAAGACTTACGGCGTTGTCCGGGATAAAATAAAAATTAAACCCTAAACTAAACCCCCTCCGCCTGTCTAACTGCTAATTTACTTAGTTTTAAAAAAAATCTATAATTACCTAGATGGCCAGAGTGGTCACCAGGCACACTTTCAGGTTCCCAATTTCTGAAAACGGAATGTCACCAATATTAACCCCCCTGACACCCCCAACCCCATCATACTTACCTGGCTTCAGTCTTCTGGACACGAAGCGTCGTTTCTGCCAGCACTTTTGCAGTAGAGCCAGTGATTCTAGCTCTATTGCGCAATCGTCGGCAAAAGTGAACAGCTGAAAGATCCTGCCTACCATGCATGCGCAAGAAGTCCGCAGAACAAGAAGCTGGCGGGACAGAAGAAACTGATCTCCAGGACATAGAAAACAGGTAAGTATGATGGGGTGGCGTGGGGGGCTGAGTTAGTTACCTAGGGCTAGTAGTCCACGGGATAGCTTGGGAAACATGTAGGGGGTCTGAGAGGGGGATCTGAGGCTAAGACAGCAGGAAGCTACCCATGTAAATAAATGCAGAGGATGCCAGGAGCTCCCAGATAAACTCAGAAATCACTCAAAACACTGCTAAAGGAATTTGGGTGCACTTATTAACCCATTAATAGCACTAAAATACCTTTTTTTTAAAAAAAAAAATTTTTTTGCCTGGAAAACCCCTTTAAATAGTCACTAAATTTTCAAGAAAATTTAAAGGGAGCTGCGCTGCAGTGACTTGGCTCAACCACTACATAGAGAATAGAGCCGTCTTCTCCCAGCTTCATTCTCTATGTATGTTCTAGTGTGGGTGACTGCTGATCACTGGGGGTGCTGGATTTTGGACCGCACTGATCTGATATTGATAGCCTAAGTATCTTTAGCCCAGAATACGCCTTTAAAGTGTAAGCACTGACTTCCATATTTTGCAGTCTTCTCAGAAGAACTTTGATATATAACAGTTTGTTAATGCAGTCGAGTTGTATTTGTCATTGTCTTTTATCTAAACTTATTGCATTTGAGTGAGTTATTACAGTAAATTCAGCTCTGCTACATGTCTAGCTATTGAAGGAAATGAAAAAAGAATGACCTCAGTGCGATTGTTGAAACCTAAGGAACAACGTAGCAAGTCCCGGTATATATTGTGACTACAGTGCTGACCAAAAGTATTGGCACCCCTGAAATTCTGTCAGATAATACTCAATTTCTTCCAGAAAATGATTGCAATCACAAATGCTTTGGTAATAATATCTTCATTTATTTTGCTTGCAATGAAAAATCACAAAAGGGAATGAAAAAAAAGTCAAATCATTGATCATTTTACACAAAACTCCAAAAATGGGCCGGGCAAAAGTATTGGCACCCTCAGCCTAATACTTGGTAGCACAACCTTTAGACAAAATAACCACAGTGCCATGGGCTTTAAACTTCTTGATGACACTGCGCACGGTAGACACAGGAACATTCAGGTCTTTGGAGATGGACTTGTAGCCTTGAGATTGCTCATGCTTCCTCACAATTTTGCTTCTCAAGTCCTCAGACAGTTCTTTGGTCTTCTTTCTTTTCTCCATGCTCAATGTGATACACACAAGGACACAGGACAGAGGTTGAGTCAACTTTAATCCATTTCAACTGGCTGCAAGTGTGATTTAGTTATTGCCACCACCTGTTATGTGCCACAGGTAAGTAACAAGTGCTGTTAATTACACAAATTAGAGAAGCATCACCTGATTTTTCAAAGGGTGCCAATACTTTTGTCCACCCCCTTTTTTATGTTTGGTGTGGAATTCTATCCAATTTGGCTTTTTGACAATTCTTTTTGTGGTTTTCCATTGAAGACAAATTAAATGAAGATATTATTACCGAAGCATTTGTGATTGCAATCATTTTCTGGAAGAAATTGAGTATTATCTGACAGAATTGCAGGGGTGCCAATACTTTTGGCCAGCACTGTACATATAAGGACCATTAGACAAAGACACAAGTGTAAAAAAGTAAAATGATTTATATTGAAAGTAAAATGTTTTTATATTAGCAAATTTTCAAGAATTATTAAAAAAAATTGGAGATCAGGTAGAAAAGACAAAAATACAAGTAAAATAAAAACAGAAATAGCAGAGTAAAGAGAAAAGTGAGAAAAAAAAAGAAAAAAGAATGGTAATGAAGAGAAGGGGAAAGGTGGGCTTGGGATCATGAGTTTCTATAGCCTAGTATACCCCTTTAAGGTATGAGCACAGACTTCCATGTTTTGCACACCTTGAGCTTATAACAGAGTTTGTTAATGCAGTTGAGTTGTATTTGTCATTTGGCACCTTTTTATCTAAACCTATTGAGTTGTTGCAATTTAGCGAGTTATCCCAGTAAATTCAGCTCCGGTACATCTGTATATAGTATTTGAGATTGACATTGTATGCTCAGAAGACTCTAGCTTATTCATTTACGTATATAATAATTTCTTCAGTATTCACACACAGGCTCCTTTCTTTCTTTAGGCTCTCCTGCTGCTTATTGTGAATTTTATTTTCATAATGGTAGCCGAGTGGCAAACCTTAGTTTTTGCCTAGCGTCACCTTAGGCTTTTGTTTGACCAACAACAATGCACTGACCCTAACAGTCTAGTTCAGTCTGGATCAAATATTCTGTGCGGCTTGTTCAGTATTTTAACTTCAGCAGACTTCAGTATTTTCTCCATCATTTCTTTGTTCATTTTTTTTTGTCCTCCCATAGTGTTCTTTCTTCCAAATAATGAAAATACCTGAAGTGGCCCTGAAGCATTAAATAATCTTGATTCATTTTGATAAAAGTACATGGTTAAATCGTATAGCTTCAGATTTCTGAGAATTATTAATAATGAAGAAATAGAAATACTGTAAAATTACAGAATTTAAAACATTTTTCATAAAGGAAACTTTCTGACAAAATGTTAAAAATTGTAAAAAAAATTTTTAATGTAGATTTTATAAAAGCACTAAGAAAATTTCAAAGGAGGTATCTCTGATAGCATATCGCAAGGATAGGCCATTATTTTATTATTAGTGGGGGTCCAACCCCTTAAATCCCCAATGATCATAAGAATGGAAGACTGCAGCGCTGATTTCGTGAAGGGGTCACAGCACTATCTTTCATGCACAGAAGCATCTCCACCGTCCACTGTGTATGGGGACTGCAACTCGTTTCCTGCAGACTGCATGAGTGGGAGTGCTACTATGCAGGTAACTACAGTGAATCGGCCACAGCACTCAATTAACACTATGGCTCCTTTATTCTGAGGATCTGTGCGGATCTGAGAGTTTGGCCCCTTATTCATCATATAATAGTGATATATTGTCACTTTATGAGATAGGAGTATGCCTTTAATTTGGACCCCACATTTATCGTGCAGCATGTCATCCTGGAGAAACTATAGGTCTATAATGGATGGTCTAATTTATAAAGCTGATATTGAACCATATTGGGAAATTCTGAATTAAAATGAAGGTCAATTCTTTCAGGACCCTAAAATTTAAGATACAGTTACAGAGAGCAACTCTTGTGTTAGAGGACAGTGCATGTCTATCCCTTACAGTAAGCCGATTGATCTCATTGGGTTGTGTTGAGTCACTTATTTCCCCTGTGGAGGTACATCAGGGGAATGTAACACTTGATGCTTGATTTTCCCATAGATTATAGGGGGTACCAGCAGCGAGAAAAAGCGGACAATGGAAAAACATTAGTAGTAGTAGCTGTTTAATGGTTTCCTTTTTCATCCTTTTATTAGAGAGATACTTTTGATAGTAGCTTCAACTCTTTAGTCTGCCACTGGTCTTCATGGTAAGAAATTAAAGGGTTTTCTCATCTCCCTCTCTTACCAGTTTGCCTGCTGTCTCTTCTTCTCACTTCCTGTATTGTTCTACAAGCTGGTGGGTGGTGTACTGTTTACTGAGGTACTTCATAGTGCAATGTTCAACAGATATATACATTGCCTTTACCATGAGAGATTAGTTATTATGATTACTAGAAATCTAATATAAATGCAGATCAAATAATTTGCACAGTAAATGCATATTACGTTACAGAGGTTTGGAGAGAGAAAAAAGTTACATGCTATTCTTGCAGTAAATTTAATATTATCTTTGTGTTTTACACAACACTGTTCAAGCCTTTACCAGCAAACTGCTATTAGCTGAACTGATTATACTGCAGAGCAGAGAGAGAACTCAGCCCCCCCAGAGAGCAGTGACATCCTCACATAGTAGACCAACAAAGCAGCTTTGCTAAAGCAATGTATTCAGGAAAACTCTTGAATTTACATAAGATAGCAGTATAGCTAGGATCCTTGAGATGGGAATACCCCTTTAAAGATGAAATGATGACATCTAACTTTATCATATATATTACAGAGTCTCTGATCTATAAAGTAAGTTGTAAACAGGGCTGTGGAGTCGGTAGGCCAAGCTGCCAACTCCTCTATCTTTCGACTGTCCGACTTCAACTCCTACTCTAATTCTGACTGCTTCATAAATGGCTGACAGCCATGGCCATAAAGATGCAGTAAAGCTCATCTAATTCACAAAAACATCTAGTGACAGAGTTTGTGTAAAAAGTCATTATGCTGCAAACTTTGCATCCAATTAATTATGTAATATAATATATTGCATAATATCATTTAAAATGATTCATCATTTTATTTTGAAGCTTTACTTTTTCCCTACTCCACCCAAAACCATTGCCTTCACTGACTCAGTGACTCTGATTCCACAGCCCTGGTCGTAAAGTGGGGCCATGGGGCTATAGTCCTAAAATATAGCAAAGAATTAACTTTGTAATATAAATCTTGATTCTATTTTGTAGCATTTCCTAGTTCTGCATAAAACAGTGTGAAATATAGATGTTCCTTGGTTGCTATGGCTACATTCATAAAAAGGAATGCCTCTAGTCTATTCTGAATATACAGATATGCTATCTTGCATGTCTAAATTTTAGAGTATGCAGAAGTTTTTCTTTATAAAAAAAAAAAAAAATGCAAAGCATCTCAATAAGGTCTTGTGCACATACCCATATTATACATCCCTGTTGTATAGAACTGTAGAATACCTACAATTTTTAACAAAGCACTTGAAGGTTGTGGCAAAGCAGTTGTAATGGCCAGGGCCATAAGTTGCAAAAATGCAGTGTTTTGGCCATGGCAGAAACAATGCGGCCAAAAAAAGCTGCGTTTTACATTACCTGCAATGTGGATGGGATTCTGGCTAATCCCATCCACACATTGCAGGAAAAATCTGCAGCTGAAAAGCTGTGATTTCAAAAAAGTTAGCATTTTTGCAAATCGCATCATGTCAATTCTACTTACAGAAACACTGGCTTTTTCCGTTTAGGTATAATAGAGGCAGAAAGTCCGCATAGGAAAACTCTGTAGGCTTTCTGCGAAAAATGCTACAGCAAAAAGTTTTTTTTTTTTTTTGTGTTTTTTTTGCAGCGATTCGCTGTGTGGAGCCTTAGCCTAAATGAGTGTTCTAGTGGGGGGAAAAAAAAAAAAAAAAAAAAAAAAAAAAGCAGCCGTCTGGTAGTTGCTAGAATGTAGTGGGTACAATAAGGTGCTCCCTCGTCTGCCATAGATCCAGTAGGTGCGTGTGAGGCACCACTGCCTGTGTCCAAGTAAACCAAGAGGGTTAGGGTAGCATGTAGGGTAGGAGAGTTTCTACGTGGACCATGCTGCACTCCAAAATACTGAGGCAGCGCCACCTTCTGGATTCATAAAACACATTATTTTAACTACTCCATTCTAGACTCAATCTTGTACCCTGCAGCTCCTGTTCTGATGCTTACTTGGTCCCGCAGGTCTCTGCTACTTGGACTTTTCTTAAAGGGGTTTTCCAGGATAAACTATGAATTAACCCCTAAACTAAACCCCCTCACCCCGCCTAACTTCTAATTTACTTCTATTAAAAAAATGTATATGTAAGGGTCTTGCCAACTGTAGCAACCCTGTCACTACTGCAGGGTCTGGGAGGAAGGACAGAGACAAGTGAGCCCTAATCTCACCCCAGCCACTGTCCCTTCCTATTGCCTCAGTTACCCTAAACGGTAAAAGGACAACTCGAAGACAAGCCCTATACTGGGTAAGTGACACAGAGAACAGGACAAGACAAAAACAACACAGAAGCAGAGTGAGCAAGCCAAGGGGTCAGTAACAAACGAGCAATGCAGTACAAAGTCAAAATCCAAAAGAATAGTCAAAAGGCAAGCCAAAGGGTCAGAGAATCAGGTAACAGAGTAGTAAGCAATATAACAAGGAGAGCAGGCAAAGACAAGTGCAATAACCGGCGACTATGTGAGGGCTGACAACCTGTTTATAGAAAGTCTGGGACCAGCCCCCAGACCTGATAGGTACACAGGCTGTCAATCACACAGGCCAGGAAGAGATTAACTCTATACCGTCCAGAGAGAAATGTTCAGAACACAGGTGGGGCCAGAAATCCATTAAACCGACTAGGACCATGTTCAGACTGAGCAGCAAGAAACCTACGCAAGGAATTAAACTGAACACGCCTCCTTCGCCACAGCGTGCGAGCGGAGGGTGGCGCAGAGACCCGAACAGACAGAGACGTTACAGTATAATTACCCACTTTCTGATAGTCCAGTGACGTTCCGTTTCACCGCTTCCAAAACGGAACATCACCAGTACTCCCCCCTCCCCCCTCCCCCACTCCATCAATACTTACATATCTTCCTGCGTCTGGGAAGGGCTCCTTTTCTCTTGAAGCGCTTGCTCAGTAAGGAGGTGACTACAAGACATGCGCAGTAGAGATGGCACTCCATCTCTACTGTGCAGTACTTACAAGTACTTCCGGTCTGTGCACAGCGTCTCCAGCCTGCGCACAGTGAAGAAGAAAGGAGGAGCCATCTCCAGATTGGAAGCTAGGTAAGTATGATACGATAAGGCGGGGGGGTGGGCTTAGTTAGTTACTTGAGAAGGGCTTGCAGTGGGCGGGATAGCTCAGCGTAGCTTAGCTAGGGAGACAGGGATTGGGGTGTAATGGAATGAGAGAGGAGGGGGGAGCAGTGACAGGGAGGTAGTGTGGAAGGTACACAGGAAATTACATTTCCAGGAAGCTAACAGCATGTAAACAAATGCAGAAGATGCCAGGAGCTCCCACAGACACCCAGAAATCACTCAAAACACTGCTAAAAGTATATGGGTGTACTTTTAACCCATTAATAGTATTAACAGACCTTTAAAAAAAAAAAAAATTTGTCCCGAAAACCCCTTTAACATACAGGAAATGTGCTCTCAGCCAACCACTAGCTGAGGCTTGTCACTCCTGTGGCCACTGACTGGCTGAGCGGGCATTTCTAGGCATTTCCTGTGTGTCGGAACAGGAAGTAGAGATCCAGTAAACATTGGAAGGAGAGCAGCAGTCAAGATGAAAATTTTTTTTTTTTTTTCAGTTTTAAAGTTTTATTGTTTTTTGGGTTTTTTTTCTTGCCAGACAACTACTTTTTAATAGACTGGTCAAAAAACACAGAATAGGCTAAGTTGACGTCTGTGCCGGAAGACTAGAACAATAGACAGGTAAACCACTAAAATAGCAGATAGATACGGAGCCCGATGAACCCCATTGTCTATAATGGAGTCCTTTAGGTGTCCGTTGTTTTTAAACTTAAAGCGGCGGACAAAAAAGTTGTGTGTGCAGGACTTTATAATCCACTAATTTCAGGTGTACATTGCGATGGACGACTCCGACACAGATGTAAACACAGCCATAGGTGCAAATCTTTGCATTATATATGATCTCCGTTTGGTCTCCTGGGTTTAACTTACAGTCACCGATGCGAAACGCTGATGTGTGAATAACGTTATACAGATGCAGAGAGGTAGATTTGGGGGATTTTATTGACTTGCCTTAGTATCATAGTACTTATAACATCAAACCCTGAATTATTAAAGAGAAAAACGGCGCTCTTTGGTCCATGGGCGACTATAATAGAAGCCAATGTGATGCTTTGTAGAAGATTTTAAGAATCTGGTACATAAGAGTAAAAGTAAAATATGACCAAAAAGGGTCTAAAATAAAAATGTGACCAAAAAAAAAAAAAATAAGGAATCCACTTGTGCATTTAGTTCTGATTCTCCCTCCCACGAGAACCCCTCTAAATCTTTAAAGTATTGCATTTTTAAACTGTTCTCCCAGCCTTTCATATATTCTACTTACTTAAACTCACTTTGACGGTATTGGAAACACATTTCCAGCTAAATTACATACATAGTCCTTTTTATTGGATATCGATTGTACTGCCTTGCATTCCCAGGCAGACTTAATTCAACAATTCCCTAATTAGTTCAAGTCATAACCTATGTCTTGTATTCATTTACCATTAATTAAAGCTTAGTTGTTTATTACATTGCGGTCTCAATCCAACAGACAGCCACAGGAACCGAGGAAGAAGAGTCTGTGGACTGCGATGGCACAGAAGGTCAACACTCGGAATATATTGTATAAAGTTTTACTGTTGACAGAATGGCTGCGAATCAATGTGGTCAATGCAGAAACGCTTTCTCAGTTGCTCTGTCAGCAAGACAAAAAGTCAATTGAAATATTATACGTGAAGAAAAATAAGTGATTTTTTTTTTTTTTTTTTTTTAATGACCGGACTTGCAAAACTGTATTTTTGTTCTGACGGCAGACATGTATTAAACCTCAGAAATGATATTTTATATGAAGTATATTGGAATTTGGCACTGCAGGCTTTTCACCTTGGCCGTTTCAATTGCTTTATAGCGTGTTGCTTTGTTCCTTCGTGTCCTGGTTGGTGTAAACGGCTACATATTATTGCTTTTTCTATTAAAAGGGCCATTGACCATGTAATGAACAAGGTCCCAGTAATTTGCCAGCAGTGTAGAAAACTGGAGTAGTTTTAATATCACATATTAAGAAGAAAAAAAAAAAAAAAAACACACGTCAGCTTTACCATGGGAGATAATTGCACAGCTCGGCAGGCTCTTGTATTTAATAAAGTGCGACATTTATACGGAATTTAGTTTCAGATTTTTATAAAGAGTTTGTGTATTTCTTTTAATTTGTTATATTGTAGATCCGCAGCTCTAAATAAACCCCAAGTGCATCTTGATAAAAGGTAGTTAATAAGTTAATATATAAATGCATATGTTATATACTGTACATACATTATAGTAATAAAATCATTTTAGAATATTGAGATTATATAATAACTATAACAGTGTTAGGGTTGGTTTACACAGTCGGTTGTTCTGGCTGCTGGCGCCAGTTGGCAATACAACATGTCTATCGGCGCTCATTTGCATCTGCCTTTATAAAAGATAAGGTACAGATGTATCAAAGTTTAACGTGACACTAGTTAAGCGTAAATTCACAGAGTTTATTTTCAGGTGGATTTTTCAGGCAGAATCTGCCTCATAAAGCGCCTCCCAACTCTTCCATTCAGTTCAATGGGAGTCAAGAAGTGCCATGATCTACTGTATCTTCAGGAGGATTCTGCCTTGCAAAGCCCATTGAAATGAATGGGAGGTGTTTAATAAAAAAAACACTGTGCAAAAAAATATTAGCGTTTTTTTCCGACTCCTGTTTTTTTTTTTTCAATGGCCTTTGTAAAGCAGAATCTGCCTGAGGCCAGGGCCCCACATGGTGTAAACTCTGCTGTTTGACTGCGACAAAAACCGCAGCGTTTTGCAGTCCCTAGTGAATCCCATCCACACATTGTGAAAAAATACGTGCAGCAGACTCGCTGCGATTTCCAAAGCCGACGCGGTTTTGGAAATTGCAACATGTCAATTATACCTACGGAAATGCTGGCGGTTTCCCTATAGGTATAATGGAAGCAGAAAGTCTGCAGGAAACCTCTGAAAACTTTAAGTGAAAAGTGCTGTGGGTAAAACCATGATGCGTTGCTGCCGCGTTTTTTTTTTTTTTTTTTTTGCTGCGGCCCTCTTCGTGGAACCTTAGACTGAAGCTAGGTCATGACGCTTCTGTTTTGATTTTTCAACTAGAGGGTAAAATCTGCTACTTATTATGCTACTGAAATGAATGTGAGAGTTGGGAGGTAGATTTTGAGGCCTATTCCCCCTCAAACTCCGCATGCAAAAAAACTCTCTATGAACATGCCCTCACTCTTGACCTTTTCAATGAATTTTGTTGTGCTCTGCGATACAAGATCACACTATAGCAAGTTATCAGTGTCAAGGTAAACTTGGTTACATTTGTACATGGGGGGAAGAACAATTGTTACGGAATACAGTTAACCCCACCCTGACATTTCATATAACAACACATCATAATGTTGTGCAGGGAATATGGAGAAGGCTCAGAAATTGAGCCCTTTCACAGGTCAGTGTGATCGGCTGTCATGACAGTTATAACTTAAATCAATCCTCAATTAGGATTAAAGAATGATTATTTTAGGACAATTACCTTTTCACATGTGGCGCCCCCTAAATGCCACAGAATTTTGATTTCGTCATTCACATATCAACAATCCTGATAGGATAGGCTGCAGTGACATATCCTTGAGCCAGTGGCAGTGTAAGACAGGATGGCATGGACATGGATGCAAAATAATTGATATAATCAATGTGAGCAAGTTCATGTCAATTATTTGACATGAATTTTGGTTATTTTGTGATAAATTGCCCAGCCCTACTGCACACTTGACTCCGTGTGACCGAGCCTGTCTAAGAACAAAGGACTGGATATGTTGAAATCCATTGATAAATGCCCGGAATGTCTGGAATGTTATCTTGAAGTATACACTGATACAGCGGAGATGTATACATCCTAGTGCGACTTCTTATATCATTATGTGCTATCCGTGGTTGTATACATAGGGCAGCTGTAACATACTTGAATGAAAATTAATGCAGATGCATTGTAAAGATGCAAATGCTAACTGTAAGAATCAACTTAGACTGCCAGTTGCCATTACAAAGAGCAATGTAAGGATGAATGTATGCAGTGTAGTGGCATAATACACCACACGATTTCCATATTCATGGCATTGTGCCCTGCCTGCCCAGTTTGGCGTGTGTGGAATCAAGTGCCATGTCTGTAATGATAAAACCGGAGTTTGGGTATGTTGAGGATCTCTATCAGCTGGGAAACATTGTCACTTCGGAGACTGGGGAAGAATGGAGAAATAAATTACACATTATCTGCAGCCTCATGTCTTTCAAGTACCAGTGAATCATTTTAGAGTGGCTCTAGAGCGGCTTCCATTTATACAGGTAGAACTATAAATTCACAGGTGAAGATGGCACTGTAGAAACATTTTCCAGGCTCCGGTGTTCGGTGTCTTGTGCTGTGATTGTAGTGAATATATTTCAGCATGTAGGTCTGAATATATGTCACACAGATGTTACAGTCATTTTCGCTGCTTTTGTATCCTGGAATCTGGAAATGTTCAGAGAGCACATAATTTAAGGGTTTCTATAGATTTCTACAAATATTGTTAAGAGTGGAGCACATGTAGTGAACTATACACCGAAGAGACTGTGTCCGATCACTGATCCTGGTGACCAAGAATGGAACACTGTTGACTAGTGTGAACCTCTATTGAAACAAGCCATGTGTGTGGCCGAACCTTTGTGAACCATTGTCTCAGCGGTAGCTGAAGTCCATGAATAGAGGGGCTTTAGGAAGTTAGAATACAATATTTGATTGGTTCTTTTAGCAAATTTCTTTGAAACCACAATATAGAAGCCCTTGAAAAGGTAGCTCCTCTGATGGTGAACTGATCTTTGGTGTATGTGTTATTAGTCATGCAGATTTCTCCATTCTCTGCAGTGACTTCTGCTTCAGCTAATAAAAAGGGAACCTGAGAAGGGGACCCCCTCCCCTCTATGATATGTAGAGAAATATGAACAGGATGTGCCCTGCAGATCTTTCCACTGTTTTATTAACTTAAATTAGGTTATGGACTCTATTTTCTCACAAAACCAATGCTGGTTAAACCCTTGTCAGGCTGCAACTTACACATAAACACTTATAGATGGACACCTTGTGATCGGCTATTAGGAAATCATGTTGTTCTGAAAAGCTGGTCATCTCATAGCACACGGATCTGGACATATCCAGCTAAGAGGAAAGATAAGGAAGGACACAGGTATAGGTGGAAGACCCCATTATTGTGGTTTTGTAAACTGTAATAGATAAACGTTATAGAGTTACATAAACTTTATAGTTTAAATACATTACAGAATTGCCAGTTTTCTTTCTGTAAAGAAAATACATTTTTATCTCCTGCTACTGCATAGGGATCGAATATATTGATGACATCTTTGTGTCAGCCATGTGCTCATGTGACCTCATTGTCCATGGGTTCTGGAGTATATGACCTTTAGATTCAGGTAAATATATTTTAGCTTTTGTGAAAGACCAAGTATATTTAAAACTGAATCTACTGAAAGGCTTTCTGAAAGTTACAGATTTGTTTCTCTATATTTGTACTTTTACAGAAGCAAAATGAACAACTTCTTAAAGGAAGTCTGTCAGCAGTAAATTGATTATAAACCCAATTCTCAGTACCTTGTAGAGGAGATTTTACAGTTTCCCAATATGCCTCTGTTATTCAGCTTTGCAGCCATTTACAGTAAACTATTTTGGGGGGTGTCTTAGCTTGCACAGGCTCCAGTCTCTGTTCTAGATTCTCTCCCACATATCTCCCCGAACTCTGCCCCCAGCGGCGTCTGCACTGCACATGCCTGATGACGACAACCTACACCTGGAACAAGAGGAGGCCGACTTCACACTTGTACTATATGTATAGTGATTGCTCTTTCTAATGTGACGAAGATGGGTGGAATTTACCTGGAGACTCTCAGCAGCTTCCTCCATGTGAAACCACCCTCCTCTGGTTCCGAGTGTAGGCTGACGTCATCAGGTATGCACGGTACAGTACTGGAGCCTGCCAAGACTGATGCAGATGCTGGAAGCTGGGGGGGAGCTGTCAATCTAGTGCTGGTGGGTGTTGCTCATTGAGTTTTAGTGGATGAGAGATCAAAGCCTAGACAAGCTAAGCCATTCCCCAAAGCACTTTGCACTTATTTGCATCAGAAAAAAATAGTAACTTGCATGAAACTGGAGCTCCAAAGAAGAACAGAGACATATTTGGAAATTATAGAATCACATTCAAGCTACTGTGTGCGTGTATACTGAATTTACTGCTGACTACCTTTAAAAAGCAATTCTGTAAAACAGTATAGGCAAAGAACTGTTTGTGGTCCTACACTGTCACTGGTGACACTGAGAGCGTGCAGGGACCCCCCAACCCCACCCCAGCTGGCAATGTCTAACTTATTCATAAGTTCCTAGGAGGACTAGCAGAGGAACAGTACAGCTCCTGAGAACAGAGATACTCCAGAATTGTGACTATTGTGGGTAATGCAGTTATTTAATAAAACAGACCTGTCAGAAATGCTGACCGCTCAGGAAAGATGAAAGATTGTAAATCCCCCCCTTTACAGCAGTCTGTAGTTGGCAAATTATGTACTGTAGACTGCTTTAAAACTGTCCTGGTTTGTTATTGGGCCTCGTGGGTCATGACAGAACCCTAGGCTACCGTATTATGGTTTGGACTACTTCCTCTACTGCTGGGAGAGAATTATTTAAAGGGGTTTTCCGGCCCACTGCAATTCCCTGGCAGCACCACTACGCAGTGGACGAGGCTGCTGCACCGCTCTTGAATAGGAGCAGTGCTGGGAGCAGGGAGGCTGCTGGAACAGCTGATCTGTGCGGGGTCAGGGTGTCGGGCCCGACAGATGACATACTGATGATCTACCCTTTTAAAGCGCTATTTATGCAGTCTCTTAATATTTTAATATTTCTCTCTCCAAGCCAAAGGTGCTCTTCACATAAAATTGTATTCATAATGCTCTTAGGCATTTGCGTTGCATTTTGTATATCAGTAACTTAGTGAGACAATGCTGCACATATGGGGATCACTGATCCAAACACTTACACACAGGACAGAATAGGAGAAGTTGCTTATGTAGAATTTTGCCATGCTTTGTTGTCAACCACATTTGACCTGGCTGCCAGTGCCTATATGAGCATGGGAATGTTGCCTGGGGCAATGCTCTCCTTCCATTAATAGTCCACCTGGGAGACACCATATGGGAAACTTCAAATTGCCTATACGAGCCAGTCACTTTATTAGTTGTCTGACTCCAAAATGTAGTAGTACTAGTTTTATTTTTATTAGCAATGAAATAATTGATATATTTTATATATAATATATGGTTTATTACACTGTCTTCTTTAATAATGATAAATAGGCATCACTTCTTTTAGGACTCGGCTCTACGTAATTGCATTTTATTTGTCAGTGTGCCTGATAATTAAAGAGAATCATTTCGGCGTCACAAATACCATTTTAATTTGTTACATTTTTTCTTGTGCTAAAAGTAAGATTTGGATCAATGCATACTATAGATTTTTGCAGAATTTTTCCCTTGCAAGCCAAGCAGTCAATACCTAATTTCTTTGTAGGCATACCACACATAATATGTTGAATAAAAGATAAAAAAAAAAGTCTGCAAAATGTTTTGTGTATAAGAAGTGCAGCCGTCTGCCTTTTTTTTTTCTGATTTTTATTTGCATTCACATAGGTGTAAGCCATGTGCAGCGCGTTGATATGCGGAATATACTGACTAGAGCTTTTCTTCTTTTCTGAATGTGTGCTTGTTATGTTTTCATGTTATTTATGAGCAGCGGTGGCAGTCACAGCACTGGGGATGCTCGGTGCATCCTTCAGCAAAAAAAAAAAAAAAAAAAAAATCACTTTAAATTGTCAAGTTCCTATTGATACATTTAGCTGCTGCTTGGTACATTGATAATGCACTGCACAAATCCAGTAGCTGGAGAGTCATCTCATCTCCCAGATCTAAATGAATGCAGCAGCAGATCTGTCCCCTCGGTACTGTTTAAAATGTTAATTTAGCTTGCTACGCAGAAGAAATTTGGAGAAGGATCTGTGGAAGGATTCTTTGGTAGTATAACCCTTTTATCATATACTCATGGTTTAACTAGGAGATGAGAATGGATATGCTGCTTAAACACAGCCAAATAAGCATTTCTTCCTACCTGTAATTGTGAAGGATGTCTTAGACCTTAACACTCACAGAAATAGCTGAACAATCTACAAGTGAGTTCTGGATATTCCTTTATATATATATAGATAGAGTAGGTAGATATGATAACAGTAGCTAGTGTAGATAGATATGCTACATAGAATAGATACTGTAGATACAATAAATACAGTCGATGGAATAGATACAGTAGATAGAATAGACAGATACTGTAGATGGAATAGATACAGTAGATTAATAGAATAGATGGATACTGTAGATGTAATAGATACAGTAGATTAGATGGATACTGTAGATACAATAAATACAATAGGTGGAATAGATACAGTAGACAGACTGGATACTGTAGATACAATAATTACGGTAGGTGGAATAGATACAGTAGAATAGATGGATACTGTAGATACAATAATTACGGTAGGTGGAATAGATACAGTAGAATAGATGGATACTGTAGATACAATAATTACGGTAGGTGGAATAGATACAGTAGAATAGATGGATACTGTAGATACAATAATTACGGTAGGTGGAATAGATACAGTAGAATAGATGGATACTGTAGATACAATAATTACGGTAGGTGGAATAGATACAGTAGAATAGATGGATACTGTAGATGGAATAGATACAGTAGAATAAATGGATACTGTAGATGGAATAGATACAGTAGATAAGTGTGGCAGATAAAAAGATACAGTCTAAAGATACATCAGATATAATAGAGTAGATACTGTGTTTATTGCATCTACTATAGCTATAATATCTCCTGTTTCTTTCCACAATATCTATTTTATCTATACCTAGTTACTTCATCTAATCTATTATATCTACTATATTGACCATAGATACAGTAGACGTATAGTAGATAAAATAGATAAGGTGGAATGATACAGCAGATGTAATAGAGTAGAAATATATGGCAGATACAATACAGTACATCTACAGTAGATTACATACAGTAAATACAATAAATATAGTAGATATAGATACAGAAGATAGATAAAGGTAGATAAATAGTTATGGCGGACAGACACTAGTAAATATAGTATATACAATAGAGTTGATATAATAGATTAGATACAGTAGATGGGTATGGGAGATATAATAGATAACAGTGGATAGAAATAGTAGATGTAATGGATACAGTAGTTACAGTTGATATAATTAGTAGATGCAGTTGATATGGTAGATATACTGTAGTAGCTAAGTAGATATGTTAGGTGCAGTACATTTAGATACAGTAAATATAATACAGTAGAAAGATACATTATATAGACAGACCAGATTATAATATGTAGAGATATTAATTGGAGGATGACATATAGATATGTACAGAATGCAGTTACTATGGAGAAATCATGTGTCATTTTTTAGTGTTTTTCTTTATTTTTGTTCGGTTTAGTTAGATCTACATGTACATATACTGTAGCTTAATAGATTGTTAATATAGTATAGTTGTTAACTAGGTTAGCATGAAACAAATATAGTACCTGAAGAGCAAATGTCCTAACCACACAATATGTCAGTCATGTTCGACTTTTGGATTTATTTACACTTATGTGTTAAAATACAGATCTGAGTATATTTATATGGATTTTCTTCATATTCTGTTAGAATTTTTCTTGCATTTTTATATCTGTATAGTAGACAGAATTGTTTCCATATTACAGATCCGATGGTGTAAGGGACAGTTCACATCACACTTTAATACTGTACGTGTGCTTTGTCAGTGTGCTAGCTGTGTTTTCCACATTGATCCATTATTTTACATGGCCTTGGGGCAAAATTCTGGACATGTCCTATGCCTGTCTGTTTTGCAGGAAATCAGTGTGTCCATGAAGACACGGGCAGCGCACTGACATCATCCATGTGCCATCTGAGCCATTTTTCCACAAATCCATTGCTGCACCTTTTTGTGTACATATAGCCTCACATCCATTTACCGGATCAATTTAACAGATTCAAAAACTGAAGATGGAAACATATGCAAATGTGTCCCTCGGCTTACATAAGGTCAAGGGGGCAGTTCTGCTAAGATTCTGTGCCACTATTTTGGTAAAAAAAAAAGTTGCGAACCCGCTTAATGCCACTGAAGTTTATAATAATTACAAGTGGCATTTTTACAAAGCCATTTTTCAAACGTGGGCAGCACATGGGCCGACCCATTGCTTCTGCTTAATTCACTTTTGTGGTTTAAATGATGGTAGAAATGGGTACACGGCCCAGCAAAGAATGTGCCCGATAAATGATGAGGCCTGCGCCTTGTCATGAATCTGGCGAATCCTCCGTTGTTGATAAAAAGTTGATAGTAGATAATTTTATCATGTTTTTATGTATATATGGTGTATAATAATTTTGTCTATCTAGATATCATATCTATTATTTGTTTGTGTATTTAATACCTTAGTATCTAGTTAAAGTCCAAAAAACTGCAGCACTGGAAACATAAAAAGTGGTCTTACAGCTTGTGAATAAAAGCAGAGATGATTGCTTTATCTATGTATCTCATAAGCTATGTACTATCTATTTATCTATCATATTTTTTATCTAATATTTGTTATCTATTTATCTATCTATCTATCTATCTATCATCTTTTTATCTTTTGTATATCATCAGTTTCTAATTCATCTGTTTATGATCTATCTATCTCATATCTGTATGCCTCTTATTTAATATCTGTCTGTTTCTCATATCTATCTATCTATCTATCTATCTATCTATCTATCTATCTATCTATCTATCTTTCCTTCCATGTATCTACATTGTCCCATAGTATACATAATACACCCAGACACACACACACACACACACACACACACACACACACACTTTCAGGATGTGTGCACAGGATCTGCAAGCAAATGGGCCAGTTTTACAAGGCTGTAATCTGGTATTGCCATGATGGAAAAAGAACTTGTGAACACATGTGTATGAATGGAATCATTCCATGGTTAATGGGAGATTTATGACTGATAAAATCAGTACAGAACAGCAAGTGGTGGGGATTGTGTTTTTATTTTAATACGAGAGCCAAGTCTTACATTAGGACGCTGTTGAAGCCAGTGCAGAAAATAAACGGCACCCAAGGGACAGAGGAGCATTCTGTTAGGTTGAAGGGCCTTTAATAATCGCATACCCTAATAGCAGTTTAGATGGAGTGCCTGTGTGTCTATGTGTGTGTGTGTGTGTCTATGTGTGTCTGTGTGTAAAAGCTAATCTTGTCCCCTGATTCCATAATAATTTATGCGCAGTAACACAAAGCAGTTATGATGTGTCGGCACTACAGCTTTTAATAGGTGACTTTTTAAATTAAAAGATAAGTTTTCTGAGTGACTTTTCTCGAATTCACTTAACGAAAGCCCATAAACTATGCCGCAAGTTTAACAACCACAAGCAGCAGAGGCAGAGATTACATCTTTCTCTCCAATCGCAACAGCAGATAAAATATACATCTCCAATCTCGCTTTAGTGATTGATACATCGCTCGCCTCCTTCTCCCCAGAAGCCACACTCCAAATATTCATAACACAATAAAACAAATTTTAAATTATGGCTGGAAATATTTTGTGAGTAACTTTCATAGGTGTGTATATCAGCTGGTTTGTATCTCGCATATAAAGCAGAACTTTCTAAAGACGGAATAATGAAGATCTGCGCACTGCGATTTTTTTTTTTTTCTGGGGTTTAACTATTTCCTAGCAGTCTTATTCTCTTTTTGTAAAGCAATTACTGTCTTTATACCAAAGTAAAGTATTCATTCTGTATTGTGTTCCTTACAGTCCTATTAAGGGTGAAATATTTGGGTCGGCAGCCGCTGTTTATATTGTGCGTAACGTCTGCGAGGATATATTAAGGCAGAAAAGTATGTGTATTGTTTAGTTGTAATGCAGCGTAAAGTGGAGCCGGAGCTCAATGACTTCAGCTCTTCTACACTAGATGGCAGTTTTGTCTTATCTTTTAGGTTGAACATTTGAACATGATGGAACAGGAAAGGCCATCAATGTTTAGTCTGCACTCAAATGGTCTCTGTATGACCAGTGTAGACCCCATGGACTTCCTGGAACATGTGTTAGCAATTTAGCCGCAGACATTTCTTTCTTTGTTTTTACTGCCTGGCTCTTTGAGAAAGTGTTGGTGCTGGGTTATGGGCTGTCTGGATCATGTCAGAGGCCATGGGGATCAAGTTCATGTGACAGGCTAGACTGAGGAAGGATGAAGTTAGAGGAGGTAAGAAAACTGACCCTGCCTTTCTGCAGCAACAAGTCACTTGGCTGTCTGTGGTGTAAAGCCAAAACGACTGGGCGTTTTTACTTTTAATACAGCTGAACAAACAAAACACTTTGCCCATTTTACTTTTTCATATTTCATCACTAATAGTCCGTGCATTCCTCAAAAATGTATTCTGATACTCCATCATTTTTTAACATCCCCTATTTTTTTTTTTCTCTCTCTCTCTTGTAGCCCTATCCAGACGAGGGGACCTGGAAATCCTTGCGTACTGTATGCTCCACTGGTTAACTGGGAAATTACCCTGGGATCAGAGCTTACACAACCCTTCTACTGTCCTGGCTTACAAAGCAAAGTATGGTTTAAAAATAATAAAAAATAGTTCCAAGTATGATTATCTATCTATCTATCTATCTATCTATCTATCTATCTATCTATCTATCTATCTATCTATCTCTATCCATATCTATCTATCTATCTATCTATCTATCTCTATCCATATCTATCTATCTATCTATCTATCTATCTATCTATCTATCTATCTATCTCTATCTCATCCATATCTATCTATCTATCTATCTATCTATCTGTCTGTCTATCTTTCTATCATCTCTATATGATAGATAGATAGATAGATAGATAGATAGATAGATAGATAGATAGATAGATAGATAGATAGATAGATACTGTAGCAATGGGAATGATACATACACAAAAATATAAAACAAATAATATTTAAAAAAAAGTGTTAATAAATATGATCTATACACTATAGCAATGAGGATATGTAATATATACAAACCTATAATAAAAGGTCTGTTAAAAGTATTACTTTTCCCTCACCCTTTTATGTGATATATTAACATATAGGGTTTTAACTACTGTTTTTGCTACTTTTTCATAGTTTTTTTTTTTTTTTGGCAGGAAAAAATTTATTATTTAATTATTTATTATATATTATTGTTTAAATTCTACATAAAACTAATGGAGAGAAAAAGCCACGTGTGAACATATCCTTACACGACACTCGGCACGACCACATTATACAGGGAGCTCAGTTTCAATTCCTTTGCATTCTATTCATTCTGAGACTATTCTATGCACTGGAATGGCTATTACAGAAGTACAGGTATGGGGAAGTGTATACAGTATTGATAGTATTGACGGAGATTTGTTAATCCTAGCTTTTAAGTTAACTCTATATTGACTGTCCGTCGTAGCAGATTTCACCTCATGAAGTTGTTTAGCATTGCAGGAAGAGTCACAGGACATCATGTCACATAGCAGTACATTATTATGGAATATTAACCGGTGGTTGTGATTATTGCATTTCAACTAGAAAGCACATACTGTTATCTGACTTGCATAGTGTAGGGAAATCTAAGGTTATATTCACATAAAGGAGCGTTGGTAAGAGATGCCACTTGTGCTCATTTTTTTTTTTAATTCGCTTGTGGTTTTAGCTTCAAAAACTGCTTCAAGAAGCTGATCAAAACCTACACATGAGAATATACCCTAAAGCTTTTAATACAATGATAGAAAAAGTTCTGTAGAATTTAGAAAGTTTTCACCTGAGTTACAGAATATTCAGACCTTATTCACACAACAGTGTTCTGTCCGTGAAACACAGACTGTTTCCGGGCTGTATTTCCCGAATTCACCACAGTTGTGAATGATACTAAGTTATGATTCAGTGAGCTCCCGAATGGCCCGATTGCTACTGTACTGAACTCACAGCCATTCGGGAGCCATGATCCAGTGCGTACCATCTACAAGCCCGTGGTCAGTCCAGGAAATACGGTCCATACACAGACTACAGTGCTGGCCAAAAGTATTGGCACCCCTGCAATTCTGTCAGATAATACTCAATTTCTTCCAGAAAATGATTGCAATCACAAATGCTTTGGTAATAATATCTTCATTTATTTTGCTTGCAATGAAAAAACACAAAAGAGAATGAAAAAAAAAAGTCAAATCATTGATCATTTTACACAAAACTCCAAAAATGGGCCGGACAAAAGTATTGGCACCCTCAGCCTAATACTTGGTAGCACAACCTTTAGACAAAATAACTGCGAACAACCGCTTCCGGTAACCATCAATGAGTTTCTTACAATGCTCTGCTGGAATTTTAGACCATTCTTCTTTGGCAAATTTCTCCAGGTCCCTGAGATTTGAAGGGTGCCTTCTCCAAACTGCCATTTTGAGATCTCTCCACAGGTGTTCTATGGGATTCAGGTCTGGACTCATTGCTGGCCACTTTAGAAGTCTCCAGTGCTTTCTCTCAAACCATTTTCTAGTGCTTTTTGAAGTGTGTTTTGGGTCATTGTCCTGCTGGAAGACCCATGACCTCTGAGGGAGACCCAGCTTTCTCACACTGGGCCCTACATTATGCTGCAAAATTTGTTGGTAGTCTTCAGACTTCATAATGCCATGCACACGGTCAAGCAGTCCAGTGCCAGAGGCAGCAAAGCAACCCCAAAACATCAGGGACCCTCCGCCATGTTTGACTGTAAGGACCGTGTTCTTTTCTTTGAAGGCCTCTTTTTTTTTTTTTTTTCCTGTAAACTCTATGTTGATGCCTTTTCCCAAAAAGCTCTACTTTTGTCTCATCTGACCAGAGAACATTCTTCCAAAAAGTTTTTGGCTTTATCAGGTAAGTTTTGGCAAACTCCAGCCTGGCTTTTTTATGTCTCTGGGTCAGAAGTGGGGTCTTCCTGGGTATCCAACCATAGAGTCCCTTTTCATTCAGACGCCGACGGATAGTACGGGTTGACACTGCTGTACCCTCGGACTGCAGGGCAGCTAGAACTTGTTTGGATGTTAGTCGAGGTTCTTTAGCCACCATCCGCACAATCTTTCGTTGAAATCTCTCGTCAATTTTTCTTTTCCGTCCACATCTAGGGAGGTTAGCCACAGTGCCATGGGCTTTAAACTTCTTGATGACACTGCGCACGGTAGACACAGGAACATTCAGGTCTTTGGAGATGGACTTGTAGCCTTGAGATTGCTCATGCTTCCTCACAATTTTGCTTCTCAAGTCCTCAGACAGTTCTTTGGTCTTTTTTCTTTTCTCCATGCTCAATGTGGTACACACAAGGACACAGGACAGAGGTTGAGTCAACTTTAATCCATTTCAACTGGCTGCAAGTGTGATTTAGTTATTGCCACCACCTGTTATGTGCCACAGGTAAGTAACAGGTGCTGTTAATTACACAAATTAGAGAAGCATCACATGATTTTTCAAAGGGTGCCAATATTTTTGTCCACCCCCTTTTTTATGTTTGGTGTGGAATTTATATCCAATTTGGCTTTTTGACAATTCTTTTTGTGGTTTTCCTTTGACGACAAATTAAATGAAGATATTATTACCAAAGCATTTGTGATTGCAATCGTTTTCTGGAAGAAATTGAGTATTATCTGACAGAATTGCAGGGGTGCCAATACTTTTGGCCAGCACTGTAGTCATGAACGAACACATGCCTGAAAATGGTATATTATTACAATTTTGTTCATGTAAATAGCGGCAGCATATACTGCAGCGCTGTACAGAGATTGCCATCATTACCTGTCCCTAGTAAATAATATAATAGATGGTTCTGACTCCTGTAGATAAATTCCACATTGAGGTTGGATCCACAGGAGAGCAGTGTCTGTCCTCTAAGCGGTTAATTCCCAGTGTAACCTGCCCCTTGCCTAGTACCCGGAGGTCGGGAAGAACGCCGTGTTTAAATATTGATTGTATTCTCGCCGTTAATTTGAAGTTTTAATTTTGTAAGGACTTCATCCAGAAAATGTCTAAAATTAATAGACGGAAGCAAACTTGAAAGATTAACCTTTTTTTTCCCACTATTGTTGTTTATATGGCTTTAAAAAATGGTAATCTCAACATTAAATGCACTGAGTTAGAAGAATCCGAACGACTCCTTCTGCTTTGCTCTTATTATGTATGAATTTAAGCCTCTTACCATGAATAATACATATATGAATATAAAAGTGAATATCATTGGAAAAGGATAAAGAACGCACAAAAACGGAACACACTGAACAATTCCCTTTAAACAGCGCTCCATTTTATATACCAGTTCAGTGCCAAGGCTGACAGTTTTAGAAACCCTCCATTTGCTTTGTAATCACAATATTAATCTCTTGTACAAGGAGGATACTAGAGCTGTGGAAGATGGAAGAATATTGGCAAAGACTAATAGGAGACCTCTTGACCGCATTCCACTGCCAAATCTATTTATGAAGGAAATATATATATCCTCACAAGTTTTTACACCCTTAGTATCGTCTCTGTTCAGCTCATCCCATTCATCTGGTCTTTGTACAGTGCATTGTTGCATTTTTTATTACACCTCTGTAATACTTTACAGCTCGTACAAATGTCTGCCTTCTGGTCTCCGTGGGAGCTGTAAATGAGGGAACATTTCCTGTTAAATTATAATTGCTAGTAGCAGATAATAAGCAGAAGTAACAGACTACGATATACAAACCACAGGGGGCGCTATTGAAGCTGGTACAGAGCCCACTAAAATAGGGGCCCCTACTTCCTTCACTATTACTTGCAAGTATTACAGGGTCTGGGTCACACCCATGCAAATGGTTACTGTGCATAAGTATTTATCTCTCATCTACAGTATATACAGTCCCAATATGTGCAGGAATGGTAACTTTCTCCTCTGCTGTTGCCTTTTTCCAGTTTCTCCTTCCAATTTCTCTCTTGTCTATACCCAAGTCTGTTTTTGTAAGGATGAATTCACACATGCGATATTTTGTTATCGAAATTTCTTTCACTATCCTGTTCATCTAAATGGCACTTGAAAAAAATCCATGTGATTTCCACCAAAACAACCTCATTCAGTTAAATGGAACTGTTTTCAGTCGCAGAAATTTCTACATCCAAATCTGCCGTGTGTGAATCCACCCTCAGGATATGTTCACGCAGCATATTGTAAAATTACACTGCATATTTTAAGAGAATTGAGCATCTGATTTTTTTTTTTTTTCAGTGCATTTTTTTTATTTTTTTATTTTTCAAGCCTTCCACTCATTGGCATGTCATACAGATTGACGAACTACGGCACATATGTCTCATTGACATCAATATGACAGTATTTGTAGATGTGTTCTGTGTGTATTTTAGTATGTAATATAAGCTTCTTACACACTGAAATGTGTGTGAAAAATAATGCTGTGTGAACATACCCCAAGAGTGTCCCATATTTCAGGAAACCCTTGTTCAAATATATTATCTCACTGTGTATAGTGGAGAGACTGTGATCATTGTACATGTCGACATGTACAGTGGGGAAAAAAAGTATTTAGTCAGCCACCAATTGTGCAAGTTCTCCCACTTAAAAAGATGAGGCCGGCCTGTAATTGTCATCATAGGTAGACCTCAACTATGAGAGACAAAATGAGAAAACAAATCCAGAAAATCACATTGTCTGATTTTTAAAGAATTTATTTGCAAATTATGGTGGAAAATAAGTATTTGGTCAATAACAAAAGTTCATCTCAATACTTTGTTATAGATCCGTTGCTGGCAATGACAGAGGTCAAACGTTTTCTGTAAGTCTTCACAAGGTTGGCACACACTATTGCTGGTATGTTGGCCCATTCCTCCATGCAGATCTCCTCTAGAGCAGTGATGTTTTGGGGCTGTCGCTGGGCAACACCCAATTTCAACTCCCTCCAAAGGTTTTTTATGGGGTTGAGATCTGGAGACTGGCTAGGCCACTCCAGGACCTTGAAGTGCTTCTTACGAAGCCACTCCTTCGTTGCCCTGGCGGAGTGCTTGGGATCATTGTCATGCTGAAAGACCCAGCCACGTTTCATCTTCAATGCCCTTGCTGATGGAAGGAGGTTTGCACTCAAAATCGCACGATACATGGCCCCATTCATTCTTTCATGTACACGGATCAGTAGTTCTGGTCTCTTTGCAGAGAAACAGCCCTAAAGCATAATGTTGCCACCCTCATGCTTCACAGTAGGTATGGTGTTCTTTGGATGCAACTCAGCATTCACTCTCCTCCAAACATGACGAGTTGTGTTTCTACCAGACAGTTCTACTTTGGTTTCATCTGACCATATGACATTTTCCCAATACTCTTCTGGAACATCCAAATGCTCTCTAGCAAACTTCAGACGTGCCTGGATATGTACTGGCTTAAGCAGGGGGACACGTCTGGCACTGCAGGATCTGAGTCCCTGGCGGCGTAGTTTGTTACATTAGTCCAGCTTTCTGCAGGTCATTCACTAGGTCCCCGCGTGTGTTTCTGGGATTTTTGCTCACCGTTCTTGTGATCATTTTGACCCAACGGGGTGAGATCTTGCGTGGAGCCCCTGATCGAGGGAGATTATCAGTGGTCTTGTATGTCTTCCATTTTCTAATTATTGCTCCCACAGTTGATTTCTTTACACCAAGCTGCTTGCCTATTGCAGATTCAGTCTTCCCAGCCTGGTGCAGGTCTACAATTTTGTTTCTGGTCTCCTTCCACAGCTCTTTGGTCTTCACCATAGTGGAGTTTGGAGTGTGACTGTTTGAGGTTGTGGACAGGTGTCTTTTATACTGATAACAATGTCAAACAGGAGCCATTACTACAGGTAATGAGTGGAGGACAGAGGAGCCTCTTAAAGAAGAAGTTACAGGTCTGTGAGAGCCAGAAATCTTGCTTGTTTGTAGGTAACCAAATACTTATTTTCCACCATAATTTGCAAATAAATTCTTAAAAAATCAGACAATGTGATTTTCTGGATTTATTTTCTCATTTTGTCTCTCATAGTTGAGATCTACCTATGATATCAATTACAGGCCGGCCTCATCTTTTTAAGTGGGAGAACTTGCACAATTGGTGGCTGACTAAATACTTTTTTCCCCACTGTATGTATACATTTACATTGAGAAAAAAAAGCCTGATTTGGTTGATTAGAGTTAGGCTTCATGCACATGTCCGAGTGTGCCATCTGAGAGGGTGTCCAAGGGTCCATTCCGTTCCAATGATTATAGAGCAGGTTTCATCAGAACAGAATGGAGCAGAAGACCCCATAACTGAATGCACTCGGGTGTCACTCTGAATGTCATCCAACTGCATTCTGCTGCAAAATCGGCCGCAACTTGGATGCACACTTATTTGTATACATGGGTTCTTATATAGAGCTGTACTGTAGATCTATGTCATCCATTTGAGGACGACTAAAACAAGTAGTGTGTTATAGTTTTATGTCACAGATTATCTAAAATCCTCCATGACCACATCCATCTTTGTATTTGACTATGTCCTTCTATTTATACATGGTACTAGATTGCCTTTTGTTGTTTTTATGCTGCAAAAATGTACCATAAAGTACCTGGTACCAAGTAGTTTTTTTAGTACCTGCTTTAGGTTAGCCATATATTGGGTTATTTATTCCACAGTAAGCCTGTGCACAATTCATACACTACTTACCAAGAAACAAAGAACAGGATACAAAATCTAAAATAATAATAATAATCTTTATTCAATCCAGGTAATAAAAGACAATAATAAATAGTCATACATTCCACCCATACAAAACAGAAGGCCCTGAGTCAATTACAAGTCTGTATAGTATATTGCTCCCCTTGGAAGAAGTCACAGCAACGAAACGTGTTGACGTTGGTCGTGATTGTATTGGTCTGTATTCACATTATACTTTGCTATACTTTATGTTAGGTGTTATGTATATATACATGGTATATTGTTCCTAGTATAGGATTATATGTACTTGTGGGATATTTGTATATATTGGGAGCAATATACTGTATAGACTGGTTGTAATTGATCCAGGGCCTTCTGTTTTGTATGGATGGTGTGTATGTGCATTTATTGTTGTCTTTTATTGCCTGGATTAAATAAAGATGATTATTGTTGTTTTTTATATATATATATATATATATATATATATTTTGCATATATCTTGCATCCTGTGCCTTGTTTTTTAGTGAGTAGGTACTAAGAGAACCAAAGTGGTACTAGAAGGCCATATGTTCAAACACTGCTCAGCCGATTTATCATCACTTACGCTAGTTTCAGCCACACGTCGCCTCTCCATTGTTCGGGTCCATCGGGGAACATGGACAACAGAGAGGAAGATCACTAAAACAGCTACACACGGAGTGCAACGGACCCCCTTGACTATATTGGGGTCCGTCGGGTGTCCTTCATTTTTAAACTTAAACCGGTGAAGAAAAAAGTCCAGGGCTTTTCCCTCCACTGACTTTTGGTGGACACTGTGGTGGAGTCTCCATTGCGCAGATGTGAATGTAGCCTTAGGTGACAACTAGCTACATGAGGCGGGAACTTTCTACAGAGGAAAACAAGCTAGATGGCACCTGCACAGAGTAAGTCAAGTGGAGATAAACAGAGCCAAGTC
This sequence comes from Leptodactylus fallax, assembly GCA_947044405.1. NCBI lineage: Eukaryota > Metazoa > Chordata > Amphibia > Anura > Leptodactylidae > Leptodactylus > Leptodactylus fallax. The sequence goes on along the minus strand of CAMRHE010000009.1, from coordinate 2,585,986 downwards.
AGTCTGGTACTATGCAGTGGAGCAGTGGCCATAGATATTAGGAATTAGTAACCTAAGAAATGTGAAACTTTATTCTATTTTGGGGGGGGGGGGGATGAAGCTGCAGCTTTTCTTTCTCTGCGACAATTAGAGAAAGAGCTCAGACTAACCCTATATTCACACGGTCGCATTAATTTCACTGTCTGTGAATATGGGGCTACTCACATGAGCAATACTTTGCCAGTCCATTGTAAAGGACTGTCAAAATACAGGTACACTAGAATGTATGAGGGATCCATGAAAACTGGTGCTAAACCGCAATGAAAAATAGAAGTTTTTCCAAGCTGTTTTCACCCACAGTCATCTGAATATAGACTGAAGCTATATTCGCATGACCATTATTTTGACAGTCCGTTTTTACGAACCGTCAAAATGTACATCATGTCCTACTTTTCTCCATTTTCACTGACCCCTCTATACACTCAAATGTATTGGGTATCTGTGAGAATGGGAGCCTCTCGGGTGCAAACAGCCGTTTTGCACCTTGGTTGTGTGCATGCAGCAATACACAGGAATCCAGACAAGCCGGCAGACTCAGCTGAATGAGATAGTAAATTATGTATTTGCCTTGGAACTACAGCATTGTGTAGCAATTTACTAATACATAATAGTTGTCACATCATTGACACCTGTGGGGTACATCGCAGCATTAGAAAACTGGAAATAAAAATTGTAGTCAAGTTTTCCCAGGCAGATTATGTGGAACTAGTTACCTTTTCTTCTAAAAAAAAAAAAAATGATTGTAGGAAGTATCTTAAAGGGAGTCTGTCACCAGAACCAAGCATTTCAACCCAGCCCTATAGATAAGTTAGCATCGCCTGGATCAGTGTTCCCTTGTAAATCGGTGATCCTAACCTATCTGTGTGGCTGGGTTCATATGTTGGGGCTCTGGTAAGACTTGCTTCAAGGGATTCTGTCTGAAAATCAGCTCCAAATTCAGCCTGAAACTGGCCTTTATTCATTTCAGTGGGAGGCAGATGTTGATTTTTCCTTTAGCTGATTTTTTCAGCAAGCAGAAAAAATAAGTGACATGCTCAATCTACAGGCAGATTCTGCCTGATAATTCCCATTGAAGTGAATGGTCAAGCGAAAAAAAAAGAGATAAAGAGATAACGAGGTTGTCCAGGCAAAAATAATTTTTAAAATAGACTGGAGGAGGTGAGAAAAATTTTAAAAAAATCATACTCATTTGTCCTGGCTCTGGTGTCCTCCCAGCACGGTCCGGTTCTTCTGCTGAGCTGTCTTCTAGAAGTGAAACTCCTTGTTGGCTATGGCATCCTGGGTCCCTTCCGCTGAAGCTGCTGATTGGCCTCAGCGGTCATGTGACTGCTGAGGCCAATCAGTGCCATCAGGAAGTGACTCCGGGACGTCACAGCAAGTGACGTCATGTGCCCTTTGCTGAGGCCACTGATTGGCCGTGCACCAGGGACTTCCGCCAGAAGATAATAATGGACTGGCAGGACCATGCTGGGAGCATCGGAGCACCGGTGAAAGGTGAGTATGATTTTTTTTTTTTTTTTTTTTTTCACCTCCCCCGGCCTATTTAAAATATAAAATTTTTACCGGGACAACCTCTTTAAAGAGAACCGATCGATTCTCTTGACGTATTTTTGTGACTAAATATTTGTATTCTCCATGAAATAATTCTAGAGCGTCTTATCTTAGAACTGAAGGAAAGATTTTTCATTGTGTGAAATTTTAATCTTGCTTTTGGTGCAATTTGCATTACCATCATTTGTGCCAAATCTATCAAAGGTTGTGAGATGTTTGATAAATTTGTTTTTTCTTTTAATCTACCACTTATGTCCTGAGATGTTACTCCACTTTCTATATCACCACCCGTACTAGATTAAGATTTTATTAAATTTTGTGACTTTTTATTTATTTTTTTTTAAAGCTGCACATGATAAATCTGAGTTGCATCACCTCAACAGGCTGACCACATCCAGACGGTCAAACACAAGTTTATTAGAGTCAGGTAGACTCTCTAATAGACTTTCATTCAACCTCCCGTTCGGAACACTGTGCACATCATCAGAGATGAGGTCTGTGCTCCAGAGGGGAGCACATAACTTTACAATATTTGCAGGACACAGCTTTGAATGCCTGTAGCCACCAGTAGAGGGAACTTATTGAATATAAAGCATACAATTTACTGCTGACTGAAGGCAGGCAAAACTCTCTGTGAAAGATAGTCGGGAAAATTGAATTTCTCTTAAAACATGCTGCCCCAACACCTCTAAAAAATAAGCAATAAATTAATAAGCAATTAAAATGAAGCATACTTATTTAGTGTTATTTTTGTTATTTCCGTGCAGAAAGATAAATGATTTAATCTGCCAAGCATCAATCCTACATGACTCAGTATCCATGTATGCCATTTTATTTTGTAGGCTCTGGGATGATCTCCCTCGATCTGTCACTGAGTGGTGTGGTCGAGAAGACGGATGCCGTAAGTTGTGAGCAATGGCTAATTTCTTGTTTGAAGATGTGATGCAGATTGTTTAAGCCCTAACGTTTCACTTCAATAGAAAGCTGCCTAAATGCAAAGAATCTGGCTGTGCTCTAAGGAGTATATGTAATGAACTGTAACAATGGCCTATTAATACTGCAGCAATCTAGCAGCAATGGTCAGAGGTGATACATGAACCATGATAGCTTAATTCAATCGGAAATAAAACACAAAGGATTTTATGAAACAAAACAAGTCCTAAAGTGCAGAAATGTGAAAAACTAACCAGATCCCATTGTTCATTTCTTCAATTCAGATGTGTACATGCACAATAAACATGCGGTATTAAATTAATTTGTGTATTCCAATCACAGAGAGTGCCAAAAACTCATATGCAAATAGAAATTTGTACCGCCATATGGTAATGTAATAAACATTACAGTGCCCTCTGGGGCCAAAGTCATTTTACATCTTTGTTGCCAAAGGGGCTGCTCGTTTGTCACATAGGGATACCTTAAAAATCCCTCATATAACCAAGAGTAGAACAAGCCTATCACCCTTACGACAAGTAACAAAGAGCCTGTTCTAAAACAAGGTATACTGTATATGGATATTATACACTATTGTAAAAACTCAAACTGTATTATATGACGTGTACAAGAAATGGTAGATTTTGTATTTGTTGTTAGTAAAGCAATTGCTTTACTGTATTAACAGTCCCTTGTAGTGAGTCAGTAGTTAGGGCCTTTTCACACACCTTTTTTTTTTTTTTTTTTCACAGACCGAAAGAAACTTTTTTTTTTTTCTTTCTTCATCCCTGTGCAGTCTGTTATTCACAGATTCATTGCTAGGTGTCCACATAATGGATAAGTAGTGTGAAACCAGCCAATCAGGGAAGGCTGGGTAAGAACAATATATGTGGTTGCTGCCCAGTCTTTACAGAGCTGTCTAGTTATCCCACTGCATAAGTTTTCATACACTACATTTTATACCATATTGCAGCAAATGTTAACGTCATTGAAAAAAACAAAACAAAAAAAAAACCCACTGTCTATACAGTGTCTAAAGGATCATTCCAAGATAGAATATAGTCTGACACCAGAACCCAACAGATAGGTTAGAGTCACCTAAATCAAACAGTGTTTTCCCTTTGTGAAACAGTGCCTTTGTTTCTGAGATATGAATGGTATTGTATAGGGCAGTGATGGCGAACCTTTTAGAGACCGAGTGCCCAAACTGCAACCAAAAACCCATTAAATTATCACAAAATGCCAACACGGCAATTTAACCTTAATACTGTGTGGATCCACAATTGCAGACAGTTACAGACCCGCAAAATACAGTCATGTAAATGGGGCTTTACAGAACTTTCAATAATACAAACAACTTTGTACTGAAAGGTAGACGTTTGCATTTAGTATGTTTGAACATTTAATGTTCACTATTTACATCGGACAGGATCTGTTTTATAGTGAACGTGCAATGTTATTTCAGCCTGTACTAATATCAAGTCTGCTATAAAACAGATACTGTGTAATATAAATAGTGAAGGGGCCCCCATACAGTACAATGCACTCCACAGTGGCCCCCAGACAGTATTATATGCTCCAGAGTGGCCCCCAGACAGTACAATGCGCTCCATAGTGGCCCCCACGCAGTACAATCTGCTCTACAGTGGCCCCCAGACAGTACAATGAGCTCCACAGTGGCCCCCAGACAGTACAATGTGCTCCACAATGACCCCCAGACAATACAATGCGCACTAAAGTGGCACCCAGACAGTATTATATGTTCCACAGTAGCCCCCACACAGTATGATATGCTCCACAGTGGCCCCCACACAGTATTATATGCTCCACAGTGGGCCACTGCACAGTATTATATGCTCCACAGTGGGCCACTGCACAGTATTATATGCTCCACAGTGGGCCCCTTCACAGTATTATACGCTTTACAGTGGCCCCCACACAGTATTATATGATCCACAGTGGCCCCACATAGTATTATATGCTCCACAGTGGCCGCCACACAGTATTATATGCTCCACAGTGGCCCCCACACAGTATTATATGTCCACAGTGGGTCCCCAAACAGTATTATATGCTCCACAGTAGGCCCCATACACAGTATTATATGCTCCACTTTGGGCCCCCACACAGTATTATATACTACTTGGATTTGCGCAGACAGCTAAAAGAAGTGATTGCTCACTAACGGGGAGTCCTCTACCAGATTCCCCATTAGTGAGCGATCATGGTGACGGTGCGCATGCCAACAACGAGGGCTCTGAGTGCCCCCTCTGGCACGTGTGCCAAAGGTTCGCCAACATGGGTATAGGGTATGCAAATGATCTATTTGGAGCAACAAGAGCGTCGCCAGTGTTTATGCCACTGTTGCACCAAAGAGCTCATTTGTATATTGACAAAAGCAAAGATATCTTGGCAAAGAAGGCAGAGATCAACAAGGGAAAAAAACACTGTTTGCTTGAGTTGACCCTAACCTATCTATCTAGGGGTTGATATGCTGGGTTCTGGTGACAGATTGCCTTTAAGTCTGTGCATCCAATACCAGCTTTTAGGCAGGGGCCCCACATGGTTTAAAAGCAGTGGTTTTTACAGTCACTGCAAAATGGATGGGATTCTAGCGAATCCTATCTACACACTGCAGAAAAATGTGTGCAGCGGAAATGCGGTGATTTCCAAAACTGTCACGATTGTGGAAATCGCAGCATGTCAATTATACCTACGGAAATGCTGGCAGTTTCCCTATAGGTATGATGGAAGCTGAAAGCCCTGTGGGAAAAACCGCAATGTGTTTCCGACACTGTTTTTCCAGCAGCGCTTCTTCATTGCAACCTGCTACGTGGGGCCTTAGCCTTTAAGGGGTTTTCCCACAAACATAACCATATTTAGATTTGTAGACAAAACATTTTTGTAAATATAAATAATTAACAATTTGCACAGTTTTAAAGATTTTCTCTAACCATCTCAGTGGTTTTCTCAGTCTATTGTTTTGATCGGTTTCATGAATGCAGGAACTTTCTATAGCCCAGCACTTGTCAGAAACCCAGCCATGACTCCCTTATTGTGGACAGGTTATCAGGCAAGGACACTACATTCCTGGGAAGATAATAAAGAAATCATGGCTGGGTTTCTGACCAGTGCCGGGCTAAAGAAAGTTCCTGCACTCATGGTTGTATCCATTGGCAACCGATCAAGACAAAAGACTGTCACCACTGAGACGATTAGAGAAAATCTTTAAAACTCTGCAAAATTTTTAATTATTTATATTTGCAAAAAATATTTACCTTTTAATTGTCTACAAATTCTGTTGGGAATATCACTGTAATGCAGGCAAAATGTATACACAGCTTGTACTGAAACTAGCAAAATGAAGCAAATTACTACATAAAATACAATGAAAGCAGCAAAATATGTAACGACGCAAACCTGGGTCAATTGTGCAATAGGCACAACTCCTGTATAGGCTTACAATATTGGTATACGTGCTACAGTCCCCATGGATCAATGCTTGAAGAAGACCAGGAATAAAGGAGATTCCTCAGTTCTGCACTTCAGTCAGAAGAATAAGAGATCTGTGTAGTGGAGGAACAAAATCAGCTTTGAGGGTATGGACTGATAAAGGGAGAGAGCTTATAAAGGACACCTGATACCTCTGCTCTAGTTTTTTAATCCACTCCTGGTTTGGGCTTTAAAAACTGCATCAACAAAACCCGAAATGTTTGATACAAATGGAGGTCAGAAATACCAAAGCTAGTATTACTGCTCCACTACATCAGAACTCTTCTTCTTCAAAGCCGTAACACTCTGCGCCATAATACATCCTGTACGTAGTATGTTATGGGTGCTGGCTTTATTATACTATAGAGATAACGTAGATCCCAGATGACTAGGAGTTATGTGGGGAAATAAAGAGTTGTAAGATCATTCACTGCACTGCATAAACATCCTTACTCCTATAGACGAGGGACTGTGGTGCCAAAAGTCTCTGTGCTTAGCTTTTTCTGCAGGCGTCCCAGCTCTCTGATATGTCACCGACTCCGCTCTACTCCTGTTGATTGTACAAAGATTAGACTGGGGTTGGTCATGTGACAGAGTCGTGTCGTCAGCAGGGTAGGCTGGGGCACCCCCCCTCCCTTTGCTCTGCATATCTAATAATTGGGGTGCTGGAGGATCGTCTTCAAAATGAGTAGTACTACTTATCCAGTGCAGCAGGGTCACAACTTGAGGGGGTGCAGAGGGTGCAGTCGCTCCGGGGCCCAGGAGCCTTAGGGGGCCCATAAGCACTGACATCAGTATTGAGAGTGCAGCTTCCATCTGGCCCATAAGCCAAGGAGACGCACAGATTACCTTAACCACACTAAGGTTGATTAAACTCCTTAGCACCCGTAACCATCACTATCAAGAATTCGCTGTAGGGAAGAGGTAGGGGGCCTCGGAGAAAAGATTGCACCGGGGCCCACCAGACTTTAGTTACGCCACTGCTGTGCAGTGAATGTATTGTGGCAACTTTTTATTTTTCTATTTTTTAATTTTTTTTTTTATTTTTCTATTTTTTCATCTGGATTTGGTGTCCCAAAACAACCCAATCCAACTGAGGCAGTCACAGTGGAACTGATAACTATGTTACCATGTATGTAGCTATGTATCCGTCATGTTTGTGGGGCTCCTGCTGATCATGTGTGTCTAAGGGCCGGTTCACATCTGCGTTCGGTTTCCGTACAGGGGAGTCCACATGGGGACCCCCCGAACGGAAACCTATACGCAGAAAGAAGTGGTTTACATAAGGAAACCTGTGGACCCCACTTTTCTCTCCGCATGTTTCGTGTGGAAACCACACAGACCCCATTATAGTCTATGGGGTCCGCAGGTTTCCTTATGTAAACCGCTTCTCTCTGCGTATAGGTTTACGTTCGGTGGAGTCCCCAAGAGGACTCCCCTGTACGGAAACCGAACGCAGATGTGAACCGGCCCTAATAGAGGCAGTCACACTCACCTCTTTGTGGTGTTCTCTTGATTTTTCCTGAATTTTTCTTCCTTTTCATACTTAAAGGGATTGTCCAAGACATCTTTTGAATTCAATGCTTCAAATGGGGCCAATAAAATAAAAATGTGTACTCACCTCTCCATAGTCCTCCATCTCCAGTGACAGCTGCTGCTTACAGGTTCCCCAGCAGTGACATCCTGTTTGTGTGAGGATCGGGGAGAGGTGAGTACATTTTTTAAATTTTATTGGTCCCATGTGCAGCACTTATCGATGTTAAAAAAATGCCTCAGACAATCCCTTTAACGAAACAGCAATCTGCAAATCTAAACTATATTTCAGATGGTGTTTTATTAAAAAATAGCATCTGTTTCTCTTGGTTTCTTTTTCATGGTTAATCCAAAGTAATAAAGTTCATAGAATGTATTACAAAAACAATATTTCGATCAAGAAAAAAAACGTTTTCCTGTGTTTCTTCAAGTATTCTCTTCTTTAGAAGGGCTAAAGGGCAGTGACCCAGTTTATAATGTACAACTGTTTCTTTTTATGTCCTGTATTTCAGTACACCTACTAAATCTCAAATCTGTTTTATGCATCTGCAGAAGAACTAGCCAAGTTCATGGATGAAGTTTCCCTATTGAAGTACAGTCACAAGCCAAATTATGCAAGCCTGAAGAGAATCCTGCTGAAGGCTCTGGAGTCTATGGGAACAAGCCTTAGCTCTCCACTGCTTATTTCAGATGTGCAATCCTTCCAGAAGCCGTGTGCAGGAGTTAGGAAAAAGGTACATAAATATCCTCACGTTTACGGTATTATAGTATAATGAAAGGGGCAACGGTAATGCAGATATGGAAGATTATCCGCTCTTCTAAATGCATCTTATATATTAGACATCTGCAACAGCTCAGCTGACACATATTTAGACTGCACTCATAGGGACGTGCTGGGGTACATAGAGCTGAAGCTTCTTGGTTACATTGCAAGCAATATTCTCTAAATTCTACAGATATAAAAGGGTCAGAAGGGGAAGGAGTGTCGGAGGTGTGGGGTATTTTTGTCTTCTTATATTAAAGAGTTTGTCCGGGCAAAAAAAATATTTGCAAATAGGCTGGGGGGGTTGAAAAAAAAATCATTCTCACCTGTTCCTGGTGCTCTGGTGTCCTCCCAGCGCGGTCCGGTCCTGCTGCTCCTGTGTCATCTTGAAGTGAAACTCCTCGCTGGCTGTGACGTCCCAGATCCCTTTCGTTGAAGCTGCTGATTGTCCTCAGTGGAAATGTGATCCCAGGTCACAGGTAGTTGACTGGCCTCAGCAGTCACGAGCGCAGGGACTTCCACTGGAAGACAACAATGGACCGACAGGACTGGACCACACTGGGAGGCACCGGGAAAAGTATTGAGTATGATTTTTTTTTTTTTCCATTTTTTTTTCACCTCCCCCGGCCTATTTAAAATATAACATTTTTGCCCAGACAACCCCTTTAATAACCACAATTAATTGGCACTTAAACATGGACTAAAGTGAATAAATATACAGAGAATACGAGGATGTTAAAGGGAGTCTATCAGCAGTAAATTGGCTAGAAACGAATTCCAGTACCTTATAGAGGTGATTCTACAGTTTACAAATACTTCTCTCAACATTGGAGCCCCATTTTCACGTAAATCACCGTTTTATTGATATGCAAAGAACGGGGCAAAGTGTTTTGTCTGGGAATCTTTTCCCTAATTTGCATATGAATAAATTGTCAATTTACATGATAATGAAGCTGCAGTGCTGAATCACAAAGGCATGTTTGCAAACTGTAGAATCACCTCTACAAGGGACTGGGATTAGGTTTATAACCAAGTTACAGCTGACAGACTCCCTTAATGGATGCTAAATTGACATTTTTGTACTTATTTCACTGAATCAATGGAGATACAAATTTTTATCCCTCTACGGTCTCATGCACATAGCCTTATTACAACCTCTGAGTTGTTCATTGTTTACGGGCCCTTATGTACTGCTCTTTGTGTAAGGCTGGGTTCACGCGGTGGAAAGTGAAAAGGAATTTGAAGCGGTGTTCCACCTCAGATTCCTTTTCAAATCCGCCTTGTGCATCCTGTGGCGGAAAGCATGGAGCCTTGCAGTGCTGGAATCCTGGGTTCAAATCCAGCCAAGGACAACATCTACAAGGATGTTGTATGCACTCCCTGTGTTTGCATGGGTTTCATCCGTGTACTCCAGCATGCATCTAGGCCTAAGCAGCAGCGGAAAACCTCGTCGGAATGCCAAGGCCCTGCATTGGAATCCTGTCATGGGTAGACCGCGGCCGGAAAGCAGCAGCGGAAAATGAAGAGCACTGTGTGAACTTACCTTAAAGCTTTAGTTGCATGCTGATTATCCGCAGACACAATGAGGCTAATAAGATTTGTATACAGATATATATTTTATGTTCTGATGCTTGCCTTTGTGGATGAGCTGACCCATCAGGTAACTGTAAGTGGACTGATTATTAGAACAAAAGTGTTGAGCGCCCCTTTAGCATTGTGTCTGCAAGACACCTCTTCCAGGTCCTGGCCAGTACTGTAGACTGCTATTACTTTCTAATGTTCTGTAGGTGTTGCAGCACTTGCAGCATATTAGTACAGTTACTGTTACAGTATAGTTGTATAATAGATTTACATTTCTGTATTAAAGAACTAGAGCTACAAGTTTAATTCTAACTGGAAAACTGAATAAATTACAGTTGCGAAAATGCCTGTGCTTATAGATTTGCCCTTTAAAGGGAGTCTGCCACAGGAAACTAGCATATCAACGCAGCATTGCATAGAGGTTATGGTGTTTTCCCCTTGTGAATTGGTGCTTCCATTGCTGAGATATCACGGTTTTTGTCAATATGCAGATGAGCTTTTTTGAGCAATAAGGAAGTTGCCGTTGCTACTAAGAGTTAAGCGGCCATGATCTTGTTGCTCCAAAAAAGTCATTTGCATATTGACAAAAACCATTGATATCTTGGCAACTGAGGCCCCAATTCACAAGGGAAAGATAGTCTATGCTTACCAGTCGGTTGATATGCTGGGTTCTGGTGACAGACTCCCTTTAAATCACATTGAATAAACCCTTGTTAAGATCCTTGGTATGTTTAGTTAAGTTACATCATAACCAATAGTTTTCAGAGATTTTTTGGCTCTGTTAGTTCTAGATCTGCAGCTGATTTTTTTCAGCCCTTGGGAGATCAGTTTTCCTACTCTGCTTTTTCTACCACCATATAAGATGTAGAATAATTATGAATAGCATGTCTTCCCGCACAGACTGTCACTATACTCACATTTTATAACATGGTTTGGGAAGTCAGAAGTGTTATCGGAATAGATGAATCTCTGCAGGAAGCAGGATACAGGAACTGCAGGTCCTGTAACGGGCACTTCACTAAGCCTGCATTATAATGGGTTGAAACATCATGGTAGCAGGCCAAAGTCTGTTTGGGAAGGAGAAGGTAAAGAATATCCTGTATACCAGGAGAACAGCTGTGGGTAGGATGGCGCCCTGGACAAGACGCAGAGCTGTGTATGCCACTTGTACAGTATAGTCACACATGAGCTTCAATACATTCACTGTTAATATTTACTTATCCACAAATTGTACTTGTAAATACAGTTTCAGTGGAATCATGAAACAATATATCCAAGTGATAAGTGAATGCAAACATTTGCTATTTAATGTAAATTACTATGTGATTACATTCAGCATTTCCAGTGAAGACGGCAAAGTCTTGCTTTTTTTTTTTTGCCATCCCTGCTTAGCATAATTAAAAGCATCAGCCAGTGACCTTTTTCAGACATATCTTGCACAGAAAGAAGACGATTTCTATCCAGTGCACTTGCAATGTGGAAGGGTCAAGATGCTTTAAATTTTTAATATATCTTATGAAACTTGGCCACGGGGACGTGCACAGCAGCCAAGAATGCAGGGTGCAAACTAACAAGAATGATGGTCTGATAGATAAACGGTGATTCAAGCATCAGTACACAGATGGTTCTGATTTGCTGTGTTTTAAGCTGCTTCGACTGAAGACATAAAATATCCTTCTAGTCATAAATTAGCTCTTTGGAAGGAAACCTTGGCACTGGAGCTTTACAACCTTCAATTAGTAGGGGAAGAAGAATTTCAATGACTGTGGTATTGACATCTGTAGGCTTGCATAGTAATCATTCCTAATAGAAATGAATATCTGTTTGAGGAGGTTTTGCATGGCTAATTAGCGACCATTGAGAATATGTAATTTTTACATGATCTCCCGATTGTCACCTTTCTCTTATGATACAATTACTTCCTATTGTAGCAAGGGACTTAAGGTTCAATACTTGTACGACAGAGAATTGAACCCAGCCAGTATCATTAAACATTTTTGTTGGACAAATTTTATTTGCGATCTGATTTTTTTTTCACTTTTTTTCTCTCCATTGTCCACGGTTTTCGGGTGTATTATGTGTTCACAGCGGGCCGTAAAGTGCACCTCAATTAGCACAACCATGTGAAAGCAAGAACATTCTCTAAGCCACTCTTGTAGGTGATGTTGGCTGGTAGTATAGGCCGTTTCTAACATATAGTTAATTTTGTTTTTTGTCATTTATTGTGAAAAGTGAATAATATAACCTTGTTCCTAGGTAAATAGCCTGGGGATGGGAAATGAATATGATACTGATATCCTTGATAAAAGGGAAAGGATCACTTTGGTAAAACCTCTTCATGGCTCAGATATTTGTTACTGGAAACAAGATACATCCTTCTAATAAAAGAATCATTCGGATCAATTTCCTTTTGCATAGGACATTGGGTTAGATTTTAGTTCCAAAAATCTCTGAGCGGTGCCAGAAGGGTTTCATTGATCAGCGTAGCCTTTTCCTTATCAAAGACTTATTAGAAGGTCATTTTGATACTGGTTTTAAAGGGAGTGTGTCACCAGAACCCAGCCTATCAACCTAGTCCTGCAATATAGATTAGGGTCACCTGAATCAGTGTTTTCTCCTTGTGAATTGGAGCCTCTATTGCTGAGATATCAGTTTTTTTAATATGCAAATGAGCTCTTTGAAGCATGGCAACATCCTTATTGCTCCAGAAAGCTTATTTGAAGATGCCGTAATCGGTATTGATCATGGCATCTCAGGGGTTAAGCCACTAGAGTCAGAGTATTTTCCAACTGTCAGCTAGTCCCGGGTCCCAGCTATGCAATACAGCTGAGACCGAAAAGTTATGCCGTAGGCATAGTTCCTGTGTCTGCGGCATGAAAGCGCCGTACTATATTTAACTGTCGTTAACTATATACTCAGCACAATGTTATATATCTATATATATATAGATATATATATATATATCTATATATATGTTATTTTTTAATTAAAACCAGATACTACCATTTATTCCTTTTTTTCTAATTAGTTATTATCTTCTGATAATAGGCTTTTTAAATTCTATCTTAAGTTCACGATTATAAGGGCTGCCATCTTGCCGGAGCTGCTAACAGCATTCAGTGATATGCTTCACAGCAGCCAAATGAACCCTAGTAACCTGTATACTATAGATGTTCAACGTTTTTTGTTTTTTTTTTGAGGAATACTCTGTGACCAGCGGACAGGACAATGTGCAAGTAGGAGAGCAAGAGAGCCATGACCACACCTATTGGAGTGACCCTCCGGTGGCGTGTATATATTTTTTAGGAGTTACCTTTCAGTGTTACCGTTCAGACTAGATGACTGCTGAAAAATGATCTTAACCAAATAGGAAGTATCAGCCTAATAATGTAAGACTCTGTGACGAGCAGGACTGTGGAGTTGGTAGGCCAAGGCCCTGTCTTCAACTTTTTATTTTTCCACACCCACACACATTCCTGCTCCAACTATGAATCCTTCCAAAATGGCTGACAGCCATGGTCAGACAGAAGCTGTAAAGCTCCTCTAATTCACAGAAAAAGATAGCGATCGAGTTCCTCTACAATCAAATATGCAACAAACTATACATGTAATTAATTATACAAATACCAATAATTGTATAATATAATTAAAAATAATTAATAATTTTATTTTGAAGTCGTAGTCGGTAACTTTTGTTCTGACTCCATCTCCAATTGCAGGATTCCAGAGTGATATTTGGTGCTGCTAGTGGGTATTCTGGGCACCCTGGGGGTAATATGGCTGCTGTGTGGTAGTATTTCTTCAGTGGTAAGAACCCCCCATTTTCATCACCATATATTTCTGCGGAGATCTGAGTAGAACGTTAAGGCTGCCCTGGTTTTAGAGGACCTTTACACCCCACAGGACAATGTGGGCTTTTAATAGCACACATGGCAAAAGCTTTAGCAGGCTATGTCTTCAGGATCTCCTCTGTTCACACAAGTCATTTCAGTCAATGCAATGAGTGGAGTTAAAAAGTCTCTGCATTAATATATTCATATACAGTAAAGACAAGACAGACTGTGAACACTCTTATTTTAAGCTGAATGCCAGAGTTTAATACATATAATCAGTCACAAGGAGTGTTACTGCCGTCTTCCTCGGAAAAGGTCAGATAACCTGCATGGAAAAGCAAATGTAGTGATTAAAATCACATTTCATAATTCTTTTTCATATTAATTAGGCTCATTGATATGGAAGAAAACTTACTATGAATGGGCCCAGGTTTATGAATATGAATGTAAAACCTGAAGACTTCTGGATTCTTTCCCAGCAAAGGTTAATAATAAATTCATGTGGACATTGGAAATAAACGCTGGGTTTTATTTTCACTAAAATTACTTTTTGTGTCAGAAAGATTAGAGACTAAAATAACATTCTGTATTTTTGGCTGCAAAGTTCCAATTTTATATGTAAAATGAGCTAATTGTGTTATTCAGATAGTAAAAGAAATAGACTAGGAAACGCTTCTCTGTTTTCAGTGCTGGTTAAAAATAACACCACCACACCTAAAAATAAGAGATTGAAGTATACAGTAGATATAGCTTCTCTATATTGAGAGCCTACAGATTATTCTGAACGGTCCTTGTAGGAATCTAGCTCTGAACACGGGTTACTTTCTTAGTCATCCTCTCCATTTTGGCAGGGAGATTGGTAGAGCAGGAATTAGTCAAGAGACTAGGCTTTTAAGGGAGTCTACCACCTCTCCCAAGTATATTCAACTGTGACCACCGCATTACAGAGTACATTACAGTGATAAGCAACTTTTTTCTCCATGTCTCAAAAGTGACATACATACAGGTATGAAATGTTATGCAATGAGGCAGTTGGTGCACTGGGGGCGGTCCTTCTGCTTCCTGTAGCACTGCTTTTGCTGCTCTGACCACTACCATCTCCGGGCTGCATCATCTTGTGCAGTGGGGCATCACCTATCCTAACTGAGCAGAGAGAGCCACTGCTCTCAGGGTCGAAGACCAGCCCACAATGCTCCAGCTATCTAATTTGCATATCACTTTGTTGTTGTTTTTCAAAGATCTATAAAAGTGACCTGTATAACAAAGGTATATTATTTATCAATGGAATGAGGTGATGGCAGTTGAAATTTCTTGGGATAGGTGATAGACTCCCTTTAAGGGCTATCCACCTTTACAAAAGATAGGCCATCAATTTTAGATCAGTCAGGGACCGACCGTTGAGACTCCTGCAGATCAACGGTTTCCCCAGGTGCAGGTGCACTAAGGATAGGCTATTAAAAAATAAATAAATCCTGGTCGACCCCTTCAAGGATGCGCATCACATTTTTGGCATCCATTTAGTGGGTCCACTGGGGTAGACTAGTGAGTAGACTACACTTGTGTCTGATTTAAAAAATTTTTATTTTTTGGCATCTTTTGGTGGATTAAAAAAAATAAATAAAAATGTGGATACACTAAGAAAACGGTTAAAAAATAAGTAAATAAACCTGTCAACTCTATTAGTAGTGCAATTCATGATGCCATTGTCTTTGTTTTTTTTGCTTACATTTTAAAATAGTAAATTTGTTTTTCAGTAAGATCTTAATCATTCAGTGCAGAAAAAAAGCTCTAAAATCTATGAAAAAAGTCTAAAGACTGCAACATCTGTATATGCGCCTGTATACACCAATAGTGGTAGAAATTGTCATTAAAGGGGTATTCCAATCTCAAGGATCATATTTAGGCTTGTAGCTTCAGCTAAATGAAGTGTTTTACCCAATACATTGTTTTATCTTGCATTTGCACCTCTATCAGTACATGCATGCAGTAGGCTAAGGCCCAATATCTCTGGTACGTACTGTGGTGGGGGGGGCATTTTTCCAGACTTGACTAGCTAGCCATGATGCAGGCAGAATCTGAAAATGTCATCCACGGTTAAATGTGCATCAATTCCAATGGAGAGCTGCAGTACTTGGGACTGTCTGTAGCAAACCTAGTCCGCCCCCAATACACTTGCAGCTGACTTGCAAAGTGATAAAAAGGTGATTATTTCCTCATTGCTTCAACAGATTTCTGCTTCTATTAAAGTCCCCTACATGGCACGATTATTGGTTGGGAAGGCATTTTAGACTTGGTAGATTCCCTGTAAGGGGTTTATAAAACATGATGGGATTGTCCATGGATAAAAATTGCAGTTTTTTCCCATTACACTACTAATAGTTTAGTTATTTGGTTGTTTATCCAGGGTAATTTGGATTCCAGAAAACCTACCTCATTGCTGACCCCATACAGAGATCAGATACAACTCACATTTATCTACAATAGGTAAAGACAGTCAGTGTTGGTGTAAGCAGAACTTCACCCAGGTGCCTCCTATTTGTCAATTGTGTTATAATTTCATGAGCAGACATATTATTTAATGCATATTCACCTTGTTCCATTAACATGGTGGTTGCAGTTCCTGGGATACATGTCAGGGCTAAGAACCACTGCTCTATATTACATGCAGGTCACCCAGGACAGACGCCCACACATGGCCACAGGTATCATCCTTACTTAGAAAGCACAATGATGGAGTCACTCATTGCAGCTACTGGCTCAGGGGCGAGTGGTGAGCTGCATTCCCCAATCACCGGTATGTTCTCCACTTCCTCTCTGCCCCAGACACCAAGCGGTGACATCACCCCGGAATAGAGAGAGGAAGCAGATTGGTGAGTAATGAATGCACCGCATGCTCCTGGGGCACCAGTAACTACAATGAGCACCTCCATCAGTACATGCATGCAGTACAGCATGTAACATATTCATCACAGGGGGTAAGGGCATTTTGGGGGTAATTATACTACATGTGGGGCACTGAGGGGGCCAGAACATAACTGTTATAAGTCATTTATAAAAGATCGCTGCTCTAGGAGTACTCGACTGGGACTTTTTCTCACTAGGGGGTACTTTGCATGAAAAGGTTGAAAAATACTGCATTAACAAATGTCCTTCCAAGTACACAGTTGGCTTTACATTTTCTCTTATATTTTGTTCATAGCCAAATGTACGGAAACCTGTGCCTAAGACTGAAGATGACAATGTGAAGGGAGAAGACCATAATCCAATAAATCCCTGTCTTTCCCCCAAAAGACCAAAGGTAGGTGATCTTCATTGGTACCTCTGCAAGCAGCAACACATGGCGATAGTTTATCATCCTCTTGGTCTTTCAGCTACTGTATATAACCTAGTTCTATGATCTGTGTGCTTACACCTATAAGGGCAAGCTTGCAGTCATAAGTACAAAAACTGTGCAAGACAAATTACAGATAACCATATTTTAACATCTATATTACTGCTACAAGACCCACACCCTGGTGGTTATACTAAACTGAACTTAGATCACCATAGAACCCCACAGTGATTTTGGTTCAGTAGAACTGTAGGATGTCCTGAGTTGAATCTGTAATATGGGTACAAAATCCCATTGTGTTATGGCAACATAAAACAAACCTTAGTGAAGTAGAGTTCTCTTCACTAGTGGTCTATTTTGCCCCCACTAAAGTTGTCATGTTTATAAGCAGCCAACCGGGTTGTCCTGTGTCTCAAGCGGTTATCTCAGTGGGTTTCTTTGTACAACTTTAGACTTAAAGAGGACCTTTCACCACCTCCAGGTCTTAGCATCTGTTAATAGGCACCGCTCTACTAATTCCAGAGGAGTGTTAGGCAGGAGCAGGCAAGGGAGCGTGATTCACAGGCAGCCCGTGTCATGACATTGCCCATGTGACAGTACAGAGCCTAAATAAGGTGCACCAAGACTAACAGAACTTGTTGCTCAGGAAAGGTGGGGGCTAGAGAAGAAATTCCAACTGTGCCAGAACCAGTGGAATAATGCAGTTGAGTGTTCTTTGTGGTAACCAGTCTTTTAGTGCATTCATGACTTTGGTAGGTACCTGGGTTTTGACTATTGGTCTTCTGCAGCTCCATCACTTTTCCAACCATTTGTATGTGCTTGTGCAGGTGTGGTGTTTTTGGCCTAACAGGTACAGACATCTTTTAGTACTAAATGTAATTTGGCAAAAAGGAGAGCATATATAGAAGAGATTGTATAAGTATGACTCAAGGTCATGGTTGTAGTCTGTTGCCATGGAGACATCTAGGCCTGGATAGATGCTGTAGACAAACTGTAGGAGTTTTATTCAAGACTATTTCAAGATTTCATTTTTGTTTTATTTAACGCTCTCTATGCCAATTCCTTTTTTAATACAGGCTATGAGATTATTACAGTATTGCTCTAGCTTTTGTTCTAAAAATATTTCAGATTATATATATGTTTAATTTCAGAGAACACTGAATGTGTGTGCTATTCAAGACTTCAGAATAGCAGCGGATAAAGGTCCATCGTATCAAGAGCCTAGCAACGACTTGAAGAGACGGCAGATGTCTTCAACTGAATCAGAGCTTCATGGTCAGGATCGCCAAGATATATATAAATACGGTTTAGCTGTCCCAGTTCTTCTGATGATGATCTATTATCTAATATATGTACTGTGATGAACTCTACTCCATCTTCCGCAGTCGCTTTATGTCCACTAGGTTTCCGGCGGCTTCAAAACGGCTTATTAAGCAGCTTCAGGCTTATTGGCTAAAATGAAGTATTTAGTATATACTGTTATTCAATGACATCAGAATATATAACAGGATACAATTTACTAAAGGGAAATTACATATAGGCTATAGCATTAAACAAGCATTAAAGGAAGGAGCAATATATGTAATGCTAAGATAATTAGCATTTAAAAAAAAAAAAATTTTCTTCTTAACTTAAGCAATAAAATTTACTACTTTGAACTTTTATGAAGGAAAATCCATTGTCTGCTTGAAAATTAGTTATCACAAACAGATGGACAGATTCCTAAATATCCTAGTATGGGAAACTAGTCTTATTCTCATCCCATAGAAACATGTAAAACATTCTGTAAGGCTATGGGTACGCAATGACTTTGATCGCTCGACCAATGAATGAGTGTGAATTGCTGTTGCATTGGAGTCAGATATTTTAGGGTGCAATTTTGTGGGATTTAGGATTTGCAACACTTGTTAGACCCACAAGAAATAAACAATGCACTGCGCTCTATGCGGGAAAAGTCCCTTACAATTTGCAGCCTTACAAAGTTGCCCAGGCAAAATTGGACCGCTTTAACTTTTAAATCAGCCAGGGGCAATGAAAAAATAAAAAAATTGTGTGACCGCTGAAGCCAATCAGCGGAAACTCCGGAAGAGACCCGTTCAGCAGAAGGACCGGAATGTGCCGGGAGGACACCGGAGCATCAGGGAAAGGTGAGTATGAATTTTTTTCAATGCCCTCGGCTGATTCAAAAGTTAAAAGGGTTGTCCATTTTTGCCTGGACAATCCCTTTAAATCTTGCACATTTGGATTTTTCCAACTGTTGTGTCGCCAGTAACATCAGGTCATGTTCACAATCATTACCTGTGGTAATGCAGTACAAGTAAAGTTTCCATGTAGCCCAAGCTAAAATTTTTCCTAGTGCTAAATTTTGCCTGAAATTTGTAATGGACTTTCTTCCATGCCAAACATCATTGAGGAGGCTGCCATTCTCACTGTATAAGGGACAGCTCTTGCTGTTACTGCCCTGACCGGGGAGGTAGGCTCACGTACCTCATCATACTGTAAGTTTACCATAAATTTCAGCCCAGGGGTCAATCACAGAGAACACAGTTTTGATATAAGTGAAGACATTATAAAAATAAAAAGCTGGAGTATGGTTGCTATAAGTAAGATCTACAGGTGTCGTTCAGGATTAAAAGTAAGGCTAGGTTCACACCTGCGCCTCATCTACGTTCGGGGTTTCCGTCCCCGTATCCACTTAAAAAATGTGCAGGACTTTTCTATCCGCAATTTTCTGCGCTTTTCGGCGGAAACTCGGCGGACCCCTTTATAGTCTATGAGGTCCGCGGATTTCCGCAGGTAACCGCTTTTTTAACCCAAGCAGACCCCCAAACAGAAACCCGAACGGAGGTGTCAACCTAGCGTAACCGGTTATATTTAACATGGGCAAAATGGTACTGTTTTGATGGAAAAGACTTGGTATAACTTGTATTTTTTGGGGGCTTAAGAGTCCAGTGGGTGGTCCTACTCACTGATCTCTATCACTGTATAACTATTCATACAGAGAAGGCAGGCAACCACAAATACACCCCCGGACTCTCCTATGTCCAGAATGAGCAGGAATTTCAATGAATGAACTATTAGCTATACATAATCTTTCCGCAAATAACTACTCAATCTGCTTAGCTATTCCTGCTTTGTAATGTGTTGTGCACAGATAGTTTTGCGAGTTACTGAACGGTATCAATGGTAGTAAGGCACGATGGGTGAAAACCTATTTGCAACAACCTCTATTCCTATCTCTGCTTTTATCCCACTCAGCCCCTCCTACTGTCGCAGACCTCCATAGGCACGTGTAATCTAATACCTCAATGTGCTAACAGTCCATCTTGGGGGCCAAGATGGATTCAACAGAGATGTCAGAGTGAGCAGAGAGTTTAGGGGAAGCAAGAAAGAAACCAGAGAGTGGAGAAAGCAACATTTTCCCCACTAAGATTTATTACAAAAGTTTCTTATATTCACTTTTACTACTGATTTATTCAGAGTTTGTTGGAAAGCTGGCGATAGCTTAATGTGGATTAACCTTACCTTGGTGCAGTAAGGGCATTCTCCATATATGATGTTAAAGCTCTGCCTACTTGAAGGAAGACCATTTAACCACTGAAAAGGAGAAAAACAGAGAAAACATACTCCTTACAATAATTTATGTCATTAATATTTAATAATTCTACTAAGGAGATGTCTGAATATTGTTTTATGGAGGATTTTTACAATTTGCTGTAAGCAGAGGGCACTGCAGGTTAGGGGGTGAGCTGTTTGAACATAACTAAGTTGCTCCCATGTGACCAATCCTGGACACGTTTAGTGGGATTGAGTATAATGAGGTAAAGTAATTGTCTGTTCATTGTGTTCCTGGTAAAAGTATTCCAATGGACAAGTGGCCAAATAGCAATTACATAATGTTATGTAATAAGGCAATGTATGGAAATAAAACCAAACCTATAATATGGCTCTAGTGTATGTGAAAGGGGCTGATGTGAGCAATAACAATATATACTATACGTATTGGGGCACCCATACATTACAGCTACAGAACATTTTAGACATCCCGTACTAAATCCATAGGCATTAAAATGCAGTTGCAGCTAAAGCGGTCTCCTCTCTTCTGGGAAGGCTTTCTACGGGTTCTTTCACACCAAACCCATCCATGCCTTTCTGGATCTTGCTTTGTGCACTAGGCTGCTTACATGCTGGAACAGAAAAGGGCCTTCCCTAAAATGTCTTGATATGCTGAAACATTAGGATTTACAATCCCCTTAGCGAAGCCTCTCACATGTGCAGTATGCTCTTGTAGTCCTAGGCATGTATGAGCATAGTGGGGTGGGCAGAACAGACTCCACATGATCAGTATGCTCATACACACCACAGACTACAAGAGCATATTGCACATGCACGAGATGTCGCCGAGGGGTCTAGTATCAGTAATGGTGCAAGACTCAGGAAAATGATACCTCTTATACTCCATTTATCTTTCCTGTGTAAGGACTCCTAAGTTATAGGGACATATTCTTAAACCTGCTAATCTTTATAGTGGGCACAATACTTGCCTCATATAAACAGGCCCGGTGAAAGGGCTGTGCACAGCGTGCATCATCACAAACTTGATCTGGAATGGCGGATTCAAGCCTGTAGGCATAGCATATTCCGCAGTCCATAGTAAAATCCTGCAGGTAAATTTAAACAAAAACATAGAAAGCACAAAAAGTCAAATCATGTGGCATATTGAAGCAGATCTGTCAGCTTTAAAGAGAATCTGTCAGGTCAATCTGGGACACTAAACCACCCACAGGTCCTTATAGACCTGGGGTTTAGTGTCCCAAATCTCCCTGTTGTAATGCAAACCACAGGGGCATTAAAAATAAAAAACCTTTATACTTACCTAGAGAAGGGTCCGATTAACGCTGTTCGCCGAGAACAGTCCTGCTTATTCATGAGCTTCTTTGTTGGCACGCCTACCCCATGCTTCCGGCTCCTGCGCTGTTCTTCAGTGAAGTCAAAGATGGACACCCCGGCTTCACTACGCAATTGCCGGAGGTACGGGGCATGCGCACTGAAGCCGAAGTCTACTCCTCTGGCTTCATTGAAGAACGGGAGTACAGCGCCAGGGAGAGTATAAAGCTTTTTTATTTTTAATGCGGCCATGGATTGCGTTATAACAGGGTGATTTGGGACACTAAACCCCCCGGTCCATATGGACGTGTCGGTGGTTTAGTGTCCCAAATTGCCCTGACAGATTCCCTTTAAGGAGTTTTTCCACTATATTTACTTCCCCTATTGATAGGATAGGGAATATGTCTGGTCACTAGGGGTCCAACCTCTGCGGCACCCATTGAACCACAGTTCCCTTGAGTGCTCCATGTGAATGGGGCAGTGGTGTGCATGTGAGGCCACTGCTCCATTCTATTCTATTCTATTGTAGATTATTGTCCCAGCAACCCCACTGAAATGAATGGAGTGGGGGCCACACATGCATACCTCCATTCCCAGAGTGCTCCAAGTAAATGTAATAGAGAGTCCCCATTCTTGCGATCTCTGGGGGTCCTAAAGGTTGGAGCCCCACTGATCAGACACTTATTCCCTGTTCTCAGGATAGGTGACAAGTGTATATAGCAGGGAAACCTCTTTAACATGCTGCCATATTATAGCTACAGGCCTGTGCCTGCAGTGGACATGGCGGCACAAAAATGTATGCTGTGTGGCATACAGGAGTGCTGAAAGAATACACTGGACACTTGTAAGTCTGGGGTGTTCATGAAGAGTGCTATCTGGTAGGCTGTTATGTATACATATATACACAGCAGCCCATCAAGCACTGTCCTGAAGAGCGAGGGACGCGCACTACTCATAAATACAGTGCCAGCGTATTCAGTCAGTGCTCTTAGTAGCAACATTTTTAGTTACTAGGAAGTCTGCTTTAGGATAGGGCCCCACGTTGCAGAAAAACAGCTTTTTTTGTTGCAGATTTTTGAGCCAAACCTACAGAAGTAATGGAAAATATCTAGGAAGTTCTTATAGTTCTCCCTTCTGCTCAGTCCACTACTGGGTTTGACTCAAAAAACCGAAGCAAAATCTGCAACAAAAAAAGCTGCTTTTCTGCAATACAGGGCCTCAGCCTTAAAGGGATTTGTCACCACTGAAAAGAAGTGCATCATCTAGTCATGGGGGCGGTCCTATCAGTGAATGGCACCTATCTCTGTATTCACAGTAACACATAGAGGGCTATCAATTACTGATAGGACCACTCCAATGATCTGATGCAGATCCATCAGAAATCGCCAGACCAAAAAATGCTGGAAGCCTGACTTTTTTGTCTAGCGAATTCAGTTAAAAAATAAAAATAAAAATCGACACCTGACAAACCTTATGGTCAGTAAGGTCCATCAGGCTTCGCTGGTGCAGGGGTAAACATAGCACAAGTTATACTGTACTTTACCAACATAAAATATCTAGCAAATTACTCTGCTCCAAATTCCTCCACTAAATATACCCCAAAAAACTAAATGTCTTGTCCAGCCTTGTCCTAGGGACATTGTAAGGATGCAAGTCCCCATCCACATACAACTCAAAGACATTATTCCGTAACATTTTTTCACATTTTCCCTACATTCCAGGTCTGTAAATGGTCAAGCATAATTCAGTTGATTTTTTTTTTCTAGACAAAAAAAAAAAAAAAAACTAGCAGCCTCTCTTACATACAACATTGGCATGTTATGGGTTAAGGCCATTTTAATGTTCACGTGTGTATATTTTTTTTTTACCCAAACTATGGGTATTTATACAGGAGGTAGAGAAGCTTTTTCTCCCCCGGCATTCATCGCCACTTTGTGATGCAGGATCTAAGTGCTGTAAAATGAAGAGTGCCATGGAAATTGCAGGTTTCCCGACTCCTGATACATACAAAGAGATCTCCGAAGTGATTTTCAAGTTTGATAGATTAAGTAAATATTGAGCATTTATGGGAAATGGTGGAACAGAAAGACTTGTTTGTTCCGTCCAGGTAATTATTAGTCTACTTTCCTGGTGTTCTGGCAGCGCTCCTCCTGCTGCTTGTGGCAGACTCTCTCATATAAATACACCCTATTGTTTTCATGGATATGTGGAAGCAGCACGCTACAGAAAAGGATACCAGGGAAGGAACACGGGCTGTAATGGCTGCATGTTGTGATGTAGAAATCAGATAGTAAAAGAAACTAAAGCAGAAGACTTGGCTAGCGTGTCCTAGGTCTGTATCCATTAGCTTCATACAGTGCTCCACTGCGGTAGACATGTATTTCCTATATACAACTGCAAAATTGTGGGTGCATAGTGGAAAGTAGGTCACACAACTATAAGAAAATCAACACGGCTGTGTTGATTTTATAGATTATAAAAGTTTATAGATTATAAAGTTTCTCTAATATAAATATATATTCATATATTATACAATTATTAATATAGTATAATCTAAGAAATAGTTGGTTACCTATTTACTGTCACAGGAATTCAATCACTATATTTTTTTTTTTTTTGTGATTTAGAGGAGCGTTACTGCTTCTGTCTCACCATGACTGTCAACTATTTATGAAGTCGGGCTGTCAAAAAAACAGAGGACTCAGAGTTGGTTCCTTGGCCCCACTGGCTCCACAGCCCTGTAAAGCAATGGATTTGACTGGCTATGGAAAGGGTCTTGAAGGGTATAAAGGTGACAGGTCAATTTACCTGTTCGGCAGTGAAGCCGATCCTTCATGCCCTAATAGGTTAGATGTGATTTGAGACCGTTCACCCAACAGGGGTAATCTCATAGTGGATCCATCAGGAGCGGACTTTATTGGTGGTGTGGGACAGTCATGAAAGCCAGCCACAGCAGACTAAAAACTCTTAGACCAGCTAGAACCAAGCTGGTTTGGACAAACTGGGAGGCAGCCATGTTTACTGGAGATGGCAATATTACCAGTCTCAGTGTGTAGTGTGATTTTATGTAAATGGTTAAATAAAAGCAGTCATCACATTTTGGCCACAGTTCTTTGTGAGTAGTATGAAATAGGTAGCTTAGGTTAGGCTATATATGTCTCTTAAGGCAGGCAAGGTCTGTTTCTGAAAGCTGATCTGCAGATATTCCTAGGTGTATAGACAAGCACAGGGAACCCAGCGTATCCAGGGCTAGCCTATGGCTGTGCCCAATGTGCAGTCATGACTCTCAAAGTCCACTAATGCAACGTGAAACTGAAGCAGTTGCCCATCGCCACAATCTGATCTCTTCTTTGTGAAATCTGACATACAGGTGAATACGGTCTCCATATTTTGTGAGGAGGTGCCGTTATTCAGCCCGAATTGCACAATCCAAGTAGCATAAGGGCAATGATATAGCTACATAGCTGCTATGGTTTAAAGACAATAGTATCCAATGAGGAAGAAAGGAAAGTTTTGTTAGGAGCGTCACCAATAATATACATGAAATAACACATCTGGATAACTTACAGATTTCTCGAAGTCAGATTTTGATGGGAAATCAGTTTCTAAAATATCTTTTAGGTTCTGCAGCAAACCAGACTCTGGATCCCTAAGATAGAGAAGAAGGCATTGACTGTATGTCATTTATGTTAAACCTACTGTATAGTTTACAGCCAGTTTGGGAAATAATGAATGAGAGTTGGACAGCAAGGACACCAGTACTGGGTGCAGGAACATGCGGACACATTGAATATTTTATATAGCTGGGTATTTGTCTGAAAGGTTATAGTGTGGCAAAGAAATCTGATGAACAGATAATATTTTACAGTTTGTCAGTCAGAAAAGGCAAGTTATCGCTAAAGGTTGTTCTAGATCAGGGGTCAGCAACCGTCGGCACTCCAGCTGCTGTGAAACTACAATTCCCAACATGCTCCATTTTCTTCCATATGAGTTCCAAGAAAAGCAGAGCAAATATGCATGCTGGGAGTTGTAGTTTTGCAACAGCTGGAGTGCCGAAGGTTGCCTACCCCTGTTCTAGATATTTGCTTATTTTGTGCAATGACCTATAGTCAACTGAGACGGCGAATCACATAAGGCTAGCCAATCGTGGTCTGCTGTGGTGACATTACTACAGATGTCTCTAAACACAGATGAGCCTTGGGACATTTTTTCTTACCGTTGTAAAACCTTTGTAATGCATCTAACGGGGCTGCAAGGTACCATGTACCATCCTTAGGCCTCATTCAGTTGGAGATACCATGCATAACTGCCGATGTGTCCTCTTGGCTGGATAGGCCACCATATGTGTATCATGAGGAAATCAGCTTTTTGGGATATGTTTTCTTTCCTGTATCTGTTTGGTCCCCCAGTGGTTGTGTTGTGAACTGTAGCCTGTCAGGGGTTTTGTATTAGGGGTTTTCTGGGATGTTCCTTTCATACAGCACACCTACACCCACTGCTGTTACATTTGCCAATATGCTTCTTTAACCTATAACCTGCTGCTAGAAGTGGCTATGTGTCCTTCTTTAACTTGATTTCAGGGTTTCTGTTATGTTCTGTTCCTCTACAGCGACTATCTCTATTGGCTGTGAGGAGACCGGTGACGTTACCTATGAGGAAGGGGGCTGGATCTGATGGGGGTGTTCTCTCTTCTGTGGTCTGCCCGCCCCCTTGACTAACATCACTGTTGTCTGCTCTGGCATGTGCACAGTGAAGACAGCAGTGATGTTACAGCCAAGATGGCGGCTAATTTATTAGTGACGCTTCCTGTATGGAGGTGGGCTGTAGATAATCTGAGGGGAGGGGGCTGGGAATTTGTATGGGCTGGAGCGGGGTGAGGCCAGCTAATGAAGATGTACAGGACTAAGATGGGGAGCTGGGGGGTACTAGCTAGCTTTGAAGACAAATGTATTGTGGGGTTGTTGGTTTCTTAAGCTGAAAACAGCCGTAACCAGAGGTGTAGGATGTAAACCAGCCAGGCTACATGGCAGAAAGTGTTCAGAGGTAGAATCAGATGGAAATAGGTACAGTCATATGAAAAAGTTTGGGCACCCCTATTAATCTTAATCATTTTTAGTTCTAAATATTTGCAACAGCCATTTCAATTTGATATATCTAATAACTGATGGACACAGTAATATTTCAGGATTGAAATGAGGTTTATTGTACTAACAGAAAATGTGCAATATGCATTAAACCAAAATTTGACCGGTGCAAAAGTATGGGCACCTCAACAGAAAAGTGACATTAATATTTAGTAGATCCTCCTTTTGCAAAAATAACAGCCTCTAGTTGCTTCCTGTAGCTTTTAATCAGTTCCTGGATCCTGGATGAAGGTATTTTTGACCATTCCTCTTTACAAAACAATTCCAGTTCAGTTAAGTTTGATGGTCGCCGAGCATGGACAGCCCGCTTCAAATTATCCCACAGATGTTCAATGATATTCAGGTCTGGGGACTGGGATGGCCATTCCAGAACATTGTAATTGTTCCTCTGCATGAATGCCTGAGTAGATTTGGAGCTGTGTTTTGGATCATTGTCTTGCTGAAATATCCATCCCCGGCGTAACTTCAAATTCGTCACTGATTCTTGTACATTATTCTCAATAATCTGCTGATACTGAGTTGAATCCATGCGACCCTCAACTTTAACAAGATTCCCGGTGCCGGCATTGGCCACACAGCCCCAAAGCATGATGGAACCTCCACCAAATTTTACAGTGGGTAGCAAGTGTTTTTCTTGGAATGCTGTGTTTTTTGGACGCCATGCATAACGCCTTTTTGTATGACCAAACAACTCAATCTTTGTTTCATCAGTCCACAGGACCTTCTTCCAAAATGAAGCTGGCTTGTCCAAATGTGCTTTTGCATACCTCAGGCGACTCTGTTTGTGGCGTGCTTTCAGAAACGGCTTCTTTCGCATCACTCTCCCATACAGCTTCTCCTTGTGCAAAGTGTGCTGTATTGTTGACCGATGCACAGTGACACCATCTGCAGCAAGATGATGCTGCAGCTCTTTGGAGGTGGTCTGTGGATTGTCCTTGACTGTTCTCACCATTCTTCTTCTCTGCCTTTCTGATATTTTTCTTGGCCTGCCACTTCTGGGCTTAACAAGAACTGTCCCTGTGGTCTTCCATTTCCTTACTATGTTCCTCACAGTGGAAACTGACAGGTTAAATCTCTGAGACAACTTTTTGTATCCTTCCCCTGAACAACTATGTTAAACAATCTTTGTTTTCAGATCATTTGAGAGTTGTTTTGAGGAGCCCATGATGCCACTCTTCAGAGGAGATTCAAATAGGAGAACAACTTGCAACTGGCCACCTTAAATACCTTTTCTCATGATTGGATACACCTGGCTATGAAGTTCAAAGCTCAGTGAGGTTACAAAACCAATTTTGTGCTTCAGTAAGTCAGTAAAAAGTAGTTAGGAGTATTCAAATCAATAAAATGATAAGGGTACCCAAATTTTTGCACCGGTCAAATTTTGGTTTAATGCATATTGCACATTTTCTGTTAGTACAATAAACCTCATTTCAATGCTGAAATATTACTGTGTCCATCAGTTATTAGATATATCAAATTGAAATGGCTGTTGCAAACACTCAAATATTTAGAACTAAAAATGATTAAGATTAATAGGGGTGCCCAAACTTTTTCATATGACTGTATGTGGAGGATATTTAGTAGTGAGACAAGGTGCGCAGCAGAATTTTTACAATTTCATTTTTTCTTGGAAAATCCCTTTAATGGTGGAGACATCTGTGTACTGGATATAGCACAAGGATCCTATGAAGTTCTACTGAACCGAACTTACACTTGTACACCACAAGGGCATCAGGTGAGACATCCAAACTCAATATGGCCATCTAAAGGAAGCCATAAGCAGCTTGGACACGTGTTACATAGTCATGGCTTTTCATAAGAGCTTTTCAGGAATATTTCTGTAGTCTCTTATTAGAAAATATGGAGCCTGTTGCTGCTCCTTACTGTTCCTGAGGTATACAGCTATTTCTATTTTATTCCTTTGTTTCAATAGGCTCGAGAAGTATTAAAAGAAGAAAATGTGTAGTAAATTAGTTGAATTGGTAAGCTGTCCAGCCTATATTAGAGAACTAGTACTTACCATAAATGTACATTGCTATTCAGCTTGTCTTTTAAAGGCTGGACCACTGGAAGGAAGTCATAGAATTGAGGTCATTATTTTTTTATACTGACTACAATTTTTCTTTTCTGGGAAAAAAATAAGATTACTGTGCAAAAAAAGAAAATACATGTCAAATACAAACCATGGTCTGCTCCCAGGAAATAACATTCTGGAAGCATGTTTGGATGTCGTGGATCTAAGTCAATGGTAATGGACGCGTTGTTACCTGTAAGAATGAGACAGCACAAACATACTGTATGTAAGATAGTCCTTACAATCTTACAAGTAAGTGATATAATAGACATTATTGCTGCACAAGCTGTGCCTATATGATCATCACTGAAGCCTAGGATTAAGGCCATAGCCTACTTTGAGTGACTTTTTCTTTTTCGCAATCCAACATTCAAAATTTTTTTTTTTTCACTGGCTGGTCGATTTTACCTAAAAAAATTTTTAAGCTTTTAGTCACATTTTTCTTGCCTTTGTTTAAAGAAACTGAAAAAGAAACTGCGACCTGGCACAGTGAAAAGTGAGTCCTACCACCATAGCTTTCAGTGCGAGGAGAAAGTCTGCATGGAGTATATATCAGACTCCGGGACGGGAATAACATCGATTTCCTGATTTTGTTAATTGTTCTCTTTTGAAATGCCGAAACAATCAAATGAATTCAATTTACTGCCCAGCCCTACAACATAACCGCATGAGGGCTAACTCTTTGTGTGACGAGCTGTATTTTTAGATTGAACTATTATAGGGTACATATAATGTTTTGTTCAGGATTTATTATCCTTAGGATAGACCATAAATATCTAATATTACACGGATCAGATGTACAGGCCACTTCCATCGCCTGTACTATGCATAACATGTATCCTGACCAAGCACCAGTACTTCAGCACAGCACCCATTGAAGTCAATGGAAAACAACTCTTTGATATGCCAAGTTTTGAAGCACAGACCTATTCTAATGACTATGAGATAGGTGCAATACCAGGCAAAGACCATGGCCCAGAGTGGCACTGTTTTCGTAAAAAAAAAAAAATATATATATTAATAAATACATAAATGAAGAAAGCAAATCCTCTAATCTTATTTAAACCTTAGTACAGAGGTATCTGAAAGCATACACATAGCATATCCCTCTATATAAAGGGCTGTTCACAAGTGTGCACTATCTGGGATTAAAAATTGTAATTACTCACCAATTGCAATTCTTCTCATTGTAGCACTACGTGTTGGCTTTTCTGGTTCAAGCACCCACGTTTTTGAGTCTATTTCATCTAACGCATCCCAAAAATCTTTCAGTGACTCCAAAGCAGACAAAATTTGGTTGTATATGTCTTGTATATTACTCTGTATAATACAAAAATATTTATTCTAGTATAGAAAATACCTTCAATGATCCAAAATATTCATATGATTTTAAAAAAAAACAACAAAAAAAAAAACAAACACATCTCAACCAATCAATTGTTAAAGTTAAGCTGACCGATACTAAACTTTGAAATCCAGAATTTTTTACCTTCATTATGTTGTATTGCTCCGACAGTTTGCGGCACGTGGGCTACATTATGGGCCCACTATAGACTGAGGAGGGTGGTAATGTGGCATTTTTTCCCCCTTTTTTTCTGGGTATGCTTCTTTTGTTTTGTATCATATGTTACATGTTTCTCCTTTATTATTATGTCTGATGTGCACTTTTCAATAAAACGAGTTTAAAAAAAATTAAGGACGAATATTCAACACTATAAATTGCTTTGAATTAGAGGTCACCACAATCCCAAAATATTTCAATCGAGTAGAGGGGACCAGCCCAGGACTACCCCGTGCAGTGAAAGTTGACCCTTCCACTGCTATAACATCACTCACCCTACTTGACCAGTAAGTGCAGTGCTCACAGGGCGGAAGGCCTGCCCCCAGTGCACCACCTCATTTGCATATGACCTCAAAGTTGTTTTTCGGCAAATCTATAAATATACATAAAGGTATGTTGTTCATCACTGTTGTGCTCTGTAATGTGGATATGGCAGTTAAATATGCTTGGGGAAGGCAGACTCCTTTTAAAACTTAATTTTGACCTTGCCCCTCTGTAAAGAAGTTTCATCCATTTAAGAATCAGCAGGGGATTAACCCATTTCTTCGCTGCTAGATTTCTACAAGACTGTGTGTCAGAATCATAACTCAATCCCCCCCACCCCACTTATTAGGCTATGAAGAGGGAGGGGGATAGAAAAGACACAAATAATTGCTCTTTTTTTTTTTTTTTTTAACCCTGCTAGGTTGTAGATAAGAGGCTAGGAGTGCACAGAATTAGGCAACACATCAATTGACCAGCCAGCAGGAGAATCCTACCCAACAAAGTTTCTTATCTTCACCTGTACTATTCATTTATTAAAAGTTGTTTATAACTGAAGGTGTGCTTTAAGCATTTACTTCTGCATTTAGAGTTCTCTAAGCACACTTTGCACCCTTTATTCACGTTTGCTGTATCCCATTCTATGATAAATACAACTTTTTGATCACTTTTTATTCCATTTTTTTTCTGAGACAAAAAAGCACTCCTGACATTTTCTTTTTACAGCATTCATAATACCCAACAAATAAAATATTTTTTTATGTTTATTTTTGTTTATACATTTATTTTATAGTAATAAGAAAAAAAAAATAAACATTGAGCTTTTTATATACTGTATAATTTTTTTTATATATAGATTTTTTAACACCTTTTTTTATGTTCTTTTGCAGTCCTACTAGGGGACTTTAACCATGAGATTATAGTACACTGCACTTCTTCTGTACTGCAGGTTTTTGTGCCTGTTTTGTACTATTAAGCTTAATAGTAGTACCAGGATTGCAGTCTTGGGACCTCCATCAGGTGCCCTGCTACCATAACAACCCCTCGCACCCCAGGGTTGCATAGGGGTACCTCAGTCACTAGTGACTAGGGAGTTGACACTCACTACATAGCCACACCTATTCCTCCCAACTTCCCTACAAATACTCAGTTGGAGCTAGTATATATGTTTTTGTAACGGAAAGTCTCTCCTGGCGCACAGAAAAAATTCAGGTATTATAAAATTCAGCATTTCCAATTAGACTTTTCCTGACATCATCTTTCGGTGGTTAGTCAAGAGTCCCTGCTAAAGTCAGCGTTTCGGTCAACTTTTCTCTAAATTTTCATAACAATGGGAAAATAAAGTCAGAGACCTTCTCTCGCTCCTGTCTGCACCACTTATCGCTCTGACCCCTTGTTTTCGGTTCTGCTGGTGAAATGATCATTGCCTCAAGCAGGTCTTATCAATGAGCAGCAACACTAAAGGACGTGATGGGAAACTCCAGATTCGTTCTGATGTCATGGAACTACATTAGTAGAAGAAGCACTTGTAACTAAATCTGAGCAAGTACCTGTGTAAAACATGCAACAGTTATTACTTTGAAGAGGTTTTTTTTTAACATAATACCTGAAAGGATATGATAATGTCAGTCACTTAACCACCATAAAAGCCCTCATCATAAGTACCAGTATTTCCATTTTTTAATAATTTTCACACATTCCTAGAATGTGATCTTACGTGCTTGAGGACACTTAAAATTAATAGTGTAATTTTCATATGTCTGCAAAAGTTGCTTTTCATTTCTTTACCTTTTCTTTACCACCGACATAAATTTGCTTATAATCACTTTTATTCCCATTCTATTGAATACATTAAAGCAACACAAAGGAAAAATCCATTTGCAGCTGCTTTTCTGCAAACCTAGATTAAAATGCAAGAGGCTTGGTATAGATATACAAGTAAAATGCTGTGAAAAAGTATTCACTCCTGATTAGACTGCCCCCAAATTTTATTTTGGCCATGCCAAATGGTGTATTTTGTTTTTTTTTCTGCCCAGGGCTGAGTGGTGGGGACAAAGAATGGGCTTAAAACAAAAAAACTGATCTCCAGCCACTTGCACTTTTTTTTGTCCCGCCCACTTGGCTAATATACCCTACAACAGAGACACTAAAAGGGCTTATATCTTTGGAATGGATTTAGATAAACAAAACACTAAAATGCTAATCTATCAGATGATGCAGGTTACTGGGCTTTTCAGACCTGCTGACAGGTCCTCTACTGAAGATAGGACAGGAGCAGTGGCATAGCTGTAGGGGTCCTGGGGGTCCCCCCTTATAATACATCATATGCTACAGCAGCCCTAGCAGTATCCTGTACCTGCAGCAACAGGTTGACCCTCAAAGAAACCCACACACACATTCATGCAGCCTGGTATTGTATGTAGATTACTTACTTGGCTGCCCAGAGGTCAATTCTCTGCCTGTTCCCACCATTTCTACTGTCCGCTATTAACCAGTTAAAGTCCAGAAGTACAGACAATAATGTAAGGTAAGGTAAAAGGTTCATTCAGCCCCTTAGTTGTCTTTCTGTTCCTAATCGATGGACATTAGAGAGTACAGAGGGGCTCCCATAATGATAATAATGCTGCACTACCACATGGCCTGGGCTTTGCTGCTATTATGCATAATGGATCTCTAGAGAGCTCAGCTGAGAGCTCCTGTATTGTGTGTTACATTATCACTGCTGCAGTATATAGTTATAGCTCATATGTGGTGTAATACATGCACCAGCGGCCACATGCTGCTGTCCTCTTGGGAAAGTTCCTATGGTCCAGGGGTGTATACAGTTGTGCTAAAAAGTTTACATACCCCGGCAGATTTTTGGCCTTTTTTCAGAGACTATGAATGATAATGCAAAAATTTTTTCTCTACTCATGGTTATTGGTTGGTTGAAGCCATTTATAGTCAAACTTCTGTGTTTTCTCTTTATAAATCTTAATGACAACCAAAAACCACAAAATGACCCTGTTCAAAAGTTCACACACCCTGGTGATTTTGGCCTGATAACATGCCAGAAGTTGACACAAAGGGGTTTGAATAGCTACTAAAGGTAACATCCTCACCTGTGACCTGTTTCCTTGTAACCAGTGTGTGCATAAAAGCCGAGCGAGTTTCTGGGATCCAGACAGACTGCTGCATCTTTCCTACAGCCACTGACCTTTCTGGATTGTGAGTCATGGGGAAAGCAAAAGAATTGTCCACGGATCTACGGGAAAAGGTAGTTGAACTGTATAAAACAGGAAAGGGATACAAAAAGATATCCAAGGAATTGATAATTCCAGTCAGCAGTGTTCAAACTGTGATTAACAAATGGAAACTCAGGGGCTCTGTAAAAACCAAACCACGATCAGGTAGACCAACCAAAATTTCGGCCACAACTGCCCGGAAAATTGTTCGGGATGCAATGAAAAACCCACACATATCATCAGCTGAAATACAGGACTCTCTGAGAACTATCGGTGTGGCTGTTTCAAGATGCACAATAAGGAGGCACTTGAAGAAAAATGGGCTGCATGGTCGAATTGCCAGAAGAAAGCCATTACTGCGCAAATGCCACAAAGAATCTCGCCTTCAATACGTCAAACAGCACAAAAACAAGCCTCAAAACTTCTGGAACAAGAGAATTTGGAGTGATGAGACAAAAATCGAACTTTTTGGCCACAACCATAAACGTTACATTTGGAGAGGTGTCAACAAGGCCTATGATGAAAGGAACACCATTCCTACTGTAAAGCATGGAGGTGGATCACTGATGATGTGGGGATGTGTGAGCTTCAAAGGCACAGGAAACTTGGTCAAAGTTGAAGGAAAGATGAATGCAGCACGTTATCAGCAAATACTGGAGGCAAATTTGCACTCATCAGCCAGGAAGCTGCGCATGGGACGTACTTGGACGTTCCAACATGACAACGATCCAAAACACAAGGCCAAGTCGACCTGTCATTGGCTACAGCAGAAGAAATTGAAGGTTCTGGAGTGTCCATCTCAGTCTCCTGACCTCAATATCATTGAGCCACTCTGGGGAGATCTCAAGCGTGCAGTACATGCAAGACAGCCCAGGAATTTACAGGAACTGGAGACTTTTTGCCAAGAAGAATGGGCAGTTTTACCATCTGAGAAAATAAAGAGCCTCATCCACAACTACCACAAAAGTCTTCAAGCTGTCATTGATGTTAGAGGGGGCAATACACGGTATTAAGAACTGGGGTATGTGAACTTTTGAACAGGATCATTTTGATGTTTTTGGTTGTCGTTATGATTTAAAAAGAGAAAACACAGAAATTTGACAATAAATGGCTTCAACCAAGCACTAACCCTGAGTGGAGAAAAAGTGTGTGTGTTATCATTCATATTCTCTGAAAAAAGGCCAAAAAAACCAAAAGATCTGCCGTGGTATGTAAACTTTTTAGCTCAACAGTAGATAGATAGATAATGCTGTGTATACTGCAGTCACATATGAGGCAGAATTTATAGGTGAAGCACATGAATTATATCAGCTGCCACATGCAGAGCCCTCATCATGGGAAAACTCACATTGTTAAGTTCACAACATCTAATAGAAATAACTTTCGTGTGACATGACCACATCCCGCCTGCATCATGGCCTTAAAGAGTTCATTTCACTGGTGTAAATAGCATTTCCAAATTATCTGCTCTGTACTGGTCTGACCTTATACTATGGGCCCCCAACACTGACTGCTTTGCCATTCAAGTAGGGAGTTGCAGGGGTGGGCATTACAGGAAGTTTGGAGTTGCGGTACAGTAAGGATTGGGGGGGGGGGGCCCTAAGATGAACTCTTGCCCTATGGCCCATGAACCTTTTGCTCCTGCTGCAGCCAGTTGTCTTACAGAAACAACACAGTATGGATGAGGAAGGGTGACATATCGGAGTTACTGGGACACATAGAAAAGATTTCTTTACATAAGTTTTAATAGAAAAAAGGACATGAAGGGAGGAAATAGTGTTTTTTTTTATTATTTGTATACAGTTTTATTTTTTTAGTGTTTTTTAGAAATTACATTGTATCCTATAGGGGTGAACCAGTGGTGGGGTGAAGCAAATGTACTATGCACAATCACACAAGACCTAAGATTATTAGACAACTACATATGGCTATTTTTGATGGATTTTTACACACGTCTATATATCTTGTATGTATAAAATATAGAATTTCAGTGTGAAATAAATGATAGAGTGCCAGATATGCCATTTCAGATCTATGACTTCATTTCAAATGTGTTAAAAAAGCTCTCTTTCAATTCAAGTACCAACACACAAAAGTGATTTTCTTTTTCCTTTCTCTTTTCTCCAGCAAAAAATGTAAAAGCCGAAATGACACTCCTTTAAGCAAAGCCATCCTTTGACACATTCATTTCAATGAATAATCATAGCTGGTACAATGTCGCATTAATGATGGCAAAGGGATAGTGTCATTTACAACAATCCTCTTTTCAGGCCTTCATACTTTAGGGCATCTTGGGTTACGCAGCCCCATTAGTCATTTTCAGTCCACCTATGTATCACGGTGATGCATGGTCCGAATGTTTGGGCAATTATTCTTAAGGGGCAGTAATATTGTCTGCGTTCAGCTGTCGTGGCGACGCTGCGAAACATTTAATGAATAACAAATTATCCCGTTAATTAAAAGAAAATCTACAACTCCAATAAATGAACGCTTTAAAAACTTGTCATTGAGAAGCACTTTGCATTTATTTGACTTGCACAGGAACAGAAGCAGCGGCAGCATCGCCCTTGGTGCTGATTTCTTACCACTCTAAATGTCTCCTCTGAGCCAGAATACACTAGCTGTTTCTGATCATGCTGTGAGACACCTGCACTGGCTAGTAGACTTGTCATGACGCACAAAACCCTACCATCTTCAGCTTGACATTGTGCAAGTTATAATTATTCATCCAAATGAATATGTCACTGCACCAGCGGCAGACCTCTCATCAGAGCAAAAGAAAAATACATCAAAACATTATCAACCCAGCAGGAAGACAGGGGCCATAAGGAAAATTACCCATTTTTAATATGGATGCCAGAAACGGCATCTATTATTTTTTTTTTTTTAGAAAAAAAAAAAAATCTTCCAAGTTTTGAAGTCCAGTAGCATTAACAAAACCCTGAGACAAAGGAGGGGACGTAAATAGAACTAAATCAATTATTCTGTCTTTCTTCCTTTTAGGTTTTTAAAGTATTTTCCTCTATAGTAATGCTGGAAATGGTAAAAGCTAATAAAATAAAGAATAGTCATTAGCAAATTGCTGGTAAGTGGGTTGTCACGCGCTGGTATCACCTACACATGACGTGATGTGTAGGAAGGCAACACAGCATTCATTTATAGAAAGCCTACATCTTAAGGAAATGCTTCGGTAAACACAATGGCCGCTTTGTCAGCCTTTTAGTTTCTACAAAATGCAACTAAATATCCAGAAACGTATAAAGATATTAAAACACTCAAGAAACAGGAGTATAAAATGGCTAGAATTTGCTACGTACAAAGCAGCACAGTTAAGGACAAGCATTATAGGGTAGATGTCTACTTAGGGTCTTAAAGAGGACCTTTCACCACCTCCACCTCTTTTGCAATGTTTCATAGGTGCCGCTCCACTGATTCTGGAGCCGTTGAAATTTGTTTCTCTTTTCCAAGCAATCATTATGCTCTCTACTGTCAGGTGGGCGGTCCCTGTCGGTCTGCTCCTGCCTGACACCGCCCACCTGACAACAGAAAGTATAAATGTGCTGAAACTAACAGCACCGACTGCTCTGGAATAGTAGGGGCTAGAGACAAAATTCCAATTGCGTCACCTATTGACGGATCCAAACAACTTGAGTCGGAGAAGGTGGTTAAAGGTTATCTTTAAAGGGATAAAGAAAAATGTGGCAAAAGCCAAAATAAGTTATAAAATAACAAAAAGCAGCTATATTCACCTATCTAGTTCTTTCTCCTGCCAGGCTGTGTATACATGGCTGCAGTGATGACATGTCTATATACCCCACTGTCACCATGGCAGCGAATCAATGGCCTCTGTGGTCTTGTGCCATATACCACTGAGGTTAGTGTTTGAAGCAATGTGGGGTATACGAGGACATCAATGCTGCAGACATGTACACAAAGCCTAGCTGACTAAATAGGCAAGTACATGCTATGTTATTCTATTACATTTTTATTTTGTACAACCCCCTTTTACAAGGTCAGTCACATGTTAGATTTAACACAGATTTTGGTGTGAATATTGTCTCTATATCCACGTCAAATCTGATTACAAACATGCAATGTGGATTGTCAATGGATATTCCACATGAAATGTCCATACGGATTTGTGTTAAAAAAAAAATATATAATGCAGAAATAAGTAAGATGCTACTTGTTCAACAAAGGAAAAGTCGAGGATCTGCCTCAACTGTGGCAGAAAATCAATGGTCGGCCTTGAATTTCTCCCGTCAGATTTTAATGCCAGCATCTGAACCTAACCTAAAACGACATACAGAAAAAAAAATACAACACTACTCTGACCTGTACAGCAAATGGAGACAGTGTCCAAATGGTACCTGGGCGACTACAGAAACTTTCAGAGGCAGGTCTCTGGCTAACTCTGGGTGCTCTTTTTATATGAGCATTCATAGATGAAAATGTAATAAAACCGTAAAATGTAGAAATGTGACTTATAGACAGCTCCATCATCGTACGATCAGGAGATATTTAAGATATGAGTAAGACTCCAAAGAGCAGCGCTGTAAGAGGGAAAAATGAGACGCTGAACTAATTAAGGTGGTATTTCAGCGGCGGCGGTAGGCGGCATTATAAAGTGACAGTGCGACGTTTGCCTTTGATCTCAAACTACAAGTCTGCATCCTATGTATATGCAAGGTGGTGACATAAATACATCTGCACAGAGGCATAGGGTTCATTCACTGCCAGAAACTACTGTATATTATGCTATTCTAAAGGAGCACTAACTAAAGTCTACAAGTTAGAAAAGTACAGAATATAGTAAGGACTGCTAATGTTGTGCTTAAATACGAATATATGAATTTCTGAGAATGGCGAAGTGGTCATGGACTGGACTTGCTGCCACTAATCTCAGTCGAGGACACTGCAGTTGGTTTCTCTAATATCTACAGATAGGCTTTATGCTTAGCCTCTCTTAGGCTGGGGGGCCACACAATTTCCAGAAGTCCCAAAGAAATTCGCAGCTGACCAAGTGTCTTTAACTGACTTCCTGCCCACACAAAAAACGCTGGGCCAATTGGAGAGTCCTATTGTTGGTCACATGACACAGGTGAGGACCAGAAGGGAACAGATCACTCACAAATACAGCCACCATTAAAGAGGACCTTTCACGTCCTCATGTATATGCTGTTTTACATACCGCTAGAAAGCCGACAGCGTGCTCAATTCAGCACACTGCCGGCTTTCCCGTTATGTGCTCCGGGGCTGGAGCTATCCAGGCTCTTAGTTTCACGATTCACCGTCAGAAGGGCGTTCCTGACAATCTAGCTGCGCTGTGAGGAATGCCCTCCCTGACTGTGCTCGTCCCATAGCCCTGTACTGCCCAGTGATGACGCCCAGTACAGTGCTATGGACGAGAACTGTCAGGGAGGGCGTTCCTCACAGCGCAGCTAGACTGTCAGAAACGCCCTTCTGACGGTGAACCGTGAAACTATGACCCCCGATATCTCAAGCCCCAGGGCACATACCGGGAAAGCACAAAAAATAGTCAATATAGGGCAAAGCATGCCCTCAAGAATGTGCATTTCTTTTATAAACCCCATTCACAATGATGGAACATCTAAACAAAGTAAAATATTGCAAAAGCCAACAAAAATGGTGGGTTGAAATATGATATAAACCCAAAAGTAAGCACAACTCCTCTACTAATACATTCAACTATTTCCAGATCTTCTATAGACTGTAATGGCGAGTACCTGGGCATATCCATGCAGAATCACAGCACAAGCAGCATGAAGAATGATGACCTGGCTTTGTTTGCTATGTATAATACAGTCTAATCCTCATGTCTACATCTCCACATACAGTACACTACATGTTCTTGTTATCTATCCTATATGAACACACATTGGGAATCACTACCAGATGTTGGACAGTGTAACAGGCAGAATACTCAGACATCTTTGATCAATATAATAAGTAAGTAATAAGGAAACCCTCATGGTTTCATATACGTATTTTATTGAATGGTAGCAGGTGGCTTACATGAAATGGAAAGATCAAAAGAAAATCAGTGGACATGTTTCCCACAAAGTCCAGTCATCTCGGAGTTATGATCCCCGTTTTATGCCTCGCAGCAAACAGATTTCATTATATACAGCAGGGACTTCCCAGAAGACACAGAAAAATGAATGAATGAAGCATTGGCAGAGCATGTGCAATACAGTCACATTCAAATAAAGTATTTGGGGGTCCCCATCATGGTTGATGGGGGTCTCAGAGATTGGATCTCCAGCAATAAGACACTCATCTCCTATCTTGAGAATAGGGAATAAGTATCTTAAGTGGAGAAACCTCTTCAACTCCTTAATAACATCATGCCATATGCAGTGCATTCACTTTAAAATGATACCCCAGAAGGAGTTAATAAAAGTTATTCAAAGAGTTAAGTAATAAATAAAAAAAAAAAATATATATATATATATATATATCCTAAAAGGGTGCATTACATACTGCAACTCATCCTCCAAAAAACAAGTCCTCATACACATACATTGACAGAAAAATAAGAAATGTTATTGCCCTAAAAATGTAACAACTAAAAACCCAAAACCTGCCTGGTCATTAAGGGGTAAATATTCACTGCTTTGGAGACGTCATTGTAAAACTACAACAGGCTTCCATGTTTGGTGTCTACAAGTTTTTGGAGTCAGCTGTGGGTCCACTGTAGAGGACAATGATGCAGATGCAATATTTCATTTATTGTGTGACTTTTTTTGACAGATGTATTCCAGAATATATTGCCCTGGCCACAAATCCACCCAAACCAGCCATGATATTTGTGCATGTAGAGCATGCCCACTAACAATGACAGCTAGATAGTAATCGTAGCAGTATGGCGTGCAATCTCATTCATACAATGTGATTGAAAGATAAAGATCCACCTTAGGCAGTGTATTGGTTTTAATACCGATGAGAACAACACAAGTACAACTTCACTTATGCAATAAGATTTTCCACGGGAACAATATTTTGGAACATTTTCTAGAAGTATCTCTAAAATAAATCCGCAATTGCAGCAAAATTGTAAAAAAACGCTATGTAACAGATACAGAGGACCTGCGGCCTGTTACCGGTCACACTTTCTCCAAGCCTGCTAGCTGATATTACATTTGCCGCTCCTCTTATACACTTCTATCTATAGCTATCTCTCTATCCTTGTATCCATCCATCCTCCTGCAGCAGAGCACAGAGCAGTGATCATATCGCCCATCCG
The DNA here is from genome assembly GCA_947044405.1 of Leptodactylus fallax. Lineage (NCBI taxonomy): Eukaryota > Metazoa > Chordata > Amphibia > Anura > Leptodactylidae > Leptodactylus > Leptodactylus fallax. Next base: position 2,544,515 of record CAMRHE010000009.1, on the reverse strand, counting down.
CATATGCTATAACAGATGAAGCAGTGACCCATAACAGGTTGTAGTCAATGTGTTACTATAATAGAAATACATAGGGGGAGATGGGGGTTTCTGACACTAGAATATCACATATACACCAGCCACAAGCATTTTCTGGAGTAAATTCTAATAAATCTGGCAGGTAGCACAAGCCCCATCCTGACACTTTTCATAAAAGTGCCGCTGTAGATTTGTCCCTATTTGCTAAAATCTCATCCTCTTTCCTTTTACTGTAACGTGCTGTGGATTTTCTCCACACAAAACTGGATGTAAACTCTGCAGCATATCCATTCTGTGTGGACACGCCTTAACAGTGCCTTTTACCCCTCCTAGTCTTGCCGAGGTTGAGCCATTTGCACACATGATTTTAAGGCTTTAAGACAAACTCAACAACCTCTCCAAAATCCACCATGTGAAAAAACCCTCTAAGGCTAGGTTCACATGGCGGATTTTCTGGGAGAACCACCAAAATCTACTGCGGAACGCTTTCCGACAGTGGCAGAAATGTTTCCTACTCCCATTCAATGCCATGGGAGCTTCAGGCAGAATCCACCTAAAGATTTTTTTAGCTAGTGGAAAATGAAGAGTATGCCTGCTACTGAAATGCATAGGAGGCAGTATTCCTGCGGTGGATTCTGACACTACATTTTTGCTATGTGAACCTAGCCTAAAGGTTTGCTTGGTGTCTCTGTAGTTACAGATTACATAGGTCTGTAAAGGAGCAGCATACACAAAACGGCAGCAGCAATATAGTAGCAAAGATGCACATTCTGTATGATCTACCAGCAAATAAAATAATACCTGGAAAGTAAAAATGTTCTACCTTAGCACAACACGGGAGATAAAATTATAGCAGCCATATCCTAAAGCTAGAGACGGCTGACATCCGCCCACATAATGAAACTAAGTGGAAAATGTGCTGTGAATGTGCAAGCCCAGAGCCCTGTGGCAGCAGCTACTGTGAACCCATGAACACTGCTATCTTTATATTCAGGGGTCTTTTCAGACTCCAGAGTATAATGATCGGGGGCCCAGGGTAGGAGAGCGAACATAAAAAACACTTACTTACCTCTCCTGTGCTCCAGCAGGCTTCGGGCCTGTTTGGTAACGTCCCAGACATCAGCCAACGTCATTATGCGCGGCGATGCTGGCCTGGATCACGCAAGGTCTGGTCCAACACTGAAGGTGGCCGAAGTATCGGGAAGTGCACCGGAACCAGAGAGAGGTAGGTAAATTGTCTTTTATGTTTGTATCTTCCCCTGAGTCTCCGATCATTATAATCTGGGGTCTGAAAAGACCCCAGAGTATAATAATCGTTCATGGGTGGTTCACAATGGGGCATAATACTGTGTGCAGGGGCCACTATGAGGCATAATACTGTGTACAGGGGCCACTATGGGACATAATACTGTGTGCAGGGGCCACTATGGGACATAATACTGCGTGCAGGGGCCACGATGCTGCATAATACTGTGTGCAGGGGCCACTATGGGACATAATACTGTGTGCAGGGGCCACTATGGGGCATAATACTGTGTGCAAGGACCACTATGGGGCAGAATACTGTGTGCAGGGGCCACTATGGGGCATAACACTGTGTGCAGGGGCCACTATGGGGCATAATACTGACTGCAAGGGCCACTATGCCGCATAATACTGTGTGCAGGGGCCACTATGGGGCATAATGCTGTGTGCAGGGGCCACTATGGGGCATAATACTGTGTGCATGGGCCACTGTGGGGCATAACACTGTGTGCAGGGGCCACTATGGGGCATAATACTGTGTGCAGGGGCCACTATGAGGCATAATACTGTGTGCAGGGGCACTATAGCTCATAATACTGTGTGCAGGGGCCACTATGGCGCATAATAGTGTGTGCTGGGGCCACTACAGCGCATAATAGTGTGTGCAGGAATGCGGTTTGTGCGAGGGGGGGGGGGTCGGAGGGGGTTCCGGGGGGGGGGGGCCCAGCCATTCCTAGTTACGCCACTGCTCTTACCTGTGGTGTCCATGAGATGGAAAATGCTACTGGTAAGTCCACACAACAGTCTGGAGCCTTATATGGGTACTAAAGCAAGAAAAACATGTAACAGGTTAATACAAAAGAATTTTATCACAAAACAGCAAATTAACCAAACATTAATGGAACCTATAAAGTGCTGTCTGACTTCTATCCACTATCCCAACCATGCCTGCTATAAACTCTTCCGGTGGCTCAGTCTACAGAATAAATCATGTCTGACAATAGTGCCTGTATAGTAGTAGTACACCTGAGGTTGTTGGGGGCAGCGTAGAGTCAGTGTCTGTTAGCAATGACATCAACAACCAAGTGGAAACACAACTGGGAAATAAGCGTGCCTACAGAGCTGACTCCCAGCCTTACCCCACTACCCCGATGTCTCCAGGTATACCATTGGCATACAGGGAATGCTGATATAAAACTCATCATTTTACACAGCAGGCCACCTAAAGATTTAAGGGCATTGTTGGAATAATGAAGTCCAGAGCTATGCTAGAGGCCGATGACAGTCTCGTCTTAGGATAGTCAACAATACAATATTTTTATGGCTAAATTCACTCATGTGTGGTGCACAGTCACCGTATACACTAGGGAAATCTGAAACACATTTTAACATATCATTAACCTTAATAGTTTCGATATATGCTTTTCTATGTCAAAGTTCTGGCCGTACAAGTCAGGATACCAAAGGTTAACTGTATTAAAGGGATTTTGCAGGTTAAAAATAAGATAGGTCTCTAATCTCAGATCTGTGGGGGGGTCTGACACCCGCCACTCCCACAAAATAGCTTTTCTCAGGAGCTGATACAGAGAAAGGGGCAGGAGAGCAGGAAGCAGACAGCTGTGTTCTCTGTGTAGTGGTGAAAGTAAGTCACTGCAGCTTAGGTCCCATTCAAATGAATAGGAGGTGATCTGCAGTACCAGATCTGGCCACTACACAAAGCACAGAACTGTCTGCTTCCTGTTCTATTCTATGTGTATCAGCTGCTAAAAACAGCTAATACATGGGAGTGTCAAGTGTTAGACCCCCAAATAATCTGGTATTAATGACCTATCCTTAGGGTGGGGTCATCAATATTTTTAGCCCAGAAAACCCCTTTAAAAGTCCAGCTTTTCTACACTGCATTAAAAAAAAATCAGGTAGGATATCCTGACATGACTATGTTAGTAAACACTTGTATTCCCCATTATATAACGATTCTGAAGTCCTATGTTGTGCCGTTCCTCTGTTATTCCTACTAATATTATATCAGCAAACTGACAACTGGGTGTTGCCATTGAAGGGAGTGATCCTGCATAAACCTGCAGGAGGAATAACAGAGGAACAACAGAACTCAGACCTGTAATAAGAGATTCTCTAGAATTGTTATTTTATTGGGAGCTGGCTCGTCCTCTGAAAGGTAGTGTACTGCGACATTTAAGTCCGCCCACACTTTTGGCTGGCACACATTTGTAAGTATAAAAGAACCTTTGGGAAGATTAGAAGCCCAGCATAAAGGCATCCTGCAACTTTTCTGTCTCATGAACTTAAATGGGTTCCAAAAATTATTATCTACAAATACATCCACAGCAGTGCTAAATCCTCAACGTTGCCTTGTGCACCCTTTGCTTGGCTTTATTTTACTTGCTGCTCCAAGTATCACTGTTATTTACATGCAGACACACTACATTTCCCATGATTCATCTGCTTGCTGCTGTGACGTTTCATTTGCTGACTGAACTGCTCACGGAGAGGGGTAGTGAGCTTGCAAACTAAACATCACAGCTTTGGTTAATGCCCTAAAAAATAAATCAGACAAACGGGGCTGAATTTAAACAGGATATATATTAGGTTGTGTTTTGTATTAATGTATCCTGTAACCCCTTTAAATTTTTTCTTGATTCAATTGTAGCTTCTTTTCCTATAGGGAAACATTGAAGTTGCCCATAAGTCACCAAAGTACCCCACTTTAACCACAAGTCACAGGTGCCACAGCCATTAACTTTTAATTACATTTCTTTGCATTTTGTGCAATCCATTGAACATAATTAATAAAAGTTATAATAATTAAATTGAGCCCTCAACACCTATCAATAACTTTAATAGGATAAGATAATTGACTTCCTAGAACCAATTAATTAATGTAATTAATACCTAAAAATATACTATAGTACCTAAGGACTTAATTACATAATAACAGAAAAACTATATAACCTATAAATGTATATAATAAAAACTTACTACATAGCTTGATAAATTAATTAGTGGATACAAGCGACAATGCTGCATTATAAGTAACGACTAATAATTCATTAATATCCTAACACATCACAAACATGTAATAATAATTCCGATTAATCTAACTATATTTCTTGAACAATTTTAATAAACTAGCTAATAAAATGAAACAGTTTTACTCATCCTTTCTGTACCCACTCTACTTAAATCCTAAAAGGAACAAGGACTGGGAGAAGTGGAAATAAGGTTTGACAAATATATATATATATATATTAATGGGGTAGTCCAATTTGGACAATCCCTTTTTATTTATCGGGTTCCCCAAACAGTGATCATATGGTGCTCCCATTGATAGGACCTCAGTTATCAGTGGATATCCCCCAATCCTCAGGATAGGGGGATAAGTGTTACATTGCCAGGTCCCCCAGTGATGAAGAGAATGGGGGAATGAAAGTCCATCATGCCGCCACCATTTAGATGAAGCGCCAGTGCACCAGCACTCCATTCACTGCTATGGGCCTACCAGAGATTGCAGTGGAAAGGGCACCCCTTTAATTACCCTTTTAATATAATTAATATTACCCTGTAGTACCACCAAAAGACACATGAAACGCTAGAAAAGTTCTCACTGACATCAATGGCCTGTACGTATAGAACTGCCTAAGGCCAAGGTCAAATGGCAGTGAGTTAAATCTCCACATACTGCAACTAAAATCCAAAGTGCTGTGGGTTTCACTGGTATCTTTCAACCTTTTCACCCTGATGCTGTGTGTTGTTGTACAGGATTTTCTAAAAAACGTTACACATACCAGTCTGAATAATCACAAGGTAATGTCACTATAACTCACAACTTTTTATGATTGTCTTTATTATGCCCAGTACTGTACAGCTCAGCTGTTATGATGCTGCCAGGGCTTACTGTGGCTTAAACTACCCAATCAAAAAAGGACAACAGTTCTCAGGAGTCTTCTCCTCTATCACAGCTGACTGCATGCCCCCCTATATTTCTAAGTGTAAATTCACGCTGTAATTGGAAGGAAGCTCCCTATAGATCAGTGTCTTGTTTGGCTTTAATCCCAGGTTGTGCCACTAAGCATCTTGAAAGCAAAGCATTGATCTATAAAAAAAGTGGCGCTAATAAAACAGTTTTCCTATTACCATCAAGGAATATATATATTTGTATATGTTTTCCGGATAGTGTTTGTGAAGATGGGGACTGAGACACTGCAGAATCTGCAGCCCAGCAATTGAGCCACTTTCCCACACAGGGAGGGAAAGCCAAGGAGAAGCGGAGATAGTCAGAAAAGAGGACCGCATGTGACATCCTCTTCTTCAGAAAGAGGGAGACAATGAGAGGTCACACAAGCAGGAGAAAAACACCAGAAATAAGGTCACGTGACGGCATGTCAGACAGACTTATAGAGTCACATATCTACACACATTATATTAGTAGCTTATGCATGTTATTACATATAAAGCACTTGCACCCAATTTTTAAATATCAGTAAATCCCTTTAATCTAATGTTAATTTGACCAGAAAACAGCCAGTTTATCATTGACAAATAATAGAACGTCATGACGTTTCCCATCCCCTGCATGAACTTGAGGAACATGTGTCTTTATTTAACCATACTATGTAACAAACTGAAACTGCTATTATTATACTCTGGGGTCACTTTAGAGGAGGCCTGGGGAGGTGAATAACCATAAACAGTGTTACTCTCCTCCCCTGGGCTCCAGCGCTAGTCTTAGTCGTCTTCTGGGTTCCCGGATAACGTTAGGGACCACTAAGGCCTGTGATTGTGACTCAGTGGTATGTGACGTCATGATGCAAAGACGCAAGCGTGACGACGTGTGTCACAGTGGGCGGTGTCCTAATTTGCATCAACACTAAAAGTGCTTATATCTTTGGAACATCTGAATGGATGTGGATATACCCTACCATTCCAAAGGGCTTATATCTTTGGAACGACTGAATAGAGTTAGATAAACAAAGCACCAAAATGCTGAGGATAATAGCTTCTATCAGATGATGCATTCCATTAGGTTTTTCACACCGAGTGACAGGTCCTCTTTTACATCTATACCAGTGATGGTTAACCTTTAGAGCTTGGTGTGTCAAAATTCTTAAAAAAACCTAGCTTAACTTGGGAGTCGTGTCACATCTTTTTATGGCACCCACACAGTATCTGAACCCTTTTTATGACCCACACACAGTATTTGACCCCTTTTTATGACCCCTTTTTTTTTACCCCACACACAGCATATGATCCTCCTATTTAGGGCCCCCACACAGTTTATGACCTCCTTTTATATCCCCCAACACAGTATATGACCCCTTTTTCAAAGCCCACACACAGTATATGACCCCTTTTTCCCCCCATCCCCAGACAGAGTAGCAGCTGATAATTTATCCTCACCTGTCCACGCTCCAGTCCTGGCCGCCCTCCGCTGCCGCCTCCAGGGTGCGCTGTACGTAGCGTCCTGGGGTTCTTCAGCATTGTGACATAGTATAGCGCCACCTAGATAAGGTGCCTGAGGCCATTACCTCATGGAAGGTGTGCCCCTGTGACTGCCACTTGTGTCACCCAAAAAGTCTTGGCATGTCACCTTTGGCACGCGTGTCCTGGGTTCGCCATCACTGATCTATACAGTCCTTCCCCTCCAAAAAATAAAAATAATAATTTTACATAAACCACAAAAAAAAAAGCTTTTTGCATAAATGTAATGTATTTACAGTCTTCAACATCCTTCCTGACCATGCTGGACTAGAGCAAATGACATGCGTTTCATCTGCAGGTTTGTTGCCGGATCTCCCCGTACAGATGGTTGTTTCTGCACATTAAATGAGTGTGTTCTTATCCTTTCACACTGAATGCTGGATTACACTCACACCATCACAAATATTCTTTGCCCCCGTTTCATTTATCTTCTCCTGGGCAAAGATAAAAGCTGAAAAATTGAACTACTTAGCTTTGTGAGCTTAGGGAAGTCTGAGTGGCTAGAGGCAAGAGAGGGTATTATTGAGAAGTCACAAACAGTTCAGAAAACCTAGGTTTAAATAATGAGAGCCTGGGTTTTAATGCGGGCACGTTAGCTTCTTCATTTAATGTACCAGCTGCTTCTTTATACACAAAATAAGCAGTAAAAATACCGCTCTCTTTATACCTGACTCTTCGCGCTGATGGCAATGCTGCCTTTAACAGTAAAAACAAGCAATATTAGATTACTGAAAGGATTTAAAAAAAAAAAAAATTAAAAAATAAAAAAAAGCCGGCATTGTCTATTGCGGGGGAAGGCTGCTCTGTTTCACTAACTTAATGATGTAGGGTAAAATTAGAGAGATACCTTCCGAGGAAGAAGGCACATAGTAATCACCTTTATCGCATTGCTTAACAGACTAGTAAGTGAAACAGTAATTTCGCCAACTGTGAAATGGCTTTAAAAGAAAAACAATTCTTCAGACAATTTACTTAATAACTTAAGCTCTCAGAAGTAACAGTAGTCCTTACTAACGACAGTACAAATTCATTAAAATATCCACTTATATATGTATGAAAAGAGGCAGAACATTTATGGAGGCTCTTAATGCTTCCGTAAAATTTGCGCACAAGAGATTAATACTTTCGGCGCGGGGATTTTTAATTATTTGGTTTTGAATATATACACAAATAGAAGAACTGCTTTGTTGGGCTGAAACGGGCAAAATAGAAGCCGGTTTATTAAAAAAAAAAAAAAAAAGAACAAAGTATTAATTGGATAGAAAGTTTTTCATATTTTAAGCAGAATTTGGGCGGATGGATGGATTTTGCTGGAAACAGAAGGAATGTTATTAATAAAAGACAAAGAAGAGCCCGCTATTTTATTATTTTATTTAGCTTACTTGTATAGCGCCATCAGATTCCGCAGCGCTTTTTACAGACATTGACAGTCACTGTCCCATATAGGGCTCACAATCTACATTCCCTATCAGTAGGTAGTTGGTGTGTCCTTAGTACCTGTAGTAAACCCACGCAAACACGGGCAGAATATACAAACACCTTGCAGATGTTCTCCTTGGCAGGATTTGAACCCAGGACTCCAGCGCTACCCACTGAGCCACTGTACTACCCTTATAGCAGGCATGTGCCGCTTGTGTTCCTTTATATTAGTCTTAGCTATGGTAAAGTCACATATATATAGGCTGGTAAAAGGGGCAATTCTAGCAAGATGTTGGGTTGCCAATATTACCTTGGAGGAGCTAGTATAGATTATTAAAGGTATCACGATTACAGTTTGTAAGTTATAACATGAAGGGCTTTATGCACCTGCTAGCTGACCACTGGTGCATCACCATTTGACATGAAGGGGTTGTTTAGCACAAAGAAAATAATGGGGGATATTTACTAAACTGAATTAATTTGCACCAAAAAAAAAAAAAAAAAAAAAAGCACTGCTGTCCACCACATTGACGCTATGTTAACATCTGTATTGAGGTGTCCATTATTTTGCGGACACATAGAGACAGACCACAATGATTATAATGGGTTTCATCAGATATATACTGTTTTTAACTGATATTGCTAGAATGAAAAAAGTCTTGCATGCAGGACTTTTTCATGCGCCAATTTTAGTGGACACTGCAATGGAGTTTTCGAAGCAGATGTGTACGTAACCTTATTATGCATTTTAGAATCTTTTTTTTTAGCCTCATCTGATAACCATTTACAGGAAGAAGGGGGCAAAGCATGGTTTAGGTTACATGCACACGACCGAGCGTGCATCCAAGTTGGGGGCAGAGTTGATCACGGCACGTGTCATCCACATGTCATTGCATGCCGTAATACGTTCACATCTATGGGACTTCTGGATCCATTCCTCTTCAATAACACAGAGCAGAATAGGACCATTCTATATCCATGTTATCAAAATGAAGGATGTCATCTGACTGCATTCTGTGATAAACTCAGCCTCCAACTCAGATGCACCCACGGTCGTGTGCATGGACCCTTAGTGGGAAAAAGTGTGGCTTGCCAAAAAGGGGTCATTTCTTAAAGGGGACCTTTCATCAGGTCTAAAATATCCAATGATATACCGTATTTTTAGGACTAGAAGATTAACTTTTTTCCCCCAAATTTGGGAGGAAAATGGGGGTGTGCGTCTTATAGTCCAAATGTAGTGGGTGGGGTCAGGCGTTGATGATGGAGTGGGTTCACAGGAGGTCATAGCAAGATCCTCTCAAGTGGTTCGGGCCTGCGGCCAGCTGAAAGTGGCCGGGGCACGCAGCACCATGATAGCGGTCGGGGAAAGCCTGGTTCACAAACCGCTATACACATAATCTGCCTAGGGGAAGAGAGTAAAAATAACAAACACTTATACTCACCTCTCCTGGGCTTCCGACGATTCCCAGCGTTCTGTTCAGGGCTCTTCCAGCCTGTGATTGAGATCACATTCCCCAGGGGTCACTGCTCGGGCCTGTGATTGGGCACTAGCAGTCACGTGGGGCGCGCCTCCATAATGAAATCATCGCTCCCCACGTGACCGCTGAGGCCCAATAACAGGCCCCAGCTTTGACGTCTGGAACGCGTGCCCTAAATCGCAGGCAGAAGAGGACCAAAGAAGATGCTGAAGAGAGCCGGATGGAGCGAGGATGCCCAGGAGAGTTGAGGTAAGGCAAGTATAAGTGTTTGTTATTTTCCATCACCTCCCCTGGGCCTCTACTTTTTATATTCAGGGGTCTGAGGAGACTCCAGTGTATAATAATAGCATCGGGCCACTGTGGAGAATATTATACTGTGTGGGAGCCACTGTGGGTAGCATATTGTACTGTGTGGGGTCAACTGTGGGGAACATACTGTACTGTGTGGGGGCCAATGTGGAGCATATTGTGCTGTGTGGGGGCCAGGCGGTGCAAGCACTTTAGGAGAAGAAAGTCTGCGGAAAGTCGTATGTGCTTCCAACACGTGACTGGTGTGCCCCACATTAACATAGGCAAATTCCACTGCAGGGCCACCTGTCAATATTGCACCTGTTACAAAACTACAACTTCCATCATGCTTGGACAGGTTGGGATGATGAGAGCTATAGTTGGCCAGAGCTGTAGAGCCACACAGGCTGTGCAAAACTGCTGTTCCCATACAAGAGTGTTGCACAACCCGTGGCCCTCCAGAAGCAAATCCCCCCCACTCCCCATAATTATTTTTCTTAGTTTCCTCCTCTAAAACCTAAGTGTGTCTTACGGTCCAGTGCATCTTATAGTCTGATAAATAAGGGTATCTAATCTGAAAGGCGCTTTCACCCTGACCATTTTGATATTTTGTTAATCCAAATTTGTTCAGCCATTCCAAAGATATAAGTCCATTTAGTGTTGATGCAAATTAAGGTATACTAGACTAGTCAGCGGTAACACAGTGGTTTTTCTGGAGCTGGGGTCTGTGTGTGCTATCATGTCATGCAGTGTTACCCCTAATTTGCATTCATACTAAAAGGGCTTATATCTTTGGAATGGCTGAATAGATCTGGATACCAAAAAGCTCAGGGTGACAGCAGTTATCAGTTATATATAAAAAGTAAAGCACCAAACATGGACACTTACCCTTGCTCCCAGCTTCACTATAATGACATGTTCACGTCCTGAAGAATCTCCAACTTTTAATTTGATTGTACTGAACTCATTGTCTACAAATAATAATCTAAAAAGAAGAAAGGAAAGTGATACTATGTAGCAGAGTGCTCCTGTATCATTGCAGATTTAATGCAAGAACACTAAATAAATAGTTTTTTAAAAATGTTCAGTATACCATACCCTAAAAACAGATGATAAACTTGTATGTATAAAGACTTTCCGGGATATCCAGTTTGACTTTTTTTTATTTATTTTGCTTTGTTATTTTCCTTTTTATAGATATTAATTTTAATTATTTTGATTTTTCTTTGTATCCCAATAGGAGACATTTACTTGGTGCATGCATCATCTCTGTTGAAGGTTCCATTAGGAGTCTCTGTTGCAGATTCTGACATATTTGCACGCTGTGCTGTTTCGTTTTTATTTCTTTAGTAAAATGATGCACACAATGACGGAAACCCAAAGGAACAATTAGTCAATGGGTCCAGCAAGGTGCTTTTGGTGTCAGTCATTTAATCAGAACTGCCATCAATTTTGCTGTTCTGCTCCTGCGACAAAGCAGAATTTGCAGAATCGATGAATGTAGATGTGAATAGACCCTAAAAAACACAGATATCTGCTAGTTTGTACCTGAAGTTGCCCTACCAGGCATGAAGGGGAATCTGTCACCATAGAAAAACCTTAAAAACCACTGCAATGGTTGGAAAGCAAATATGCTGTATGCTAAGGCATACCCAGGACTCCTAAGCCCCATGATATAACAAAGGGGACTCCTAGGGGCTCCATCACAGATCCTCTGCAAGCTGACTGTGGGAATGCCCAGTCAGAAAGTATGTAATTAAAGGGGTATTCCCATCTCAAGTATCCTATCTATACCTCTAGCTTATGTAAATTGAAGAGTTTTCCTAAATATATTGCTTTAGAAATGCGGTTTTGTTTTCCTGCTATGTGAAATTATATCTCCCATTGTTTACACAGCGTTTCCATAACCACAGACCTGTGTGATTGGACAAGTGACATCACTCACTGCTCTCACTGTTATCTACAGCTTTGCAGGCAGAACAATCAGTTCAGCTAATTGCAGTTTGCTGATAAAGCCCTGTCTGCTATCTCTCTATGTAAACACACAGATAACACTGAGTCCATTCTTTAGAAGCATGTGCATATTCATAGTGTCCTGTTCAGCAAGCTGGGAGGTGGAGGGGGGAAGGGGGGAATACAGGAAGTGAGAAGAGGAAACAGCAGGCAAAGCTGCCGAAACAGGCAGATGGGAAAACCCCTTTAAATATTATATTTGGAATCAACATCCTTTACAATTCTTCAGACATTACAGGAATTTATGGAAGTAAAAAGAAAGTGACAGATTCCTTTTAATATTGGACAACCATGGGTGCCTTTGTTAGACTAAGTATTAGGGTCAGTTTACAATATGGTATAGTGGGGCAGGCTGCACTATTCCATACACCAGACAGTAGACACACTCGTTTAGCCACCTTTGAGCAATCGGCTCTATGGATATGTTTAAAGGGGTTATCCACTTTCTAATATTGGCGGCCTATCCTTAGGACAGGACAGGGTATCAATATTAGATCTTTAAGCGTCCTGGCAATGTTTACATTTTGGGGCCGCTGCTCACTCGCCATACAAAGCACAGCAGTGGCTTTAGGTGCTGCAGCACTATCCCACTGAACTCTATGGGGCAGCGCTGGAGTACCTAAAGCCACCACTATACTAAACATAACTGGGAGCCGCACTGTCCCATAGCAGCCTCCAGGTTCCGGGTGTCAGATCCCCGCAGATCTAATATTGATGATCTATGCTAAAGATAGGCCATCAATATTAGAAAGTGGATAATTCCTTAAAGGGATTGGCCACTTTCAGACCAATGTTATTATTTTCCAATATACTTTCTATATCAGTTTCTCACAGTTTTCTAGCTCTCTGCTTGCTGTCATTCACTCTGCTTACCTCTAGTGGATGAAATTCTGACCATGGTCATGTGATATACAGTCTATGGTCATGCTCGTTATACTCACAGCACTGTAATCAGACATCTGCCTGGTAACGAGCTGTGCACCTGTGTGTTCATCACATGACCATGGACTGTATATCACATGACCATGGACTGTATATCACATGACCATGGTTAGAAATTTATCCACTAGAAGTAACAGAATGAATGAAATAGAGATCTAGAAAACTGTAAGGAACTGATGCAGAAAGTATATTGGAAAATTGTATATCTTTTTATTATACAAACAATAACATTTGTCTCTCAATATTGGTCTGTAAATGGACAACCCCTTTAAATATACAGTAAGTGTTCCTGGTACATACAGCCAATGAAAACTGCAAAGGCAGTGTGAATGTAGCCTTAAATTGTCAACTATAAATGGCGTACCATTGTTTCTACAGAAGATGAATGTACCAAATACAGATTACTTTTCAGCTCATGTATAGAAAGCCACAAAACATATTTGATGGTGTGTTTCTGGACTGTATCTGGAATGGCAATATTGCAGGTGTAAATAAACAAGCAGACAGTTAAGTCTACTGGTATCTACATATTTCGCCTGGATGCAGCTGCTCTAAATGCCCTGTATCAGGAGATTTCACTGCTGTTTGCCCAAGTCTGAACAATGTAATTAAGTTTCAGATGAGGTAATTTAAATGAGATTAAACTTTGACAGACATATTTGCATTGTAAATGTGAAAGCGTGTTTGCTGCTTCCAATAAACATTTAAAAGTAGAAATTATCTGAATTTTTACAAACAATCTAAACAATACATTATATTGGGGTTCTATTGTGCCCAAAATCAGTGGCAGGGTGGGCAACGCACTCTAGGTTTACGGGGTCACGTAAGTCTGACAGCTATTCCTTCTGACCTCACCATACACGTGCATTATCAGATTAGTGGCGAGTGCACATGCTTTTAATAGGGAGATGGGAGCAGACACCTTTGGCAGCAGCTTATTTCCTTGGAATAATAGATTTGGGAATGCTAGACCCTTCTACCACCCTGGCATCTACTTTTAGGAAAGAGTCGAGACTTGACTTCACCATACACATTAGACAGTCAGCTGATCCAATGCATAAAGTTGTGTCCTTCCTTACATGTCCTCTTGGCTGGACATGTCTAGATATGTCTATCACTAGTTAAACTGCTTTTCTAAAAACATCATATGCTACTTATTCTTCCTATGTTTACGTGTGGTCAACCAGTCGGGAAGGTGGGGGAGCTGCAACCAGCCAAGGCTTTTGTTAGCATGTTGTAATGTTGTATTGACTTGATTTCATGAGAAGGTGAAGTCCTTAACCAAATTGGAGATCCAAAAAGTGTGAAAATATCTGTGTATCCAACATGCAGGAAGGGTGTAATGTTAATAGACCCTATTAACATATCAAGCAGACCATTGAAACTGTATAGGAAGGTTTTTCTTTTTAAGCCCTAACTTTTTTGTCAACCATTTCCATATTCCTCATCCACAGTCGGCTGAAACTTGTAGACTTTCTGTAACATGTTATGATATAGCCTAGTTAAAAGGTGGTTGGGAATAATTCCAACTGTCTGCTAGAATTAAGTCGTCATTGTCACTTCTAAAATACAGTGGGGAAAAAAGTATTTAGTCAGCCACCAATTGTGCAAGTTCTCCCACTTAAAAAGATGAGGCCGGCCTGTAATTGACATCATAGGTAGACCTCAACTATGAGAGACAAAATGAGAAAACATATCTAGAAAATCAGATTGTCTGATTTTTAAAGAATGTAATTGCAAATTATGGTGGAAAATAAGTATTTGGTCAATAACAAAAGTTCATTTCAATACTTTGTTATATATCCTTTGTTGGCAATGACAGAGGTCAAACGTTTTCTGTAAGTCTTCACAAGGTTGGCACACACTGTAGCTGGTATGTTGGCCCATTCCTCCATGCAGATCTCCTCTAGAGCAGTGATGTTTTGGGGCTGTCACTGGGCAACATGAACTTTCAATTCCCTCCAAAGGTTTTCTATGGGGTTGAGATCTGGAGACTGGCTAGGCCACTCCAGGACCTTGAAATGCTTCTTACGAAGCCACTCCTTTGTTGCCCTGGCGGTGTGCTTGGGATCATTGTCATACTGAAAGACCCAGCCGCGTTTCATCTTCAATGCCCTTGCTGACGGAAGGAGGTTTGCACTCAAAATCTCACGATACATGGCCCCATTCATTCTTTCATGTACACGGATCAGTCGTCCTGATCCCTTTGCAGAGAAACAGCCCCAAAGCATGATGTTGCCACCTCCATGCTTCACAGTAGGTATGGTGTTCTTTGGATGCAACTCAGCATTCACTCTCCTCCAAACACAACGAGTTGTGTTTCTACCAAACAGTTCTACTTTGGTTTCATCTGACCATATGACATTCTCCCAATACTCTTCTGGAACATCCAAATGCTCTATAGCAAACTTCAGACGGTCCCGGATATGTACTGGCTTAAGCAGGGGGGCACGTCTGGCACTGCAGGATCTGAGTCCCTGGCGGCGTAGTGTGTCACTGACGGTAGTCTTTGTTACATTAGTCCCAGCTGTCTGCAGGTCATTCACTAGGTCCCCCTGTGTGGTTCTGGGATTTTTGCTCACCGTTCTTGTCATCATTTTGACCCCACGGGGTGTGATCTTGCGTGGAGCCCCTGATCGAGGGAGATTATCAGTGGTCTTGTATGTCTTCCATTTTCTAATTATTGCTCCCACAGTTGATTTCTTCACACCAAGCTGCTTGCCTATTGCAGATTCAGTCTTCCCAGCCTGGTGCAGGTCTCCAATTTTGTTTCTGGTGTCCTTCCACAGCTCTTTGGTCTTCACCATAGTGGAGTTTGGAGTGTGACTGTTTGAGGTTGTGGACAGGTGTCTTTTATACTGATAACAATGTCAAACAGGAGCCATTACTACAGGTAATGAGTGGAGGACAGAGGAGCCTCTTAAAGAAGAAGTTACAGGTCTGTGAGAGCCAGAAATCTTGCTTGTTTGTAGGTGACCAAATACTTATTTTCCACCATAATTTGCAAATAAATTCTTAAAAAATCAGACAATGTGATTTTCTGGATTTGTTTTCTCATTTTGTGTCTCATAGTTGAGGTCTACCTATGATGTCAATTACAGGCCGGCCTTATCTTTTTAAGTGGGAGAACTTGCACAATTGGTGGCTTACTAAATACTTTTTTCCCCACTGTATCTTATGAATAGGTTATCTCTAAGATATGTCAACAATTTCTAACATTTGGTGTGTGGAGTGTGGTATGCCTTTTTGGCTCCTGTTGTCTTTATTCTACCTTTTTGGGAGACCATATAGGTGCTATCCTATGAAAAGAATTAAAGTGGTTGTCCAGTTTCAGACCAATATTGAGAAACAAATATTATTGCTTGTATAATGAAAAGTTGTACAATTTTCCAATATACTTTCTGTATCAATTCCTCATGGTTTTCTAGATCTCATTCATTCTGTTTAATTCCAGTGGGCAAAAATCAGTCCATGGTCATATGATATACAGTCCATGGTCATGTGTTGAGCACACAGGTGCACAGCTCGTTACAGTCACAGCACAGTAATCAGACAACTGCCTGGTAACGAGCTGTGCACCTGTGCTTCCATCACATGACCATGGACTGATTTTTATCCACTGGGAGTAAGAATAATGAAAGAAAGCAAGCAGAGATCGAGAAAACCATGAGGCATTGACACAGAAAGTATATTGAAAACTTTTCATTATACAAACAATAATATTTTTCTTTTAATATTGGTCTAAAACTGGACAAAACCTTTAAGCAGAGCTGTCAAGCGACAAAGTGGTACAGCACTTTCCTAGTAGCACTGCCTTATTCTTCTACTGCTCAGTAGTAGTCACAGAGGTTAACCCCACCCATTAGACACTGATGGAAATTAATAACCACTCTAATTTTGTAAAATTAGTCAATAATAAAGAAGCAGAAGTTTTATGAGTTCACGAGTGCTGTCCTCATTGCTTTTTTGCCTTTAATAACTACATGGTACATTGTAAGGATCCTTTCATATAAATTGTTTTGATACAGTTAAAGGGGATTTCTGGGCTTTTAATGCTTATGACCTATCCTTAGGATGGGTTATCAATAACAGACCAGTAAGAGCCTGACACCTGGGCACCTCCACTGATCAGCCGATACCAGCAATCAGGGCTGCCGAAACTATACAGTGAGTGGAGGCAGAAGCAGGTGGCTCTGTCCTCTGTGTAGTGGTGTTGCTGATTACTGCTGATCAGTTCCCATTTAAGAAAATGGGAGTTTAACTGTAGGAATCTGGCACAGCCCATTATATAGTGTGCAGTACACAGTCTGCTTTCATCTCCACATACCATGTAGTTCCAGCAGCCATGGCACTCCATATAAGCTGAGTGGTGGGGTTGTTGGACCCCCACTGATCTGATATTAATATTAATTACCCATCCTAAAGACAGATCAATTTCAAAGTCCTGAAACCCTCTTTAAAGGGGTTGTCCAGGATTTAGCAAATTTAACACACACACAGAATGTACTGTACATGTGCGTGTGACCACTGCAGCTATCCAAGGGATGTCATCACCATGGGACAAGTGAATAACAGGTGGGAGCAACCAAAGTAATGGAGGGAGGAAATACACGTCACTATTTTATTGTATCACATTCCTCACTTTTACAATATTTTCTTCAAATCCCAGACAAACCCTTTAACTAAAAACTGTCAGGTCAATGTACTCAATATATCTACAACAACAAGGCACAACACAAAGGACAAAGACAATCCAAACATACTTATCCCAGCCTAAATTCTCTATGTCCTTAACAAGGCAGGAGTAATACTGCGGAGCAGGAGATGCTTCTATTGAGTTTGTGTTCCTCAGAGCTGTGTCCTGAAACATAACATACGAAAGTGTTCAGAACATGTGTAAAAATACAAGTATACGGTATATAGCAAGGAATATTATTTCAGACATTATTGCATCTGGTTACATTTACCATCCAAAGCATGTGAGTGGGTATTCTGTAACACAGTGTACAGCCACCAGAAAAGTAAGGTAGAATTGCTTTTAGGGAAAAATACACCAGCAATATGGAATGTACTTGGTACGGGGATTGCACTTGGGATTTGTGGGATCCTAAATATAATTGGGTATATAGGCCTGACACACAATGTCACTCAGGATCAGTACAAGTTCAGTAAAAATATATCTACATTGCATGTACAGAAAAAGAGTATCAATGACTACAGACTATTGTACGTTGCTGCGCAGCTCCAGAATCTGTTGTTTCTTGTGGCTGGAGAATAAAAGTGCTGCTGTCATCAGATGCCAGCGGTCATTGCTGCCGTCACTTTGTTTTCTGCCACAAACCACTGTTTAATAATTGTAACAACATTGACTTCTGATGAAGTGAAGCACAGATGAAACACATAGAGTCTATGTGTCGGAGGGAGTTCATGGGGATTCTGCAGAGGGTAAGCTAGTTAGCTCAAGCCTTGAATACACAGTCAGATAGGGGTTGGGGATAGCAATTTACCAAGAATAGCAACTTAGTCTGCACATCAGGTATCCATAGAGGGGCTGTATCTGCTGCTTAATAGACCCCTCTATATATATATATATATATATATATATACACACACACACACACACACACACACACACACACACGTGGACAAAATTATTGATACACCTCGTTTAATGAAAGAAAAACCCACAATGGTCACAGAAATAACTTGAATCTGACAAAAGTAATTTGCCAAACTACATGTTGACAAGCCACAAAGCTTCTGGGAGAATGTCCTATGGACAGATGAGACAAAAATTGAAATTTTTGGCAAGGCACATCAGCTCTATGTTCACAGACGGAAAAATGAAGCATATCTTGAAAAGAACACTGTCCCTACTGTGAAACATGGAGGAGACTCTGTTATGTTCTGGGGCTGCTTTGCTGCATCTGGCACAGGGTGTCTTGAATCTGTGCAGGGTACAATAAAATCTCAAGACTATCAAGGGATTCTAGAGAGAAATGTGCTCCCCAGTGTCAGAAAGCTTGGTCTCAGTCACAGGTCATGGGTCTTGCAACAGGATAATGACCCAAATCACACAGCAAAAAACACCCAAGAATGGCTAAGAGGAAAACATGGCACTATTCTGAAGTGTTCTTCTATGAGTTCTGACCTAAATCCTATTGAGCATCTTTGGAAGGAGCTGAAACATGCCGTCTGGAAAAGGCACCCTTGAAACCTGAGACAACTGGAGCAGTTTGCTCATGAGGAGTGGCCAAAATACCTGTTGAAAGGTGCAGAAGTCTCATTGACAGTTACAGGAATCGCTTGATTGCAGTGATTGCCTCAAAAGGTTGTGCAACAAAATATTAAGTTAAGGGTACCATCATTTCTGTCCAGGCCTGTTTCATGAGTTTTCTTTTTTTAAAATCAATGTCTGACTTTCATTTGTTCATTTTCATAGAATTTTTATACATTATTACTTTTGTCAGATTCAAGTTATTTCTGTGACCATTGTGGGTTTTTCTTTCATTAAACGAGGGGTACCAATAATTTTGTCCACGTGTGTGTGTATATATATATATATATATATATATATATATATATTATATATATATATGGCATGTGCCCGTATTCTATATTATTTAATGTATTTATGATACAAAACTGAAATAAATACATTGGTAAGCATACTCAATTGGGTCACAGTCTACCACTGAAAATGGTTACCAATGATTTCATTAATACATCAAATATTATTAGGCAAACGTATGTTTTATGTGTCTATCAAATGAATTAGCCATGCATCAAAAGTATGCCGCAATGTTACTTACCAATATGGTCTTTAGCTCTATCATAAAGCTGCTTAAATCTGGACTTTGCTGTAACCTCTATAGAAATAAAGAAATCTAAATATGTATTTTCTTTGGAATTATAAGATTAAAATGTTTTCTAAAGTGTTTTCAATGTGCATAAATAACAATAATACATATTATTAATTATTAATAATAATAACAACAACAAAACACAAAACAAAAAAATACTAACAGTGGTGGCCAAATTGTGGGTCAATTTTATAGGGGTTGTCCGGGTTTACGGTTTCTATACCTGATTGGTGGGGGGGGCTCCTGGACTGATCGACTGTACGGCGTCGCTTCCAGCACCTGTGCAATATACAATATAGGGTCAAAAAAAGAAAGCTGATTCAGTGTGGAAGGGGTCGGGGGGGGGGGGCCACAACCAGTCCAGTCCCATAGGCCATAAAAACCTTAGTCCCAGACAACCCCTTTAAAGGTATTTTCCAATAAAGATTACCATATATATATTTTTAGACAATTAAAAGTTAAATATTCTTGCAAATATAAATAATTTACAATTTTGTAACCAAGTTAGTAATGACAGCCTTTTGTCTTGATCGGGAGTCAGTGGATAAGCCCAGGAACTTTTTATGGTCTGGGAATTGTCAGACAGCCAGCCATGATTTCCATATATTTGGAAGAATAGACCATAAATTAAAAAATAAAAAAAATACCTTCATAGACACTTTGGCTGTTCTTGTGTTGTTGCTGTATGATACCTATGTACAGGGGAATACGTTTGTAATACGGCATACAATGCCACTTTTAGTTTTTTAGGTTAAATCTACAGATTGAGCCATGGTTCAACTGCAATGCGGCCTAAAACCGCAACAAGCAGCTCAATTCTGCAAATACTGTGTTGACATAAGCAAGCAATGCCGTGCAGTGTAACTGCATACCCCTGGCTGAAGGAAACATGCACATGGTGAAGAGTGCAAAGGGCGAGGGTGTATGGGGATGTCAGGACTATCTGTGATAAGTTTGGGGAGGGGTCATTGAGAGTGGGGTGTTTATATGCAGTAGTACAGTTCGCGATCAATGAGGCAACCGATTGGCTGCAGCAGTCATGTGCTGACAGCTTAAAAACAAAGACCAGGGGACTGTAGGAGTGGCGGTGCTGGATCGGCAGGGAATAGAAGCGATGAGTATTGCCTTTGTTTGTTATAGAAACATTTGCTGCTGTTTCTATTGTTTTGTAACCAGAATAACTCCTTATACGTGGCAAGATTAGGCTTTCTTCAATGAAGGCATTAGCAAGCGTGGGTACTCAGAAATCTAAAATAACCCTAAAGAAGTTGCAAACATCTAGTGGAAGCTTTACCTAGACTTTGAAAGCAAGAACAGACCTCAAACCACATAGACGACATCTTTGCAGAAAAGAATAGTGATGTGGCCATGTGATCTTTTCTTGAGCACACCCACATGTATGTTTCACATCTTAGCTAAAGGAGTTTTCTAGGACTTATTAATTGATGTCCTGTCCTTTTGTGCAGTGCCTGTGCTTGAGATCGCAGCACAGCCCATTCACAATGAGACCATGTAACCAATGAAAGTGACATCACATGGCCTGTGAAGCAGAACTCCTCTTGCTGCATCAAGCAGGTAATCCAGGGGGTCCAGGGTTTTAGATCCCCATGAACCTTCAATTGATGTCCTACCCTAAGGATAGGTCATCAGGGACATAGTCCCAGAAAACTGGATTAAAGAGGTCTGTCCTGGTGTAATCAATACGAATAAATCCCAAACTTCTGTAAATGTTCTAACTTCTCATTTACTAATATATGGCAGATCTTATGTGGGTTTTTTTTTTTTTTTAAGAAATATGCAGCATTTGTCTTCTATGTGGGTACGTATAATTAGAAGATTTTTTACACTTGAGGCTTGAGGAAAGGTCAGAAAAAAAAAGCTGTATAAATGTCTACTCCCCAGATGGAGACATTAGGAGCACACATGATCTGGTTAATAGGAACAGAGGGTGTGAAGAGGCCACTGACTCACAGTAACAGGTCAACTTGAAAGAAATGCAAGAGCTAAAATGAAACATAAGGAATAATATATAGATGTAACTTTTTAGCTTCAGTGTCTCTCTCAAGTTGTTCTGAAGTGCGGGCTAGTCTTCTGCACGACAAATTTCAGCCAGAGTTTGAGAAAACTAAAAATAAAAGGGCTGCACATAAAAGTTTGTTAAAGGGAACCTGTCACTAGAAGTTTCACCACTAAACCCACCGCATGTCAGGTAGGGGATGAGATGTCCTTGTTAGCAGTCTCTCTCACCTGAGAAGAGTCATACTGGCCTGTCTTCTGAGGAGAAGAGTCACACTTAGAGGCTGGCGGGCCCATCACTTCAGATGTTGATATGTTGGGCTGCGTAGCAGGTAGAACCATGGTTCTGGTGTCGTTTTAAAGCTAAAAATTTCAGCTTTAAACCCATACCAGAATGTAGCCAGTTAAATACACAGTACATAATGAGAGCTGCAGATACAGCTCCCATTCCCAACTTTGTGTTTAACTGGCTGTACCTCCACTTCTACAGATATTCAGAGGAACTATCCATCCATACGGACCTGGGGTCTACTGTCCCAAATCACACTGTTATAACGAAATTCATGGCCACATTAAAAATAAAAAAGCTTTATACTCACCCTGCCACTGTACTCCCCGTGCCTGCGCAGTTCTTCAATGAAGCCAGAGGAGTACACCTCGGCTTCAGTGCGCATACCCCGTACTTCTGGCAATTGTGCAGTGAAGTCGGGGTGTTCATCTTTGGCTTCACTGAAGAACAGCGCAGGCGCCGCCGGGAGCACCAGAGATGACTCATCTGTAGGTAAGTATAAAGGTTTTTTATTTTTAATGCGCCTGTGGACTGCATTACAACAGGGCGATTTGGGACACTAAACCCCAGGTCTATAAGGACCTGTGGGTGGTTTAGAGTCCCAAATTGACATGTTAGGTTCCCTTTAAGACAACACCAGAACTATGGTTCTAGATGCACCACAGCCCAATATATTGGCACCTGAAAGATGCAAAAATTATTTGAATAACCCAAACAAAAAAAATGTTATAGCTCTCAAAACCTCATGTAAAAAAAAAAAAAAAACTTAAAATTGTTTCTGGTCATGAGCAAGGGAAATTGGACCAGTCCTGAAGTGGTTAAGTTCCATTACACCCAACACTTTCCCAGTTAGCATGCAAGCTACTATAAGACCTGCAAATGTTTAGCTTCAAAATGTCATATTTTCCACCTCTTACAACAAAACTAAAACTTGGTAGTAATATACAAATGTTCTTTACCTGCTTGACAATGTGCAGATATCCCTGCAGAACTTTCTTCAATTGCCAACTGCATTCTAACCTGTGAAGAAGAAGGAAATCTATTTAAGTCTGAGGCCCCATGTTGCGGAAACGCAGCTTTTTTGTTGCATATTTTGCTGCAGTTTTATAAGCCAAAACCAGGAGTGGACTGAGCAGAAGGTAGAAGTATAAGAACTTCCTATATTTACTTTTGTAGCCATTCTTGGCTTTGGCTCAAAAAAAAAAAAATCAGCAAAATCTGCAACAAAAAAAACTGCGTTTCCACAACATGGGGACTCAGCCTAAAGGGGTATTCTTTGTATGTGGCCCTACAGGAATTATTACAGATGTGGGTCCAATCTCTGAGAACTATTCCTATCGTGAGAATTGGAGTCAAGGACCCCTATCCTATACTTGGTTGTAAAGGAAATGGCCAAGCATAAATATTTTTTACATTCAATTCTATGGGAGCTCCACACACAGCGGAACACACTTACTCAGCAATGTAAGAAATGAATATAAAGAGCTCTGCATGCATGACCACCTTCCCACTCACAGTAGCTGAGGGATGGGGGGTCCCTGACCCCTTTACTCGAAACAGGTGCAGGTCCCAGACGCAGTCCCACATATGTAGCTATAGCACATTTATGGATATCCTGTGTCAGTCATCAGACGTGACACGGGCAGAGTTTACAGAGGACATCCTGCGCAATTGCCGAGAGCCTAGTTTTCTTGGTAACTACACCTTGCTCCAGACCAAATAAACTTTTTATATTTTAAATGATAGTAGCCAATCAGATCATCACAGGAGAGTCTCAGTGAGGTTAGAGGTCCATCAAAGGCATAAACCAGTCCCTAGTGCTGACCCCAGCCCCATTAGATCCCACCCTTACAAAGACAGTACCACACAGCTGCCCCTCAAAAAACTTTCCCTGAATGTCCTTAACTGTTTCATGGTCCTTGGGGGATGTAGATTAAGTAAGGGGCAAAACACAGGCTATTTGGAAGAGATCCTCTGAGGATTGGCCCACAAGGGCCATTCATGGAAAACCTTTTGAGGGGAAGCTGTAGCAGCCTCTTCCTGCCTCCTGAATGACGTTATGTGGCGTTGTTACGATTGAGTGTATGCGACACGTCAGTCGGGAGGCCGGAAGAGGACAGGGAATTGCTCCAGAGCCCAGGAGAGTGAGGCGAGTAACACTGTTTTTTATGTTTGCTCACCTCCCCTGGGCCTCTGCTTACTATACTCTGGGAAGAGACCCCAGAGTATAATAACACTTCCAGTTAGGATGTGTTCGTTCTGAATGATACTGAAGATAGAGCCTTGTGAATACTGCAAGAATTAACAACAATTGCCTCAATTAATTGCCCAGCCCTAGCTGCTGACACCTGTGGGATGCATTTTATATATATATATATATATATATATATATATATATATATATATATTGTAAGCCGATGGCTGGAAAAGTATTTGAAGGAATGTACATCTCACCCAGGTTGCTCAGATGGGTGAGATGAGGGAAATCCTGAAAGTTTGCTCTCAGCAGACAACTGTTTGCTGAGCATTATTTAAGTGCTGTGCACTGTTCTGGATGTTTATGGAATGGCGGGTAGGTTGGTAGTGGGACTTGCCATACCCATTCCCTCCAGTCCACACCTTGTGGACACTCCTGGAGAAACCCAGCTGACTGGGATCTCCTCATTAAGGGGATATAAGAAGTCTGCTAGGAGCGCAGACTGTGGCAGAGCTTGGCTAGAAAGCCACAAAGAAAGTGGCTACTGCTGGAAGACAATCTGACTGTTTGAACTTGTTCCTATTCTAGGTGAGGTAACCTATTTCTGTTCAGTTAGAGCCCAGACGGGAAGGTATTTATTTTTTCGGTTTCTGTTATGTTGCATGTACCAAGGAGTGTTTTGAGTGAATAAAACTCAATACTTGGAATAATATCTTGGAGTCTGTGTTCATGTCAGCCCACCCAGCACCCCAGATCCTGACAATATACAGTATATATATCCTGGACAGTCCACCTGGTCCAATAGTATGGGCATCACTAATAAACTATGAGCCAGCATAGTTCACCTCACATCACTATGTGACTGACACCTTATAGTGGCCTTATCTGTGTGCTTATGGAATATTAGGCATCATGAGTTGCAGTTGTATGAGTGGATGTCTTATTAATATTTTGCACCTACGCAGTCTCTGCCATTTACAACTTGTCTGCATCCTGCAGTGAATCATTTCGTCACCTAACATCAGGCAAATATGGCCTCTCTTTCAGTGATATTTAGTAGACATCCCACTTGGTCATTATAAGACTACTGCTATTTTTGAGAGGTTGGAAAGCAACAAGTGTCAGTGACATGACTGAAGTTTTCATTGTTGGGGATCCAATTGCCAGGACTTCACCGTTTCCTAAAATGACAATGACAAACATTGTCATTGTCACACAAGGGACTGAAAGCGCATGAGTGTTGTGGAGTAGGAGAGTTAGTGGCTGCCGTACAGGCGCTCATCCCCAACACCCACAAGGGTCAGCTCATTTACAAGAATCCAATTTATCTATCACGATATTTTTCGAATATGGGAGGAAACCCACACAAAGACGAGGAGAACATACAAACTCCATGCAGATGTTGTCCTTGGTCGTATGAACCCAGGTAACTGAGCCACCATGCTGCTGTAGTATGATGAGGCTTAGCCAAGCACTGCACCTTCAGTTCTTCTATAAGATCAAAGCAAATCTATTTGTTCAAACACTGCTTGCCGTGTCCTTAAAGTAGAGCAAACCTGGAGCAAAGCACTCAGCTCAGAGCTTCTCTTTCCCCCCATGATAACAACTGAGCACCGACCATGCTGTAGCATTACAGGGCGGCAGAGCAGGACCCACTATTATAATGGGGCACTCCAGATGAGCACTATCCCCCATAGCTTTTTTTGCTATTTGGTTACTTTGCATTGTATGCCACTTCCATACAAACTTTTCATCAGTATTTTAGATGTCTAGTAAATAGCTAGGCTAAAACACTTTATAAAAAAAAATACATTGTGAATTATGAAATGTACATGGCATTACCTGGCATTCTGGAGCTGTAAATCTGTCGGCAAAATAACCCTGAGTCGAAAGTCCTTTTCCTGTCAGGGCGGGAGAAAAACAAGCTAATAAAATAACAAAAACACAAAAAAAGAAACAAAAAGCACTTTTAACCGAGGACCAGCATAGCGTGCACATTATGCATCACTTCTAACTTAACAATCATAATGCTAGTACAAAAGGTGAACAAAACATGACAGCGCTTATAAATGTTCATGTATTAAAGAACAGTGTCATGTCATGGACTGCCTTTAGTTCAAGACTACACGTAGGAGCTCTATTCTGCAAAGAAGCGTTTCATTTACTTTGTGTTTTGCTGAAAAGAAGGGGCTTGTGCGTCTGTGTAAACGTAAACTAGAATAGCTATAGCTACAATGAGAGTGATAAAATACAGAGGTCCTATGAGTTGAAATCCACCGTCTCTTAAAGGGCTTCTGTATACTGCTAGTGATGCTTGGCTAAGTGCATACGGTTCATGTGCACAAGTACCGCTATGTGTTGTACAGAGCCGTAACAGGGCTGCCACAGCCATGCACTGGAACTATTGGAGCTCTGTACGGCTGATCTTATATGGAGGCATACAGAGTTTTCACCCACCAGATCCTATACAAGTACTGTGCTGTGTGTGACGGGAGAATATTTCGACACATGGCATCCAATGAAGCACCATACTGAAAAACACATAGGGGCACATGTATTATGTTCCTATGCCACTTTTGTGGCGTAAAAAAGTTGCAAACCGGCAGTATTTTTACACCACCATTAGGGCTGGGCGATTATGAAATAAATTCGCAATTAATTGTGAATTTACCTCAATTACAATTAACAGCGATTACTTAGGTCATGCTCCCTTTAAAACATGCCCCTTTTACAATACGATTAAATGTTTGGCGAGCTTCGAAAAATTTGTCTGGCGGCTTCGTTCAGAAAGAACGCAGCCAAACCTAAAACTGCTCTTATACTTAAGACCCCAGAGTATAATAAGCGGAAGCCCAAGGAAGGTAAGCAAACATAAAAACTAGTGTTACTCACCTCTCCTGGGTTCCAGCACGGCTCCCTGTTCTCTTCAGTGATTGTGCCTGACGTCAGAGACCGCTGAGGCCTGTGATTGGGCCTCAGCCGACACATGGGTCACGCTGCATTCTGACACTTGCATCTATGCGTCACAACATCACGTGACCCACTGAGACTCAATCACAGGTCCCTGACGTCAGGCACAAGCACTGAAGAGAACAGGGAGCTGCGCTGAAGCCCAGGAGAGGTGAGTAACACTAGTTTCTATATTTGCTCACCTCCCCTGGCCTCCACTTATTATACTCTGGGGTCTGAATATAATAGTGTAATATATATATATCACACACACACACACACACACACACACACAAAATAATATAATAATAGCAGTTACGATTTGGACGTGTTCGGTCCAAACAAAACTGCAGGTAGAACCTCACAAATACTGTAATAACAGTACCGAAAAACCGAAACAACAAGACATATGCTTTGGTGAAGTGCATCCTTCACCAAAGCAGAGATTATCAAGCCTGGCATGGAAACTACTATTTTTGATACATCTCCCCCATCTCCTACACACAGATCGACTGAAGAGGTCTCTGCTGTGTTCACATCTTTCGGTAGGTTCACGCTGGATTCCTTCAGTTAGAAAAACAGTACTGCATATGGCGCCATATTTTAAGACAATGGGGTCTACTGAGCGCTGCCTGGAGTCCATCATACAACGGTTTTGGCACTGCTATGTGGTTTCAGTTTACAACAAAAATCACAACACAGATTTGAGCAGAGCCCAAGACTTGTGAACATTTGTAGAATATTTACTGTAATAATTTAGTTTGTGACTCAATGACATGGAGTCCTGCAAATCCGGGTGTGGGAGATATCAGGGTATGTCCATACGTGGCCATACGTCCATCATCAGAAATGCCATGTTTGCACATACATTAAAGCTGGTTATACACCTTCACAGATATGCTTGTCCCAATCATGTGCAATGTGTTTTCCATAGGGAGAGGGGAATTAGGTTATGTACACATAACTGTGTGCATGTAACAAGGCCATGACTGAGCAGGGATAGAATATGGATGACATCCTTGTGCCCCCCGTGCTTCCATGGCCACTTTCAATGCTCTCAGTGAGCCCGGACTATTGCTAAAGTATTTGCACCTTTGCCATAGTAGAAAAGGACGACTGGTGCTGTATTCAGATGCATCCCACAGGACAGGCCACAGCAGATACTCTGCTCTGGGAAATTAGCAGTGGATCATCACTGCGGGTACATCACAGATTTCACCCCATACATTGCAAAGTGTGAAATCTGTGCTGAAGACCTGCAGTATTAATAGACATGTTGCAACTTAAAAATCCACAGCACAGGTCTGGTTACACTGCTAGTTTTTGGAGTGTGTGGATAAGATTTGCTGAACTCTCATCCACTTTGCTGCTACTGTACAACAGTCCCATTGGCAATACAGTTAGAAAATCTGCTGAGGAACTTTGGATAAATAGATATATGAATAGGAATATGACTATTAGGGAGGACTCTGGATGGCACTGTTTATAGGGTAGACTGTATAGGACTACTAGTAAGGACTCTGGATGGCAGTGTTTGTAGGACAGACTGTATATGACTATTAGGGAGGACTCTGGATGGCAGTATTTATAGGGCAGACTGTATAGGACTACTAGTAAGGACTCTGGATGGCAGTGTTTGTAGGACAGACTGTATATGACTATTAGGGAGGACTCTGGATGGCAGTGTCTATAGGACAGACTGTATATGACTATTAGGTAGGACTCTGGATGGCAGTGTTTATAGGACAGACTGTATATGACTATTAGGGAGGACTCTGGATGGCAGTGTCTATAGGACAGACTGTATATGACTATTAGGTAGGACTCTGGATGGCACTGTTTATAGGGCAGACTGTATAGGACTACTAGTAAGGACTCTGGATGGCAGTGTTTATAGGGCAGACTGTATAGGACTTATTAGGGAGGACTGTATCTGGCAGTGTTTATAGGACAGACTGTATATGACTATTAGGGAGGACTCTGGATGGCACTGTTTATAGGGCAGATTGTATAGGACTACTAGTAAGGACTCTGGATGGCAGTGTCTATAGGACAGACTGTATATGACTATTAGGTAGGACTCTGGATGGCAGTGTTTATAGGACAGACTGTATATGACTTATTAGGGAGGACTCTGGATGGCAGTGTCTATAGGACAGACTGTATATGACTATTAGGGAGGACTCTGGATGGCAGTGTCTATAGGACAGACTGTATATGACTATTAGGTAGGACTCTGGATGGCAGTGTTTATAGGACAGACTGTATATGACTATTAGGGAGGACTCTGGATGGCAGTGTCTATAGGACAGACTGTATATGACTTATTAGGGAGGACTCTGGATGGCAGTGTCTATAGGACAGACTGTATATGACTATTAGGGAGGACTCTGGATGGCAGTGTCTATAGGACAGACTGTATATGACTATTAGGGAGGACTCTGGATGGCACTGTTTATAGGGCAGACTGTATAGGACTACTAGTAAGGACTCTGGATGGCAGTGTTTATAGGGCAGACTGTATAGGACTACTAGTAAGGACTCTGGATGGCAGTGTTTGTAGGACAGACTGTATATGACTATTAGGGAGGACTCTGGATGGCAGTATTTATAGGGCAGACTGTATAGGACTACTAGTAAGGACTCTGGATGGCAGTGTTTGTAGGACAGACTGTATATGACTATTAGGGAGGACTCTGGATGGCAGTGTCTATAGGACAGACTGTATATGACTATTAGGGAGGACTCTGGATGGCAGTGTCTATAGGACAGACTGTATATGACTATTAGGGAGGACTCTGGATGGCAGTGTTTATAGGACAGACTGTATATGACTATTAGGGAGGACTCTGGATGGCAGTGTCTATAGGACAGACTGTATATGACTATTAGGTAGGACTCTGGATGGCAGTGTTTATAGGACAGACTGTATATGACTTATTAGGGAGGACTCTGGATGGCAGTGTCTATAGGACAGACTGTATATGACTATTAGGGAGGACTCTGGATGGCAGTGTCTATAGGACAGACTGTATATGACTATTAGGTAGGACTCTGAATGGCAGTGTTTATAGGACAGACTGTATATGACTATTAGGGAGGACTCTGGATGGCAGTGTCTATAGGACAGACTGTATATGACTATTAGGGAGGACTCTGGATGGCAGTGTTTGTAGGACAGACTGTATATGACTATTAGGTAGGACTCTGGATGGCAGTGTCTATAGGACAGACTGTATATGACTATTAGGTAGGACTCTGGATGGCACTGTTTATAGGGCAGACTGTATAGGACTACTAGTAAGGACTCTGGATGGCAGTGTTTATAGGGCAGACTGTATAGGACTTATTAGGGAGGACTGTATCTGGCAGTGTTTATAGGACAGACTGTATATGACTATTAGGGAGGACTCTGGATGGCACTGTTTATAGGGCAGACTGTATAGGACTACTAGTAAGGACTCTGGATGGCAGTGTTTGTAGGACAGACTGTATATGACTTATTAGGGAGGACTGTATCTGGCAGTGTTTATAGGACAGACTGTATATGACTTATTAGGGAGGACTCTGGATGGCAGTGTTTATAGGGCAGACTGTATAGGACTTATTAGGGAGGACTGTATCTGGCAGTGTTTATAGGACAGACTGTATATGACTATTAGGGAGGACTCTGGATGGCACTGTTTATAGGGCAGACTGTATAGGACTACTAGTAAGGACTCTGGATGGCAGTGTTTGTAGGACAGACTGTATATGACTTATTAGGGAGGACTGTATCTGGCAGTGTTTATAGGACAGACTGTATATGACTATTAGGGAGGACTCTGGATGGCAGTGTCTATAGGACAGACTGTATATGACTATTAGGGAGGACTCTGGATGGCAGTGTCTATAGGACAGACTGTATATGACTATTAGGGAGGACTCTGGATGGCAGTGTCTATAGGACAGACTGTATATGACTATTAGGGAGGACTCTGGATGGCAGTGTCTATAGGACAGACTGTATATGACTATTAGGGAGGACTCTGGATGGCAGTGTTTGTAGGACAGACTGTATATGACTATTAGGGAGGACTCTGGATGGCAGTGTCTATAGGACAGACTGTATATGACTATTAGGGAGGACTCTGGATGGCAGTGTCTATAGGACAGACTGTATATGACTATTAGGGAGGACTCTGGATGGCAGTGTCTATAGGACAGACTGTATATGACTATTAGGGAGGACTCTGGATGGCAGTGTCTATAGGATAGACTGTATATGACTATTAGGGAGGACTCTGGATGGCAGTGTTTGTAGGACAGACTGTATATGACTATTAGGGAGGACTCTGGATGGCAGTATCTATAGGACAGACTGTATATGACTTATTAGGGAGGACTCTGGATGGCAGTGTTTATAGGACAGACTGTATATGACTTATTAGGGAGGACTCTGGATGGCAGTGTCTATAGGACAGACTGTATATGACTATTAGGGAGGACTCTGGATGGCAGTGTCTATAGGACAGACTGTATATGACTATTAGGTAGGACTCTGGATGGCAGTGTTTATAGGACAGACTGTATATGACTTATTAGGGAGGACTCTGGATGGCAGTGTCTATAGGACAGACTGTATATGACTATTAGGGAGGACTCTGGATGGCAGTGTCTATAGGACAGACTGTATATGACTATTAGGTAGGACTCTGGATGGCAGTGTCTATAGGACAGACTGTATATGACTATTAGGGAGGACTCTGGATGGCAGTGTTTGTAGGACAGACTGTATATGACTATTAGGTAGGACTCTGGATGGCAGTGTCTATAGGACAGACTGTATATGACTATTAGGTAGGACTCTGGATGGCACTGTTTATAGGGCAGACTGTATAGGACTACTAGTAAGGACTCTGGATGGCAGTGTTTATAGGGCAGACTGTATAGGACTTATTAGGGAGGACTGTATCTGGCAGTGTTTATAGGACAGACTGTATATGACTATTAGGGAGGACTCTGAATGGCACTGTTTATAGGGCAGACTGTATAGGACTACTAGTAAGGACTCTGGATGGCAGTGTTTGTAGGACAGACTGTATATGACTTATTAGGGAGGACTGTATCTGGCAGTGTTTATAGGACAGACTGTATATGACTATTAGGGAGGACTCTGGATGGCAGTGTCTATAGGACAGACTGTATATGACTATTAGGGAGGACTCTGGATGGCAGTGTCTATAGGACAGACTGTATATGACTATTAGGGAGGACTCTGGATGGCAGTGTCTATAGGACAGACTGTATATGACTATTAGGGAGGACTCTGGATGGCAGTGTCTATAGGACAGACTGTATATGACTATTAGGTAGGACTCTGGATGGCACTGTTTATAGGGCAGACTGTATAGGACTACTAGTAAGGACTCTGGATGGCAGTGTTTATAGGGCAGACTGTATAGGACTTATTAGGGAGGACTGTATCTGGCAGTGTTTATAGGACAGACTGTATATGACTATTAGGGAGGACTCTGGATGGCACTGTTTATAGGGCAGACTGTATAGGACTACTAGTAAGGACTCTGGATGGCAGTGTTTATAGGGCAGACTGTATAGGACTACTAGTAAGGACTCTGGATGGCAGTGTTTGTAGGACAGACTGTATATGACTATTAGGGAGGACTCTGGATGGCAGTATTTATAGGGCAGACTGTATAGGACTACTAGTAAGGACTCTGGATGGCAGTGTTTGTAGGACAGACTGTATATGACTATTAGGGAGGACTCTGGATGGCAGTGTCTATAGGACAGACTGTATATGACTATTAGGGAGGACTCTGGATGGCAGTGTCTATAGGACAGACTGTATATGACTATTAGGGAGGACTCTGGATGGCAGTGTTTATAGGACAGACTGTATATGACTATTAGGGAGGACTCTGGATGGCAGTGTCTATAGGACAGACTGTATATGACTATTAGGTAGGACTCTGGATGGCAGTGTTTATAGGACAGACTGTATATGACTTATTAGGGAGGACTCTGGATGGCAGTGTCTATAGGACAGACTGTATATGACTATTAGGGAGGACTCTGGATGGCAGTGTCTATAGGACAGACTGTATATGACTATTAGGTAGGACTCTGAATGGCAGTGTTTATAGGACAGACTGTATATGACTATTAGGGAGGACTCTGGATGGCAGTGTCTATAGGACAGACTGTATATGACTATTAGGGAGGACTCTGGATGGCAGTGTTTGTAGGACAGACTGTATATGACTATTAGGTAGGACTCTGGATGGCAGTGTCTATAGGACAGACTGTATATGACTATTAGGTAGGACTCTGGATGGCACTGTTTATAGGGCAGACTGTATAGGACTACTAGTAAGGACTCTGGATGGCAGTGTTTATAGGGCAGACTGTATAGGACTTATTAGGGAGGACTGTATCTGGCAGTGTTTATAGGACAGACTGTATATGACTATTAGGGAGGACTCTGGATGGCACTGTTTATAGGGCAGACTGTATAGGACTACTAGTAAGGACTCTGGATGGCAGTGTTTGTAGGACAGACTGTATATGACTTATTAGGGAGGACTGTATCTGGCAGTGTTTATAGGACAGACTGTATATGACTTATTAGGGAGGACTCTGGATGGCAGTGTTTATAGGGCAGACTGTATAGGACTTATTAGGGAGGACTGTATCTGGCAGTGTTTATAGGACAGACTGTATATGACTATTAGGGAGGACTCTGGATGGCACTGTTTATAGGGCAGACTGTATAGGACTACTAGTAAGGACTCTGGATGGCAGTGTTTGTAGGACAGACTGTATATGACTTATTAGGGAGGACTGTATCTGGCAGTGTTTATAGGACAGACTGTATATGACTATTAGGGAGGACTCTGGATGGCAGTGTCTATAGGACAGACTGTATATGACTATTAGGGAGGACTCTGGATGGCAGTGTCTATAGGACAGACTGTATATGACTATTAGGGAGGACTCTGGATGGCAGTGTTTGTAGGACAGACTGTATATGACTATTAGGGAGGACTCTGGATGGCAGTGTCTATAGGACAGACTGTATATGACTATTAGGGAGGACTCTGGATGGCAGTGTCTATAGGACAGACTGTATATGACTATTAGGGAGGACTCTGGATGGCAGTGTCTATAGGACAGACTGTATATGACTATTAGGGAGGACTCTGGATGGCAGTGTCTATAGGATAGACTGTATATGACTATTAGGGAGGACTCTGGATGGCAGTGTTTGTAGGACAGACTGTATATGACTATTAGGGAGGACTGTGGATGGCAGTGTCTATAGGACAGACTGTATATGACTTATTAGGGAGGACTCTGGATGGCAGTGTTTATAGGACAGACTGTATATGACTTATTAGGGAGGACTCTGGATGGCAGTGTCTATAGGACAGACTGTATATGACTATTAGGGAGGACTCTGGATGGCAGTGTCTATAGGACAGACTGTATATGACTATTAGGTAGGACTCTGGATGGCAGTGTTTATAGGACAGACTGTATATGACTTATTAGGGAGGACTCTGGATGGCAGTGTCTATAGGACAGACTGTATATGACTATTAGGGAGGACTCTGGATGGCAGTGTCTATAGGACAGACTGTATATGACTATTAGGTAGGACTCTGGATGGCAGTGTCTATAGGACAGACTGTATATGACTATTAGGGAGGACTCTGGATGGCAGTGTTTGTAGGACAGACTGTATATGACTATTAGGTAGGACTCTGGATGGCAGTGTCTATAGGACAGACTGTATATGACTATTAGGTAGGACTCTGGATGGCACTGTTTATAGGGCAGACTGTATAGGACTACTAGTAAGGACTCTGGATGGCAGTGTTTATAGGGCAGACTGTATAGGACTTATTAGGGAGGACTGTATCTGGCAGTGTTTATAGGACAGACTGTATATGACTATTAGGGAGGACTCTGAATGGCACTGTTTATAGGGCAGACTGTATAGGACTACTAGTAAGGACTCTGGATGGCAGTGTTTGTAGGACAGACTGTATATGACTTATTAGGGAGGACTGTATCTGGCAGTGTTTATAGGACAGACTGTATATGACTATTAGGGAGGACTCTGGATGGCAGTGTCTATAGGACAGACTGTATATGACTATTAGGGAGGACTCTGGATGGCAGTGTCTATAGGACAGACTGTATATGACTATTAGGGAGGACTCTGGATGGCAGTGTCTATAGGACAGACTGTATATGACTATTAGGGAGGACTCTGGATGGCAGTGTCTATAGGACAGACTGTATATGACTATTAGGGAGGACTCTGGATGGCAGTGTTTGTAGGACAGACTGTATATGACTATTAGGGAGGACTCTGGATGGCAGTGTCTATAGGACAGACTGTATATGACTTATTAGGGAGGACTCTGGATGGCAGTGTTTATAGGACAGACTGTATATGACTTATTAGGGAGGACTCTGGATGGCAGTGTCTATAGGACAGACTGTATATGACTATTAGGGAGGACTCTGGATGGCAGTGTCTATAGGACAGACTGTATATGACTATTAGGGAGGACTCTGGATGGCAGTGTTTGTAGGACAGACTGTATATGACTATTAGGTAGGACTCTGGATGGCAGTGTCTATAGGACAGACTGTATATGACTATTAGGTAGGACTCTGGATGGCACTGTTTATAGGGCAGACTGTATAGGACTACTAGTAAGGACTCTGGATGGCAGTGTTTATAGGGCAGACTGTATAGGACTTATTAGGGAGGACTGTATCTGGCAGTGTTTATAGGACAGACTGTATATGACTATTAGGGAGGACTCTGGATGGCA
This sequence comes from Leptodactylus fallax, assembly GCA_947044405.1. Lineage (NCBI taxonomy): Eukaryota > Metazoa > Chordata > Amphibia > Anura > Leptodactylidae > Leptodactylus > Leptodactylus fallax. Next base: position 2,508,450 of record CAMRHE010000009.1, on the reverse strand, counting down.
CTGTTTATAGGGCAGACTGTATAGGACTACTAGTAAGGACTCTGGATGGCAGTGTTTATAGGGCAGACTGTATAGGACTACTAGTAAGGACTCTGGATGGCAGTGTTTGTAGGACAGACTGTATATGACTTATTAGGGAGGACTGTATCTGGCAGTGTTTATAGGACAGACTGTATATGACTATTAGGGAGGACTCTGGATGGCAGTGTCTATAGGACAGACTGTATATGACTATTAGGGAGGACTCTGGATGGCAGTGTCTATAGGACAGACTGTATATGACTATTAGGGAGGACTCTGGATGGCAGTGTCTATAGGACAGACTGTATATGACTATTAGGGAGGACTCTGGATGGCAGTGTCTATAGGACAGACTGTATATGACTATTAGGGAGGACTCTGGATGGCAGTGTTTGTAGGACAGACTGTATATGACTATTAGGGAGGACTCTGGATGGCAGTGTCTATAGGACAGACTGTATATGACTTATTAGGGAGGACTCTGGATGGCAGTGTCTATAGGACAGACTGTATATGACTTATTAGGGAGGACTCTGGATGGCAGTGTTTGTAGGACAGACTGTATATGACTTATTAGGGAGGACTGTATCTGGCAGTGTTTATAGGACAGACTGTATATGACTATTAGGGAGGACTCTGGATGGCAGTGTCTATAGGACAGACTGTATATGACTATTAGGGAGGACTCTGGATGGCAGTGTCTATAGGACAGACTGTATATGACTATTAGGGAGGACTCTGGATGGCAGTGTCTATAGGACAGACTGTATATGACTATTAGGGAGGACTCTGGATGGCAGTGTCTATAGGACAGACTGTATATGACTATTAGGGAGGACTCTGGATGGCAGTGTTTGTAGGACAGACTGTATATGACTATTAGGGAGGACTCTGGATGGCAGTGTCTATAGGACAGACTGTATATGACTTATTAGGGAGGACTGTATCTGGCAATGTTTATAGGACAGACTGAATATGTGTATTGGGTGTAGTCATCAAACTTTGTAAGGGAGTGGCCAGTAGCTAAGGGCGTGGCTTAAATAGAGAAAACCTTCTCCTCCCCGCTCATCTCCTTTGGCCTGCTGTAGGAGTAGAGAAGTTCCTCACAAGTAACATTCACCTCCCACAAGACCTGGTCAGCTGGCACAGCGTCACGTCATGCATGTACCTGTGACCCGATGAAGCCATCGTACACTCTCCCGCGCAGATCCTGGGGCAAGAGCATGGGGAACTGACTGTGCAGCCCCGCAGACATCCTGTACGGAGTAGCCGTCACTCCATATAGCACCGCTCAGCTCACTGCACACAGCCTGACAGCCTGACTCCGGTAATAGCCCGCCTTACACACACCGGGAACACGCGGGTACAGGCGCGGTCACGTGATCGGGACAGGGCGGGGCTTAGTGTCACTACTGATGCACGGTGAGGACGTCCTGCAGTGGCTGACAGCGGATAACAGGAGGGACACGTCAGTCACACAGAATGAAATTAATTGGAAACCAGAGCTGTGGAGTCGGAAAAAAGTTACCAAGTGTGACTTCAAAATAAAATGATTAGAATTCTAATAAATTAGAATATTTTTGAAACGTTCATTCATTTCAGTAATTCAGTAATACAATCCATAATCAGCGTCTTCCATGATTGTGTGTCCTACTGAACCAGACTGAGGGACCATTTAAAGGCTTAGGAAACCTTGGCAGGTGACATACTGAACTTTTTTACAATAGTCTAATTTTCTTAGATTTGGTTTTTCATTACCTGTAATCCATAATCAACATTTACAGAAATAAAACACTTGAAATAGAATACTGTGTGTGTAAAGAATCTAGGAAATATAGGAGGTCACTTTTTTAATTTAATTAGTGAAAGAAATAAACGTATCGGAGATATTCTAATTTATTGAGATGCTCCTGTATACCTGTACAGAAATGCCAGTGTTGCCGCAGGTATAATTGACATGCTGTGAGTTACAGTAACGCAAGTGTTTTTGAAATCGCAGCATGTCCACTGCAGATTTTTTTCTGCAATGTGTGGATTAGCCAGAATCCCATCCACTTTGCAGGTAATTTAAAACGCATCTTTTTTTGTTGCAGTGCTTTCACTGTGGCCAAATTGCTGCATTTTCACAACGTGGGGCACATTGGTTGTCCGGAGAGTATAAATGATGGCCCCGGGGGTTCCAGCGACATCACGGCCCCTGGGTCAAATGATCCCAGTGGTTTGCCCCCCCTTCCTTGGATCTCATTATCCAGGGGCCTTGAAGTCGCCTGAACCTATGAATCCATCATCCACATGCCCGGACAATTACTCCCCGGACAACCCCTTTAAAAGGATTGTCCAGGAGCTGAAAGTAATTGACACTGATGACCTATCCAAAGGATAAGACCTGACCCCTATCAGGTGTCACTTAAAGAGGACCTTTCATGTCCTTAGGCACATGCGGTTTTATATACCGCTAGAAACCCTACAGTGCGCTGAATTCAGCACACTGTTGGCTTTCCCATTATGTACCCTGGGGCTGGAGATATCGGTGCCGTTAGCTTTCTGCCCATCGTCAGAAGGGCGTTCCTGACAGTCTAGCTGGGCTGTAAGAAACACCCACCACCCCTACTCGTCCATAGGCCTGTACTTTCAGAGGGGGCATTCCTTACCGACCAGCAATGACGCTGAGCGGTGAGGGAATGGGCCCCCCCCAGTACAAGTCTATGGACAAGTACAGGCGGGGGGGGGTTTCTCACAGCCCAGCTAGACTGACAGGAACGCCCTTCTGACGATGGGCAGAAAGCTAACGGCACCGATATCTCCAGCCCCAGAGCACATAACGGGAAAGCCAACAATGCGCTGAATTCAGCGCACTGTCGGCTTTCTAGCGGTATATAAAACCGCATGTGCCTGAGGACATGAAACGTCCTCTTTAAATAGAGATAGCGTTGATTCTGCTTCTATACCTAGTATATGGATTACAACAGCCGAAAACACCTGATCGGGATGGGGTCCAGGTGTCGAACCCCAACCAATCTGATACCGATGACCTATCCTGTGGTTAGGGCAACAACAGCAATTACTTTCAGGTCTCAGACAACCCCTTTTAATTGTTTTTAATTATATTACACAATTATTAATATTGCATAATTAGATGCATTGCTTGTCACATATTTACTTTCATAGGAATCCACAATTTTTAATGAATTACAGCAGGGGTACTCAACTACTTTTAGTAAAGGGCCATTGACTGTAAAGGTCCGAGCTGAAAACATTCAGTATTTACGGTATTTTTCGAACACAAAGACACGTCTTACTATAAGACACACCCCAGGTTTAGACAAAAAAAAAAAATTAGGAAAAAATATTTAAAGTTAATTTAACTTTCCCAATAGTCAAATATAGTAAAGGGGTCAATGTCACTAAGTAGAGAGAGGACGACTAACGTGGCATTATACTGTACAGGGGGTGGACTGACATGGCATTATACTGTGCAGGGGGGCAACTAGCGTGGCATTATACTGTATGCAGGGGGTACTAAGGAGCTTTATACTGTGGGTGGGGGCACTAAGAAGCTTATACTGTGGGTACGAGCATTATACTGTGGGTGGGGCATTAAGGAGAATTATACTTTGGGGTGGGGACACTTACATTAATGCCCCCACACAGTACAATGCCCCATTTTTGTTTCTCCCCACAGTATGCTCCTTAGTAACACCCCCCCCCCTCCCGAGTATAATTAATATATTACTGTCCCCACAAATAATTAACATTAACAGCGGCTGGGAGAAACATTGACCTCTCGTCCGCTGTCTCCAAGCCCGGATATCTTACACTAGCGGCAGCAGGGATCGGCATTCGTCCCTGCTGCCTGCGCAAGAGCCCTCATGTGTGAAGGCAGCTGGAATAATTACCAATCCCAAATGCCGTTAGTGTAAGGAATCAGGGCTTGGGGGACAGTGGTCAGACCGCGGTCCACCAGTTGAGTGTCCCTGAATTAGAGGATCTTTACTGCCTGTTGCTGATTAACCATGACTGTCAGCCATTTATGAAGCAGTCAGGGTCAGGTTGTGGAAAAATAGGAGACAGAGTCAGTGATTTGGACTACCGACTCCACAGCCCAGCCGCAAACTCACCGCCTGCTAACCTACTGCAATCTATAGTAGCAGATCCAAACCTCACGCTGCAAATAAAACTCTCAACATAACATGACTTGAGCGGGGGCTTTCAGCCTTTGCAATGCTGCAATTCAAACAGCTGAGCCACTGCACAAACCACCAGGTTGTATATGTGGATGCAACTAAACACAAATGAAGCAATTTTCAATAATATGTACACCAGAAAACTGGCATAGACGTAGCATGAGTTATAGCATTATACTGTGTGTGGGCCACTGGGAACAGCATTATACTATGTATGAGGCCACGGGGGGCATTACACGGTTTGATTTGGATCCTGTATTATTTTTAGTCTGGAGCACTGCATTCATATGAACTTTTGGCTATGATGTGTTAGTGTTAGAGGAGTCTGCCCAGAGAGGGCTATAATGTCATGAATTAGATGGGATACTCTAAGTGGTCACCTCCAATTGTACTATTGCATGGCAGTAATTGCACATATATAGTGCCAATGTATGTGCAGTTACATTTGTGATATAGTATGTCAAGGCTTGAGATAGCTAGTACAATTTGATTTACTATTACAAGGTGCACGTAAATGGTCACTAAGATTTCAGACGGTTCACATCTGCGCATGGGTTTCCGTTTGGGGGAGTCCGCTTGGGGACCCCCCCGAATGGAAACCTAATCTGCATAAAAAAGCAGTTACCTTAGAAACCGTCAGACCCCATAGACTATAATGGGGTCCATGTGCCCACACATAACCTCCAATCCTCCAAAGACCTCCTACTCCTCTCTGCTCTTATCCGCTCTTCACACAATTGTCTCCAAGACTTCTCCCGTGCATCCCCCATACTCTGGAACTCATTACCAAGACACATAAGACTGACCCCCACAGTCACAAGCTTCAAGAAGGCCCTGAAGACTCACCTATTCAGGAAAGCCTACAACCTCCAATGACACTACTGTCACCACACCACCATCTGTACTGTCTATCCCCTCACTTTCTGTCTCTATCCCTCTTCCCTCATAGATTGTAAGCCCTTGCGGGCAGGGCCCTCTATCCCACTGTGCCAGTTGGTCACTGTTAGTATTAAACTTGTCTTGTATATTTTGTGTACCGTATGTAAATCCTCAAATGTAAAGCACCATGGAATTAATGGTGCTATATAAATAAACAATAATAATAAAATAATAATTAGATTAAGAGAGCAGATACTAAAATACCATTATAAAGCAGCAAACAGGTATTTGAAGCTGCCGGTGCCTCTGGAGTCCCGAGAACCTCAAGGTGTAGGATACTCCAGAGGCTTGCAGATGTGCATCAACCTAAATAGTGTTCACAAGCAGAAACAGTTGCAGTGGGCCCAGACATACATGAAGGGTAATTTTGAAACAGTCTTGTTTGCTGATGAGCGCCGTGCAACCCTGGATGGTACAGATGGATGGAGTAGTGGATGACCACCATGTCCCAACAAGGCTGTGACAACAGCAAGGAGATGGCGGAGTCATGTTTTGGGGAGAGAGCTGGTAGGCCACATTAGGGTTCCTGAAGGTCTGAAAATTACCTATGCAAAGTATATAGAGTTTCTGACTGACCATTTTCTTCCATGGTACAAAAAGAAGAACCGTGCCTTCTGTAGCAAAATCATCTTCATGCATGACAGTGCACCATCTCATGCAGCAAAGAATGCCTATGAGTTATTGGCTGCTATGGGCATAAAAGGAGAGAAACTCATGGTGTGGCCACCGTCCTCCCCTGACCTCAACCCTATTGAGAACCTTTGGAGTATCATGAAGCAAAAGATCTATGAGGGTGGGAGGCAGTTCATATCAAACAGCAGCTTTGGGGGGCTTTTCTAACATCCTGCAAAGAAATTCAAGCAAAAACTATCCAAAAACTCACAAGGTCAATAGCTGCAAGAATTGTGAAGGTCATATCAAAGAAGGTTTCCTATTTTAACATGTAACTTGGCTTGTTATGATTAGAGATGGGTGAATTGGTTTTTAGCAATCTGATTTCAACCCAAATATTCCGAACTGTTCATTTTTTTACAAAACCAAATAATTTGGAATTTTTTCTCAAGTGAACTAAAATGGCCACCACAAATTCATTCCCTTCCCCCACAGACACTGGATCTTTAATTAGCAGCACTGTCAGTGGGGGAGAGAGAGGCAAGGGCTACTGTTTAGCCTTTGGCTAAACTAAGTGTTATACTGCAACCAGGGCCACGTGATTTATAGGTCCCTTTGCTAGTAAGAGTTACTCTGCAAGTAACCTTTGTAATACATTGTCCCCCCCATTAAATACCCCCCCTCCCTTATTAAATTCCCTCCATATTAAACCCCTTTGGTGGCAGCGGGTAAAAAAAATATATATATCATAGCGGAGGTGACGCCACTATAGCTGGCTGTGGACCCGCTATGTAAAGGCAATTTGGTCCATTTGAATTTTGCGCCGAAGCACCTGCTATGACTCTGAATTCAAATGGGCCAATCACAGGAATTCAATAGTGGGAGTGGCTTTTCTGTGATCCCGGGACTACTACTGATAATAGCGGCAGTGATCCCGCTATTAGTTATCCCTATGCTGTGACACTATGACATCACAGTACAGGGATAGTAAAAAAAAAATTCATGGCGGAGCTGTTGCTGCTGTTGCCGTCAATGGCCCTGCTATGTATCGACACTTTGGCGGCAGGTCTACTATGATTTTTTTTTTATTTTTTACTATCCCTGTACTATGACATCATAGTGTCACAGCACAGGGGTAGATGATAGCGGGACCACCACAGAATTCAGCAGCAGCTCTACTGTGATTGGCCTATTTGAATTTAGTGCCAAGTTTCTAGAAGCCCTGAGTGTTCTACACTATATTTTAAGCCAATTTAAGGTGTGGTTCGTACTAAACTTGTTCGACCCAAAACAAATCAGGAACCCAAACTGGCCAAACCCTGAAATGAATGAAATCCTGAGGGGTTCACACATCTCTAGATAAGATTTTTTTTTATTGAAATAGCTTTTCATTTCAATAAGTGTGACCTCTTAATGCTGCAAATTCAACAAATGCATATTTTCAGTTCTTTACAACCTATAAAATCTTTAGAAACTCTGTTGTGCATAATAATTTGGAACAGTGGATTTGGATATTTTTTAATTTGTGAAAATAAGTTATCATGGGGAGGTTTGTCCAATAAAATTTGATTTATACTCTAACAGTTGAAGAGTTGAACATTATGCTGACTGTCATTTGCATCAACCATTTAGGAAAATCTGAGAAAAATGTAATTTGCATAATTTGGAACACGGTGTAGTTGTCACTTCTAGCCAATTTGCAGTTCGCTCCTTGTTACTAGGGAAGGTCCATCTATAGATACCATTAGAAAAGCGAGACCGTGCGTGGAGGGGGCGGGTCTGTTCTCTCTTCACAGAGTGAATGGAGAGGATAGGGGATAAATTTCCTCATAGCCTCCCCACACGTCTGCAAACTGTTGCTCTGTGCACTAGACTGAACATTCTTCACATCTCCAGTGCAAGAAAAGTCTAGTTATGTACTTGCATCTACTTCTGGCTGCTTGTGTTATTGCTGATGGGATATTAGTCACAGACAGCAGCTTTCCTTATTGTTCTCATAGATTTCTCTTTCTGTGTCAGGGATCTGTTTATCTGCAGCATGCCCTGTATTTGCAGTCCAGTGTCCCTGGATCTCCTATATTATGTTTTCGCTCTGGCTTTTCTCAGCTATTTGTTTGCTATTTTACAGTTACTCCTGGCAGAGGTGCATGTAAAACCAGTGGTAATAGTAATAGATGGGGGGGGGGGACAGACTTCTCCTTTTCATACACAGCCCTAGCCTTAGAGACAAATGTAAAACATACTGCAGCCATATTGGGGATATATGAAGTCTATACACCATAGACCAGACTGCCTAGCAAAACCCTGCAGATATTTCAACTTTTCATAAAAACTCAGGTACCCTTTAAAGGTTTTTGCTTACAAATACATAACCCCTATCCAATGATTGGAGTGACATTTTCACAGGCATGTTGCTTCTCCGTTGATCTCTATGGAACAGCTGAAGATAGCTGAGTAGTAGTAGTTTGCGTGTGGTAGGGCTGTCGTGTTTGGTGGCTTTTCGCTTACTTTCTGCTCTTTTTCCTCTTTGTCTTATGGTCTATACAATATACTGTTTGCCATTGTGCGGCTATTACCAATTTCCTTTGCCCCTTTAGCAGTTCACTGCTGTTTATGTTATATATATACTTGTTTAAGGAGGTATCTGAGTCAAACTGGTTTCTTGTCATGGCTGTTGCATAATCACAGCATTTTACAGTCCCAGCAAAGTGAATGAGATTTCATTTAATCTCATCTGCAAATAAGCTGTTTGTTCAACTATAGCCCCCTATAGGTAATAGCCCCCTCCCCATTTACTGGCCACGCGATTGAATTGTATATTTACCTTCTCTTTTACATCCCACACTGTATAGCGGAGCCCAGCTGTGCATCTCTAATATTCTCCTCCAGGCTCCCTGGCTTCTGCTCTTTGGTACTTGCTGATTCTCAGAGTTCTTAGAGACCGGGAAAATAATAGGGAGATGCACAGCCGGTTACCACATGAGTGCATTGTAGGGAGAAAAGGTAAGTATATAATTCACTAGAGCAGAAAGCAGTAATGTGACAAGGGGGAACCTGGGGGCCCCATGACTTAGGGACCCAGTCGCAAGTGCAACCACTGCAGCTACTCCACTGTATACAGTCTGATCTGTAGTGTGAGATCTTACCAACAGATCTACATTCATTTCAGTAATTCAGTTTATAATCAGCGTCTTCCATGATTGTGTGTCCTACTGAACCAGACTGAGGGACCATTTAAAGGCTTAGGAAACCTTGACAGGTGACACACTGAATTTACAATACTGAACTTTTTTACAATATTCTAATTTTCTTAGATTTTTGTTTTCATTACCTGTAATCCATAATCAACATTTACAGAAATAAAACACTTAGAAATAGAACACTCTGTGTGTAAGGAATCTAGAAAATATAGGAAGTCACTTTTTAATTCAATTACTGAAAGAAATAAACGTTTCTAAGGTATTCTAATTTATTGAGATGCACCTGTATATATAATATAAAACGCAATAGCAATAGAACCACATCACTGAAAGACAAGCACACTTGTGTAAAGAAAAGGTTTTTCTATAGACAGATCCTTGAGTGTTACTTTGTGGGGTTTTTTTATTTAATTGTTGATGGGCCTTGAAAGTAACCCTTAGGTTTTCTTGATCTAGCAGAAGAGCCGATACAAGAAATATTTCTTATCTTATTACACTCAACCTCCCAGCTTCACCCTAAACTAGTTCATGGTTTTTATTGAAGATAACCTTTGGTAACAGACAGATTGTGAGAAAGCTGATGGCTTGTTTTCACAGAACATTAGAAGAAAATAGAAGTACTTCTGTACAAATCACAAACAACAGAAAACTCTATAAAATATATAACCAGACTGAGGTTGGTTGATTGTCACATAATGTGAGATACTGTATTTATGAAGAACAGGACTACGTGCATCAAGTGTCTCCCTGCACAGTGGTGCCCCAGGTCATTGGCTGTGCAGAAAACTGAAGCATAGCCGCTCTCATTCGAATGAAGCTGTTTTAGTTCCTTGTCCAGCTGAGAATATGGTTGTGCAGGAAAACCAATAAAAGGGGTGTAGCACTAAACAAGCGCTGTGACCATTTTGATTTTAGAATCATTGATGGTCCCAGCGGTTGGACCTCCACGGATCCAAAAGCGATGGAGCTAACAATATGTGTCTGTTATGGAAAATTAAAATATGTGTCTGTGACTCCCATTACTCCCACCCCCTGGTAGAGGTGCTGAAAAATGGAGCCAAGTCCCTAGACACCTATTCACATTGAAATCCAAAACCGCAATTTGTTCATAGATTAGCTTCATGAAATAAAATGCAGTCTGTAGCAATGATGCAGTTATATCAAGACTTATTTGTCACCAAACAACTTAGAAGGATGACATGGTATGCATGAAGGTTAGGAAGGTGCAATGATAATATCTTTTGGTTCCACCCAACCATTCATCTCTCCATATTGTAGCTCATCATGGAACATCCACCACAAAATGTGTTATAGGCTAAGGCCCTGCATAGCGAGCCGCAGCCGAAAAGTGATGCAGAAAAGACCGTGGCGGAAATGCATAGCGTTTTTTCCCACAGCACTTTTCTCAGAAAGTTCACAGAGTTTTCCTCTGTCGACTTTCAGTCTCTATTATACCTATATGGAAAACGCCAGCTGTTCTGTAGGTATAATTGACATGCTGCGATTTACAAAGATGCAACAGTTTTTGAAATCGCAGCATTTTCGCTGCGAATACTTTTCTGCAATGTGTGGATGGAATTAGTTGAGTACTGTAATACGAGGCGTTTTTTGCCGCAACGTTTCTGCAATGTAGGGCCCCGGCCATACATGGAAAAAAATGCTACGTTTTGCAGTACCAGCAAAGTAAGTGATATTTTGTTTAATCTCAAAAACACATTGCGGGGAAAAAAGCTGCATTTTGAAAGATGTGTGCATCTTTTAAAAAACACAGCATGTTAATTTTAACATTGGAATTGTGAGCGTTTTCACTATATTTGTAATAGGGGGAAGGAGACAATCCCAGCAAAAACTAAATGAAAAACACTGGTGAAAAACCTGCAACGCATATTCACTCCGTTTTTTTGCAGAGCTTTTTTTTATATGTGCATCTTTGTGGGACTTTATCCTAAAGGCGCATAGAAGAAGCATAGTTAATGATTTCCTCCCTTCCTCTGCTCCTTTCCCTTGGTACTATTTTGTTTCATATTACAAGTTAAACTGACAAATATATAAAGGAATCTTCTCTGTGTTTACAGAGTATGGAACAGTGACTGTAAGAGAACTGGCTGGAGTAACTGCAACAACTGTCTGCAGTAGGACAAAAAGATTGTAACTGTCTGCCCACTTGGCTAAACCCAATCCTTTGTATCCTGCCACCAGCCAAAGATGGTCCAGATCAGCAGGGGATTAATCCCTGTGTTCTCTGCAGGATTTGTATGTGGATGTTTAGGTGAGGATCATACAGAAAGTGCTACATACTGGCAAACAGTGGAGACAATTATATTTCATGTTTACAGTCATCATTCATTTCTAGGTTTAGTGCTCATTTTGGACTTTAGGACACAACTGTGTTTTGTTTTTTTTCATCTCCGCATGTCAGAAGCCATACTTTTTTTAGTTTCTCTGCCAATATTGAGGGCATGTATTTTAACTTTCATATTTGTTAATTTTACATGGCATACTGCCTATTAGGCTGTGCTTTTGGCAGGGCCTAATAAACATTAGTGCTCAGCAGGCCAATGTTAGACCTTTGGCATACCCTTGGTAAGCTGCAACTGTGTCATGGGGTAGGGTATGAGATAGGGATCTCCCCCATTCGTTAACCACTTAGATGTCTTGATCAGTATCGATTGTGGAATATAAGAGGTTCTCCTGCCAGTGATGACGTAGCCACAACTTCTGATCCCAAGCACAGCAAAATGGCACTGAAGGAGTTAAGCTCAAGTCTTGTAAAACTACCATTCTGTAATTTAATAACATATATTGCAATATACTACTTTGCATACTTTTTTTTTACCTGCTTTTTTTTTTGATGACCTCTTTCCTTAATGCCACTCATTGCACTGGTGACAGCATCATGTTGCTGAAACCCCTACATGACATTGATCCTGGCAGGCTACTGAACCCCTTCTTGCCCTCCGCCACATTAGTAAATTGTGGCAAGCATGTAGTTAACATTGGTGCAGCAATGGCGCTGGCAAAGGGGCTGTGCACAGGCAATTGCTTTAGGTGCCAGCTGTGTAATACAGCTGACACCCGTCTTTAATGCGGAGATAACTCAGATCCTGGGCCTTTAACCCCGTAAATGCTACACGCAATGCACACCTTAACTGGTCACTAGCTTTTCAGACCATTTAATCTTTAGATCATGTAATTATGTAATACATTTTAATTAAAAAAATGTTGCAGCTTTCTGCCTGAAAAACCTCCCTAAAGTTCCTGCCAGTAGGTGTCTCCCTTCTAGCTAATTTGCAGTTCACTGCCTGTTAACAGGGAACTTCTGTCCATAAGCTAGTTTTTTCATATTACTTGCTTCTAAGTTTGCAAGCTAATGGTATTTAACATGATATTGTCACCATTGCAGAGTTTTGCAGCCAGATCCAGAAAGGCTGAAGACAGGAATAAAGGGGGTGGTGTTTGGTTTACCAGCCTCTAGCTCAGCTAGTTCCACAAGGATTTACTCTCTGCTAGTACTGGGCAATGTTTGTGACACACAGTTTGACACAGTGTGAAGCCAGGAATAGAAAGTATATTACTTAAAGGGGTTGTCCAGGATGAAATAAGAATGAACCCCTAAACTAAACCCCCTCCCCCTGCCTAACTTCTAATGTACTATATTTTAAAAAAATCTATAATTACCCAGGGACACTTTCTGATAATACGCTGATGTTCCGTTTCCCAGTTTCTGAAATGGAAACATCACTATTACTCCCCCCCCCCAACCCCATCAATACTTACTTGTCTTCCTCTCCGGGAACAAGCCTCTTCCTCTCTGTGAGCACTTGCGCAGTCTGGAAGTGCCTGCCACACATGCGCAGTAGAGATGGCACTCCCTCTCTACTGCGCAGGCGTCACAGGTACTTCCGGTCTGTGCACGTACTAGGAGAGTGGAAGAGATGAGTCTGCAGCCTGCGAACAGTGAAAAGGAGGAGACCAGAGAGGAAGACAGGTATGATGCGTGGGGGGGTGGGCTGAATTAGTTAGTTGGGAAGGGCGAGTAGTGGGCGGGATAGCTAGGGAGACAGGGAGGGGGTGTAACGGAGTGAGAGAGGAATGGTTGCAGTGAGAGGTAGGTAGTGTGGAAGGTACAGAGCAGGAAGCTACACCATGTAAACAAATGCAGAAGATGCCAGGAGCTCCCAGAGAAACCCAGAAATCACTCAAAACACTGCTAAAGGTATATGGGTGTACTTATTAACCCATTAATAGCACTAACAGACCTTTTTAAAAAAAAAAAAAAAAAGATTTTTTTGCCCGGAAAACCCCTTTAAATATTAACAACAAAGTCTTAAGATGGATGCCTTACTTGATAGGGCATTTGATGAGGTGCAGGTCTTGTGTGGTTGTCTAGTAGCTGTTCATCTTATTATTAGTGCTCATACACACAGCCACGGAGCCTATGCACAAGTATATATTTTGTCCTAGAATAGATGCTTCTAGGGAAGAATACCTCCCTAGATATTGCATCTTATAAAGCATGCCACAATTTTATGCTATTAGTTTTGTCTAAAATCAGCATCATACAGATATACAGTAGAGGCCTTAGGCATTACGATGTGAGCCATCTAACAACTGTACAAAACAGAGTCATAATACAGTCAAGTCTAGGAGTCTTTGACAACCATTTTTTTGTGTTGGTGTATTTTTTTTTTAGATTTGATCGGTCAGCTCTTATCGATCTCTTATTTATTTAAGAAACCACTGGTATCGAACAGGTTAAACGACATCTCATCTTAATTGTCTACACTTCACTTGTTCTTAATTGCTTGTAATTTTCTTTCAAGTTATTCAGCCCAAGATAAGCAATTTTTTTTCTCCTTACCACTCCAGCCTGTGCTTAACATTCGGCATTTTAGTCTGTAAATCAAAAGTTCACATCACTGTCTCAATTTTTATTCTTTCATTTGCAAAATCTCTCCAGGTAACTTTTACGCCTCTTTATTTTTTCCTGCAGGGAGCTTTACAGTATGCGTATGACAGTTATGCAACTAATAACAGACTCTTCTATTCTAAAAATAATTATACTTCATTTACACAGTTTTCTTTAGAAAGCACTCACAAATTGCAGGATGCTCCACAAAGATTAAATGCTGTAGTTTTCCTGTTCATTAAATCCCTTTTCCTCTTCACAAAAGAGCGCAGAAATATTGGCTGGCTTATAGGTGTTGCTGTTCCTTAAAGTGGTTGCAGAAGAGTGGGTGGTAACCAGAGGTCCATCAAAAGCTTTCTGTTCTGTTGTGCTGCGAATGTTAAGATTTTTCTATTGCTTTGTAGCTTCCTTATCTTGTATTTAGTGTGATATACAATATTACATATATTTTTATAAGGCTTTCAGTCATCTGCTATATTGGGCTTTGTTAGGGAAGCGTTATTTTCATTTTTAGAACCCATAAGCATCACTTTTTTTTGGAGGGAGGGGTACTTGGAGAACTCCTCCATTTGCAATTCTTTAATGTAATTGAACAGCAGGAATTGCTCTCTGTACAAGAAGGAGCAGTCTCATAACCTGGCAAGTCTGCACATAACATCACACAAGCTACTACAATGTCTATTAGCATACTGTGACAGCTTCTATGAGAAGCCCATTGACATGATACGGACTGCCATAAGTAACTACCCTTTTTCCTCACCTGCAGGTCAGAAAGAGATTACATTTAAAGCATGACTATTGTTATAACTTTTTGGCATAGATCAGCAGTACATGAATATATTAAACTTCGTAATATATCTCATGAGGGAAAAGTATGATCTTCCTCACCTTTAGCACCTATACTTCCTCCTTCATTGTCAGCAGGCTCTCAGTAAATGTTTAGAAGTCTCCTAAGCCACCCAAAATCTGTCTAGTAGAAAACAGTAAATAGTAGAAGGAGTTAAAATGCAGCAAAATCTGTCCTCGCTGGCTGTATGAGACTTATGCTGTGAGAGGGGAAGGAGGAGGAGCAGGGATCATACATGTCACACTATGTATGAACTGTGATTTGGACTTAATATTCATGCCAGCTTCATGTCACACTATGTATGAACTGTGAGGGTCACAAATCACCAGCTCATTGCAAACAGATAACAGATCCCTCTGTCATGCCCCACAACTTTCCAAATTGTTTATTTTTTGACCGGTTGTAAATAACTTCTCTACTTAGATTGCATTTTGTTTTTTTAAGGACTCTAAAATCCTTTGAAGGCCCCTGTCTATAGGGTATAAAAAAACCTGTGAATTTTCAGTTTCTTTTATAACACCATGTCTGATGAAGGAAGCTAGTACTTCCGAAAGCTTACCATCAAATATACTCAGCCTCTAAAAGGTATCGTCTGATTTCTTCACTCTTACACTCCTCCTTGAAATTGCAATACCAAGAAGGACAAACCGTAAAAGGTTTGTAAGTTGAGGAATTAGCAGGTGTTGCTAAGACCTCTAAATGATCACATTTTCAAGAATTTGCTTCATTCTGTGGCATGTGGGAGGGGCATAAAATAGATTGAAAGCAAAGTTTTTTAGCCACATGAAACCAAAAATTGGATCAAGTGGAGTGGGATGACTGTGCGATGCCTCCTGAAACAGTTATCTCCACTTGTCTTAAAACTGAGAGACCGAATTCTTGAACTGAAACCTTGGTTTATCACTCGTGCAGATCGCTACACACCTAGACCGAAATGTCAGCACTGTTGAACATTGCATGTCCCAGTGGTGTGGAGAACAATGATAAAAATGGAATGATAGTCAGTGGTGGGCTGAGGCAAACCCCTACATGGACGGATCGTCTGACTGAAAAAGTGGCCCATAAAGATCCATTCTGTACTGCAGGTGAAATTGTACATCATGTTCCAAGAATAGGGCAGCAAACAGTGTCTACGTAAACCATCAGATGGCGTTTGCACGGCATTGGGGCATAATCCAGAGATCCAGCTACAGGTGTTCCATTGACTTCATGCCACCATCTTTAAAGGCTATCATGGTGCACAGTAAGATGTATACAGGTCCCTGGCTGATGTCACCAGTGATGTCCCATTTGTGATAGTTGACTGCTGCAGAAAGTCACAGACCACAGGGCTCACTTATTCACAAACATATTGTATGTGAGACTCGAGGGAGGGGATGGAGGAGAGCCCTATTTCCCACTCAGCAAGCATTGAAAAAAAATGTTCAAATAGAAAGAGCAGCAGTATCAAATTAACCCCAAATATTCTGGTTAGACTCAACATTTTTAGCTGCAGTACATCTAAATGATAGGCACACAACTCTTCACGAAGATCACAATTTATGGTGAAATTTGAAATTTGCTTACAAATATACTGTAAATGTTGCAAGTTTTGTGGACAAGACCCTCTTTTACAATGAACATATCTCAAAGGGATTGTCTTATAGGGTGCTTCTGAGACTATATTTGATTGCTGTGACCTCTTCACTACTGGCCAAGCACAACCCCGTACATTATATATTGGCTGTTCTTGGTATTACAGTTCAGTCCCTTTGTTTTGAATGGGACTGAGTTGCAGCTTGGTTATGTGGCCTGAGAAGAGGTAATGGAGCTCACTCCCAGAAAAACCCTTTAGGCCGGGGCCCCACATTGTGAAAACGTTGCAGATTTTGCTGCGGTTTTTTTTTTTTTTTTTTTAGCCAAACTCAGGAGTGGATTGAGCAGAAGGTGTATGTATAAGAGCCTCCTATATATTTCCCATTCCTTTTGCAGCCACTCTTGGCTTTGGCTCAAAAAAACGCTACGAAAGCTGCAACAAAAAAAGCTGTCTTTCCTCAGCCTTAATTGGATAAGCCTGCTGTGATGTAATGTAAAAGATACATGAATTGGTATTGCAAAGGGATACTATAGATGGCCTTAGCTCTTGTGCTGATTGGCTGTATCTGTATCCTGTGGATAGGTCATCAGTATGAAAAATCAATTTGAGGCTGAAGCCGCACATTGCAAAAGCACTGCATTTTACAGTACCTGCAAAGTGGACGGGATTCTGGCAGAGGAAAACTGTGAAATCGCAATGAAAAACTCTGCAGGGGAAAAAAACGCAATGCTCTTCCGTAGCGTTTTTTGCTGTGCCTCGCTACGTGGGGCCTTAGCCTAAGGCTTGTTGCAGATGACCGTGTGCTTTCGGACGGCCATGAATTAAAGGTACGGGCGGCACACGAGGAACACACGGATGTCACCCGTGTGCCACACGTGCATGAGCCGTGCTTCCACGGCCCCTTTCATTAAATGAATAGGAGCCACGGAAGCAAGGGCCGCAAAATAGGACAGGAATAGGACCTATTCTATATTTCGCGGCCCGGACTGTCTGCCCGCACACGTGACTGAGTAATTCATGGTCATGTGTACGGGTCCATAGAATGAATGGGTCAGTGTGCTATCCGGGAAATACTGATAGCACACTGATCACAGCCACGGTCGTCTGCAAGGGGCCTTAGGCTGAGCCAAAACCTGGGTTGAAAACATAAAACAGGTGCAGAGCTTTCCATTATACCTTATCTCCGTATAGTCTCCATTCCCTAAAACACTGGCCAAATTACTGGTGTGTGAATAAGGCCCCTTAGTTTATCAGATACCATTCTGAGCTTTTTGCAAAAAAAATTCCTTTTGCAGAACAACCCCGTTAAATGAATACATGTTATAATCTGATGCGTTCAGAACCAGATGGTACATGAGCTCTATGTCAGATAACACTTCTTTACTTCTTTATTCCTCACTGTAATTGTGATTTACGCTTTGAATATTTCATATCACTAATGCTTTCAGCAGGGAATGAGACTTCGCCCATTAAAAGTACCTTTTATGTGTAAGAATATTAGAAATATTTTTATGAAGGGCATTTTATTAGGTATACTTACACTGGATCAAAAAAACAATGCACTAATTCATGATATGGGTATATCTAGTTGGGGATTTGTATATGGGCCTTCTGGAATCCTGAATATTTCTTTCTCGGCTCCACATAAAAGCAATTATCTCCCCAGACAGCTAGCAAGAGATAAATAAGATGTGATCACAAGAATTCTTTATTTATTTCATTTACTTATTCTTTACTGTTTACATTCTGTCAATCTCAAAAAACGTGTCATTTGGATTTGAGGATCACACAATGAAGACGGTTTATGAGAACATTTCCTGTTTAATTGCCATTGGACTTATTCTCGCTTTCTATCAAGATAAAATTCTCAAGTTCTAAATTGCGCAATTAATGCAGTGTTTGGGTAACGGCAGATGCCATTCATCGAAGGACATCACAGTCATGCCGCATAACAGCAGCATAAAACATGCTGTCGTCTTTTAATGCTTTTTGTTTAAAGCTACAGAATTATTCATTTTGGTTCTTCTTATGTTATATATCTAAGTCATTAATTATTTCATTGTTGTATAATTTGGGTTTTGAGTTGATACATAACACTTTACAACTTTTTCTTAAAGATCAAATTTAGGGTATGTTCCCACGGTACTGAAACGCTGAAAGAATGTCTGTGCTGAGAAAATCTGCGGCATTTTACAGTAGCTGCAAAGCAAATTTTAAGAAATCTAATATAGATGATGCTGAAAAATTCTGGAAGGATCAGAACTTGAGATGAGCAAATCGAACCTGACGAAGTGGAATTCTGTCCGAATTTCAGGAAATCTTCGATTCACATCGAATCCGGATTTCCTCACGTTTCATGGTATCCAATCACATTTTAAACTTAAGGACATGTCAGAATAGCCTTTAGCCGACAGCGCATGCTCAGGGCCATCTTTATTCTATTCCTACACGAGCGGCTCTGCGCGTGCCCGACGACCCTCTTTATTCTATTCCTATACGAGCAGCTCTGCACATGCCCGGCGGCCATTTTTATTCTATTCCTACACGAGCGGCACTGTGCATGTCCGAAGGCCATCTTTATTCTTTTCCTACACGAGCTAGGAGGAACTGGAGATCACAGGGGGCGTGATGCAATGGCAAAGGTAGGAGTAGAATAGCCTTTCTAAAGGCTATTCCGACGTGTCCTTAATTTAAAATGCATATCCCCATTTCCCCAGGCTCTCTGCAGCCAGGAAAATAGCTGTTTTTTAACGCAATTCGCCGCAAAGTAATTCGGATCGAATCATTTTGGGAAATTCGGCGAAGCTGCTGAATCAAATTTTGGAGAAATTTGCTCATCATGTTAATTTTGAATGAACCCTTAAAACTAGTTTCTTCAGTCTAGAATTATACTTTGACTTTAATTTGCATATTAATAAGCACTTTAATACCTTATACACGAATATGTTTCTCATCTGTGAAAATTTTTTCAGAATTTTTTTGTCCATATGGGTTACGCTAGATTCATATCTGGGACTCTGACGCAGATGTGAACGTAGCGCTGGAAAGTCAGCTCAGTTAATCGATGAGAACGTGCTCACATCGATTATTTAAGTTATTTTGCGTCCATGTCATTGTGTCTCACATGGTCATTGGCTAAAGAAACTGTCGCTAACTGTATGCTATCCCATCTGGATGGCTGATATGAGCATAACCAAAACCAAAATTCAGTGGTGTGCCATATGAATAGGGGGCGTGGCATGTAAAAGGGGAGTGTCCTATGGTAATCGTTCATTAATCATAATCGAGGTAAAATGTTAATCTCGATTTCGAGCTAGGTCGTAATAATCGCCCTTCTATAGTCTAACCCACTGAAAAAGGTCACAGCACAGAGGGGATGTTCCTCTCTCTTAGCAACTGTCCATGAAAAATATGAATGGCATCTATTGATGAATCCATTGACTTGCATGGGCGTGTTTGATCTGGAAACCAAAATTAGGACATATCTCCTTTTTTTCCTACCGAATCACAGTTTTTGAAAAAATAGATGTCTGAATAAAAACTATGTGAGTAGGACAACTTCTGTAAGACCGGTGCCCCACGTGGCATAAATGCTGCAGCTTCACTGTGGTGGAAACGCCTTGGAAAAAATGCAGTGTTTTACAGTCACTGCAAAGTGGATGGGATTTGGATAAATACGCTCAGCAGACACACTGCAATTTGTAAAACCATTGCGATATCGGAAATCGCAGCATGACAATTATACCAACAGAAACGCTGGCGATTTCCCTATAGGTATAATTGAAGCAGAAAGTCTGGAGTGGAAACCTCTGTGGACTTTCTGTCAAAAGCGCTGCGAAAAAAAGCACGATGCGTTACCGCTGCGGTTTTTCCCGCAGCACATTTTTGCTGCGACCCGCCACAGGGGCCTTAGCCTAAAGGTGCGTATTGTATAATCTTACAGTATGGGAAAAATTTGTTGTAGAAATGTTTTTAATAAGCTGCAAACCCATAAATAGTTGTTTCTTTAACAAATTATGTTATAAATTCACTCAAAAACACATTTGCTACCTTGTTATCTGATAGTATAAATACATTTTCCATTCCGAAGTTTTTTTTTAATTTTAAGTTTCATGTTTTATAGTTTATTCTTGTTTCTTTTTATACATTACCAGATATATATGTTATGGAGGGAGAGTTTTTAAACTTTGCAGTATACTAGAGTTTTAAGACTTACTTAAGGCTGAATTGTACAATTATATGATCATGGCGTTTTATGATTTTGAAGATAGGCACTTAAAAATTTGGTGAATAAATGAAAGATGTTGAGTCAGGAACATGTAGACATAAAATTTATGGAATCAAAGAGATATTACAATAACGTGTTAGGAATTTCCTATATAACCAAAAGTGCTGATGGTTCTGCTGATAATGCAAATGTGTAATAAAAAATAAAGACATTTCTAATTAAAACATGAATGATCTGGAGTAAATTAGAATAAACATTTGATGATTATCTGCATAATTTGACATATATCTGCCGCCATTTTTCCTTTGACGTTTCAGTTTTCAGTATGTACCATAGGCTTCGAAGTATTGCCAGGATAGCCATCAGTTACTCTATCATATCTGCAGTGCTGTACATATCAAGATCAAGAAGGCAGAAATAGTAAAAAACAGACATAGCAGGGCACCTCATTTATGGCTGCGTGACAGTCACTGTTCCCCAGTGTTATAAAACCATGGCATCCTATGAAATTTTATTTATTTCTAAAGGACAACTCCTATAAAGGTATATTGTACGTATGTGGCAGATTTGTTATAGAAATTTTTGTGGCGTGCAGGGATTATTACAATTGTTATCAGAGACATAATTGTAATCTCCAGTTATGTCCATCCAAGGAAAGGTGCGGCATACTGTATCATCTCTTACTTATTTACCTTTTTTACTCCAGAATTTGGTCAAACTTTTTGAGCCAAAGCCAAAAGTAGATTTCACAGAAAAGAGAATATACAGTCATATGAAAAAGTTTGGGCACCCCTATTAATCTTAATAATTTTTAGTTCTAAATATTTGGGTGTTTGCAACAGCCATTTCAATTTGATATATCTAATAACTGATGGACACAGTAATATTTCAGGATTGAAATGAGGTTTATTGTACTAACAGAAAATGTGCAATATGCATTAAACCAAAATTTGACCGGTGCAAAAATTTGGGTACCCTTATCATTTTATTGATTTGAATACTCCTAACTACTTTTTACTGACTTACTGAAGCACAAAATTGGTTTTGTAACCTCATTGAGCTTTGAACTTCATAGCCAGGTGTATCCAATCATGAGAAAAGGTATTTAAGGTGGCCAATTGCAAGTTGTTCTCCTATTTGAATCTCCTCTGAAGAGTGGCATCATGGGCTCCTCAAAACAACTCTCAAATGATCTGAAAACAAAGATTGTTCAACATAGTTGTTCAGGGGAAGGATACAAAAAGTTGTCTCAGAGATTTAACCTGTCAGTTTCCACTGTGAGGAACATAGTAAGGAAATGGAAGACCACAGGGACAGTTCTTGTTAAGCCCAGAAGTGGCAGGCCAAGAAAAATATCAGAAAGGCAGAGAAGAAGAATGGTGAGAACAGTCAAGGACAATCCACAGACCACCTCCAAAGAGCTGCAGCATCATCTTGCTGCAGATGGTGTCACTGTGCATCGGTCAACAATACAGCACACTTTGCACAAGGAGAAGCTGTATGGGAGAGTGATGCGAAAGAAGCCGTTTCTGAAAGCACGCCACAAACAGAGTCGCCTGAGGTATGCAAAAGCACATTTGGACAAGCCAGCTTCATTTTGGAAGAAGGTCCTGTGGACTGATGAAACAAAGATTGAGTTGTTTGGTCATACAAAAAGGCGTTATGCATGGCGTCCAAAAAACACAGCATTCCAAGAAAAACACTTGCTACCCACTGTAAAATTTGGTGGAGGTTCCATCATGCTTTGGGGCTGTGTGGCCAATGCCGGCACCGGGAATCTTGTTAAAGTTGAGGGTCGCATGGATTCAACTCAGTATCAGCAGATTCTTGAGCATAATGTACAAGAATCAGTGACGAATTTGAAGTTACGCCGGGGATGGATATTTCAGCAAGACAATGATCCAAAACACAGCTCCAAATCTACTCAGGCATTCATGCAGAGGAACAATTACAATGTTCTGGAATGGCCATCCCAGTCCCCAGACCTGAATATCATTGAACATCTGTGGGATAATTTGAAGCGGGCTGTCCATGCTCGGCGACCATCAAACTTAACTGAACTGGAATTGTTTTGTAAAGAGGAATGGTCAAAAATACCTTCATCCAGGATCCAGGAACTGATTAAAAGCTACAGGAAGCAACTAGAGGCTGTTATTTTTGCAAAAGGAGGATCTACTAAATATTAATGTTACTTTTCTGTTGAGGTGCCCATACTTTTGCACCGGTCAAATTTTGGTTTAATGCATATTGCACATTTTCTGTTAGTACAATAAACCTCATTTCAATTCTGAAATATTACTGTGTCCATCATTAGATGTATCAAATTGAAATGGCTGTTGCAAACACCCAAATATTTAGAACTAAAAATGATTAAGATTAATAGGGGTGCCCAAACTTTTTCATATGACTGTATATATACAGTACAGACCAAAAGTTTGGACACACCTTCTCATTCCAAGAGTTTTCTGTATTTTCATGACTATAAAAATTGTAGATTCACACTGAAGGCATCAAAACTATGAATTAACACATGTGGAATTATATACTTAACAAAAAAGTGTGAAACAACTGAAAATATGTCTTCTATTCTAGGTTCTTCAAAGTAGCCACCTTTTGCTTTGATTACTACTTTGCACACTCTTGGCATTCTCTTGATGAGCTTCAAGAGGTAGTCACCTGAAATGGTCTTCCAACAGTCTTGAAGGAGTTCCCAGAGATGCTTAGCACTTGTTGGCCCTTTTGCCTTCACTCTGCGGTCCAGCTCACCCCAAACCATCTCGATTGGGTTCAGGTCTGGTGACTGTGGAGGCCAGGTCATCTGGCGTAGCACCCCATCACTCTCCTTCTTGGTCAAATAGCCCTTACACAGTCTGGAGGTGCGTTTGGGGTCATTGTCCTGTTGAAAAATAAATGATGGTCCAACTAAACGCAAACCGGATGGAATAGCATGCCGCTACAAGATGCTGTGGTAACCATGCTGGTTCAGTATTCCTTCAATTTTGAATAAATCCCCAACAGTGTCACCAGCAAAGCACCCCCACACCATCACACCTCCTCCTCCATGCTTCACGGTGGGAACCAGGCATGTAGAGTCCATTCGTTCACCTTTTCTGCGTTGCACAAAAACATGGTGGTTGGAACCAAAGATCTCAAATTTGGACTCATCAGACCAAAGCACAGATTTCCACAGGTTTAATGTCCATTCCTTGTGTTCTTTAGCCCAAACAAGTCTCTTCTGCTTGTTGCCTGTCCTTAGCAGTGGTTTCCTAGCAGCTCTTTTACCATGAAGGCCTGCTGCATACAGTCTCCTCTTAACAGTTGTTGTAGAGATGTGTCTGCTGCTAGAACTCTGTGTGGCATTGACCTGGTCTCTAATCTGAGCTGCTGTTAACCTGCGATTTCTGAGGCTGTGACCCTGATGAACTTATCCAGCGCAGCAGAGGTGACTCTTGGTCTTCCTTTCCTGGGGCGGTCCTCATGTGAGCCAGTTTCTTTGTAGCGCTTGATGGTTTTGGCCACTGCACTTGGGGACACTTTCAAAGTTTTCCCAATTTTTCGGACTGACTGACCTTCATTTCTTAAAGTAATGACGGCCACTCGTTTTTCTTTACTTAGCTGCTTTTTTCTTGCCATAATACAAATTCTAACACTCCATTCAGTAGGACTATCAGCTGTGTATCCACCTGACTTCTGAACAACACAACTGATGGTCCCAACCCCATTTATAAGGCAAGAAATCCCACTTATTAAACCTGACAGGGCACACCTGTGAAGTGAATACCATTTCAGGTGACTACCTCTTGAAGCTCATCAAGAGAATGCCAAGAGTGTGCAAAGCAGTAATCAAAGCAAAAGGTGGCTACTTTGAAGAACCTAGAATATAAGACATATTTTCAGTTGTTTCACACTTTTTTGTTAAGTATATAATTCCACACGTGTTAATTCATAGTTTTGATGCCTTCAGTGTGAATCTACAATTTTTATAGTCATCAAAATACAGAAAACTCTTGGAATGAGAAGGTGTGTCCAAACTTTTGGTCTGTACTGTATATATATATATATATATATATAAATTCCTATATATCCCATTCCTGTTAAAACCACTCTTGGCTTTGGCTCAAAAACACGAAGCAAAATCCACAACAAAAAAGCGCAACTTTTCTGCAACGTGTGGCCTCAGCCATATATTCATACAATAGAATTTACTGCTGATTTTGAGAAGGATTCCAACTCAAAATCAGCGCCAAATTCAGCCCTGAATCTTCCTCCAATTGTTTTCAATTGGAGGGCCAGAAAATAAAGAGGAATCTGAGGCGGAAGTCTACCTCAATTCAATGACAAGTTAGCCAAACATGAGCTGGCATAAAGGAGAGAAAAATATCTTACGTCTAGTAATGTGTGCCAAATCTATCACACATCATGCACCACTGTGATAAATTTTGTATATCTGACTGCCACCGCCATGTGTGAAAGCCAAGCATCTCAAGTGGATGTCATGTATAAATGGGGGAATTTTTTTGTGTCTTTTTTGCTTCTTTTTACCTGTGTATTCTCCTCCCTTTTTTTAGTAGTATTTTCACGCACCTAATGTACTTAAAAGGCGCAAGTGTGTAATAAATATTCACCTCAAGAAAATTGGGATTCCTTGGCTGTCAGATATTTCTGGCTCTTTTATGTTGCCATGTACTGGAGTGCAGTTGCTCCTTTTTAAAAAAGGCAAGGCATAAATACATTGTGAAATATTTCTACAGATAAAACATGCCCACAGTAAGGCCGGGGCCCCATGTGGCATGAATGCGGAAACACTGCAGAAAAAAGATGCAGAGTTTTACAGTCACTGCAAAGGTGACTAGCGAATCCCATCCAACCTTACGGGAAAATACTGGCAGTGAACACGCTGCAATTTCCAAAACCATTGCGGCTTTGGAAATCGCAGCATGTCAATTATACCTTCGGAATCGCCGGCAGCTTCTCTATAGGTATATTGGAAGCAGAAAGTCCACAGAGCAAACCTCTGTGGACTTTCTGTGAAAAGCGCAGCGGGAAAAACCGTGATGCTTTGCTGCCGCAGTTTTTCCCGCACCGTTTTTTTGCTGCATCCCGCTA
The DNA here is from genome assembly GCA_947044405.1 of Leptodactylus fallax. Lineage (NCBI taxonomy): Eukaryota > Metazoa > Chordata > Amphibia > Anura > Leptodactylidae > Leptodactylus > Leptodactylus fallax. Next base: position 2,482,828 of record CAMRHE010000009.1, on the reverse strand, counting down.
CGTGGGGCCTAAGCCTAAAAAGCAAAGTAACAAGCCATGCATAAAGCCATCAAAATATGTGCTAACATGATAAATTTTGCATATACAGCATAAAACTTTAAAAAGAGGCAGAATTAGAAGAAAATAGGCGCAAGAGGCTCGATATATGCCCCAGTTTAAAATTAATTATTGTATTTTTTTCTAAGAAGATAATAACAAAGTAGAAGAAAAACAAATATAAGAATAACTATCCACCATGATAACAGGTCACATTTTAGCTCACTTGTAGAATCTAATTATTTTGTTTTTTTCTGATTTTATTAAAGCGCTTGCTGTAATTGCATTACTTGAAGTGGTCATTTCCCATAGGTGCTTGAATTACGGAAATTAATTTGCACCTCTGTCTTGAAAATGCTCTAAAATATGTATAATTAAGAGGTCTAATTTTCTTCTTTTCAAGAGAAATGACTACTTTTACAACGGAGTGGAATACAGCTAATCTTTGAATTAAAAACAAATAATGTCATAAATGGTTCCTTAACATGATTAAAATCAGTGATAAAAGGCTAAAGAAATACCTTGACAAAATCAATATTAATTAGCAAAAGGTCGGCTGGAATCCTCTCTAGCAAACTTAATGAGGTTACTGCATAAACCTGTATGTTTTAACTAGTAGAATCATAACAAATTTAGGGCACATGCACACTGACTGGCGCAGAGCCTGTGCAGCTGGAGCTTCTGATGGACTCTATGTATACTACAGATATATTTTTCCCTTGAAGCAATGCTCATTGGTCTTGGTGCAAAAGTTCAACTTGAACCCTACACATGTCCCAACCACTGTCAACAGAACCTACATTTCACCTTGTATATGTATGTGTATATACCAAATAAGTAAGGGCTGATTCACAGATACATAGCTCTAATATTTTTAATATATATTGTATGGCTCTGTACAACTGCTGTACAGTCATGGCCAAAAGTTTTGAGAATGACACAAATATTCTATTTTCACATGATCTGCTGCCCTCTGGTTTTTATGTGTGTTTGTCAGATGTTTTTATCACATACAGAAATATAATTGCATTCATATTATGAGTAACAGAAGCTTATATTGACAGTTAGAATGAGTTAATGCAGCAAGTCAATATTTGCAGTGTTGACCCTTCTTCTTCAGGACCTCTGCAATTCTCCCTGGCATGCTCTCAATCAACTTCTGGACCAAATCCTGACTGATAGCAGTCCATTCTTGCAGAATCAATGCTTTAATTTTGTCTGAATTTGTTGGTTTTTGTTTGTCCACCCGTCTCTTGATGATTGACCACAAGTTCTCAATGGGATTAAGATCTGGGGAGTTTCCAGGCCATGGACCCAAAATCTCTATGTTTTGTTCCCTGAGGCATTTAGTTATCACCTTTGCTTTATGGCAAGGTGCTCCATCATGCTGGAAAAGGCATTGTTGAGCGCCAAACTGCTCTTGGACGGTTGGGAGAAGTTGCTCTTGGAGGACATTCTGGTACCATTCTTTATTCATGGCTGTGTTTTTAGGCAAGACTGTGAGAGAGCCGATTCCCTTGGCTGAGAAGCAACCCCACACATGAATGGTTTCAGGATGCTTTACAGTTGGCATGAGACAAGACTGGTGGTAGCGCTCACCTCTTCTTCTCCGAATAAGCTGTTTTCCAGATGTTCCAAACAATCGAAAAGGGGATTCATCAGAGAAAATGACTTTACCCCAGTCCTCAGCAGTCCACTCCCTGTACCTTTTGCAGAATATCAGTCTGTCCCTGATGTTTTTTCTGGAGAGAAGTGGCTTCTTTGCTGCCCTCCTTGAGACCAGGCCTTGCTCCAAGAGTCTCCGCCTCACAGTGCGTGCAGATGCACTCACACCTGCCTGCTGCCATTCCTCAGCAAGCTCTGCACTGCTGGTAGCCCGATCCCGCAGCTGAAACACTTTTAAGAGACGGTCCTGCCGCTTGCTGGTCTTTCTTGGGCGCCCTGGAGCCTTTTTGGCACCAATGGAACCTCTCTCCTTGAAGTTCTTGATGATGCGATAGATTGTTGACTGAGGTGCAATCTTTCTAGCTGCAATACTCTTCCCAGTTAGGCCATTTTTGTGCAGTGCAATGATGACTGCACGTGTTTCTTTAGAGATAACCATGGTTAACAGAAGAGAAACAATGATGGCAAGCACCAGCCTCCTTTCAAAGTGTCCAGTGGTGTCATTCTTACTTAATCATGACAGATTGATCTCCAGCCCTGTCCTCATCAACACCCACACCTGTGTTAATGGAGCAATCACTGAAACGATGTTAGGTGGTCCTTTTAAGGCAGGGCTGCAATGATGTTGAAATGTGTTTTGGGGGATAATTTCATTTTCTAGGCAAATATTGACTTTGCAAGTAATTGCTGTTAAGCTGATCATTCTTTATAACATTCTGGAGTATATGCAAATTGCCATTAGAAAAACTGAAGCAGTAGACTTTGTAAAAATTAATATTTGTATCATTCTCAAAACTTTTGGCCATGACTGTACAATGGTTTTGGAAATTGCAGCATGTCCACTTTGTGTATTTTTCTGCAATGTGTGGTATTTGCTAGAATCCCATCCACTTTGCAGAAGGACTGTGAAATGCTACGGTTTTTGCTGCGGCGTTTCTGCCACAGCCAAACCACAGCGTTTACGCCATGTGGGGCCCCGGCCTAAAGGTGTTCTCCCCAACTAAACTATGCTTAGGAGAGATCATCAATATCAGATTGTGGTGTTCTGACACCCAGATCCACCACAGATCAACTGTTTGAGAAGACCAGGGCATTCTGGTTAGTACTGTGACCTGTACACTGACTATCAAACACATCGCCATACATTGCATAGTGTCTGTGCTTTGTATTGCAGCTCATCCCCATTCACATAGATGGGAGTGAGCTGCAGCTGTACCATGTAGCAGATGGATGTGACATCACTGGCATGGGGAAGAGGTGTCAGTGCTCGAGAGTGGCGTGGTGTCTTCAAATAGCTGATCTATGGAGGTCCTGGATGTACAGTAGTGGTGATCTTTCCCAAGGATAGGTCATCAATAATAAGTTTTCATTATACTTTATGTATCAATTCCTCAGTTCTCTAGATCTCTGCTCTCATTCAGATACTGTTCAGTATGTGCTTTTTATAGGGGATATCCAGTTTCTAACATTGATGGCATAGATTTCAATGGGACAAATAAATAATACCAAGAGCCACTCTATCTGGGTACTGGTGATCTGCAGGGGTCCTGGGTGTCGGACTGCCGCAGATCTATTATTGATGGCCTATTCTAAGGATAGGCCATCAATGCTAGAAACCGGATAACCCCTTTAAAGTCTATGAATCCTCAATGCATTTTAAGCTCAAACTAACTTAAAACTCATCAACACAATCAGACTAGGTTTGCATGCTGTAAACAGTAGCCTATATTCTGCTTGTGGATACACAAGAAAAAAATATAAAAAAAAAAGGAAATGTGGCACTGGTTAAAAGAGTAGTAATCTATCTAAATAACTTTGTAAAAATTACCAGTACAGGTGAATATAAGAAATGTAATTTTACAAAATATAATAATGTATATGTAATAATGTATAGTATCAAAGAACAGTGCTTCTTTCTCCACTTATAAAACCTTCCCTAAACTGTCTTTTTGTTTTCCCCATGTAATTAATTGGACAGGCACATGTGCAAAGGTAAATGTGGTCTTCAGTTTGTCACTTTTCAAAACCCCCATTCAATACTCACACCTGAATATTCTCCTATCCAGCCAGGTTCTTGTGTACACCATATAGAAGCGAATCTCAGGGAGAACCGCAAACTAGAGACAAAGTCATATAATGGGCATAAAGAGTGCCATTACTTATGTACACATATGGCAGCTCAGGGTGGGTTCACACCTGCGTTTGAGTCCGTCCGCTGCCAATCCAAGTGAAAATCTCGGGGAACGGGATCGGCATCAGATACCGACAGGTTAGCAACGCATTGGTTAAAAACCCATTCATTTGAATGGGTTTTTAAAGCAATGCGCGGGTGTCCGATTGCACCGTCTGCGCAGCGCAGCGCAGGATCCCGTTCCCCGAGATTTTCACTCGGATTGGCAGCGGTCGGACTCAAACGCAGGTGTGAACCCACCCTTACCCTGAAAGTCTCCTAAAATGAAAGGTACTCTAAATATACAGTCCTATATCAAAACACCCCCCAGTCTGCTACTTTATGTAACAGTGACTAATATATATGGTTACTGTAATTGGTAGTAATATGGCTTCTTTATTACTATTTATTTTATACCTTTAGTTATTGGTAGTGATGCGCTGCTGGGGTCTTCTTGCAAAAACTAACGTGATACCAGTAAACAATTTGGCAAACAATGTACTATATATTGATAGATATAGTGGATAGAATAAGGTTACATGAAAAGATATTTACGTATCAGTCTGAATAGCATAGAATAGAAATAAGAAAGTCTAGCCCATAATTGACAAAATTTTACAAAATATAAAGCTTAAAATCACAATATACTATTCAACGCAAGTTGTATTAGAAGAATTTAAAATGTATCAGAAAAAGTAGGTAAACATGGTTATTTAATTTAAATTAGTAAAAAAGTATACAAAACATATCAAAGAACATGTTTTTTCGACTACAATATCCATTTCATTCCTTATTTAGAGCGGTGTTTTACATTATCAATTCCCAATGCATACTTCTTTCCAGAAACTGAAAATAAAACAACCAGCAGCGCATTGCCCTATGACATTAGTCATAAAATTGGATACAGTTTGTAAGAAAAATACAATATCTTTCCACTGTTGGTGGTCTTTACTTCATTCAGTAGTGAGACTGATAGTGTAAATCAGTAATCCAGATATGTACAACTTCTACACAATCCTGATTCTTCAGTTTTCAAATAATGGCTTTTATTTATAGACTATCTGTAAAAAGCATGCGGTATTATAAATCGCAAGCGTAATTGAATATAAAAATGCTTTTCAAAACTGTTATGCCTTAATATAGTCAAGTGTAGCTATAAGTTACTAACTAGCCATGGTTGATTGGAGCTTATTTGGAGTGTAGCCTAGTTATCTTGGAGAGAATATGGTGTTTTTGTAGTCTGAAATACTATACAGAAATATATTTCATTACATTGTGAATCCGAATACCAATGTAGAGAAGCAAAAAGACTCCATTAAAAAGTTGGAATAATTGAAATTTATTTAATGTAATAAATATTAGGCTTTGTTCACATCTACATTGGGATTTCCATGTTTATATTCCATTATAGGAACAGAAAAATGGAAATCCCAACGGTGATGGATTCCTCATATGTCAGAAATAAATGGATTCTGATGGACCCCATTGACTGTAATGGGGTGTCTGTTATAAAGTCCATCTCTTTTTTTGTGGACATAGACTAAATGAAAACCCAAGAGCTATCTTTTAAAGGTGTCACTTAAAAATGTATACTGTACATAAAAACAGGGCTGTGGAGTCGGTAGGCCAGACCCCCGTCTCCAATTCCTCTATTTTTCCACAGCCGAACTCCTACTCCTGCTCCGACAAAAAAATGGCATAGTCAGTAAGAAGCAATACAAATCCTCTTTTTCACTAAAAAGCCAGTGTTTGCATTCCTATGAAAGTAGATTTGCAACAAACTAGGCATGTATTTAATTATACAATATTAAAAAATTGTATAATGTAATTAAAAATAATTGTTTTATTTTTTCAACTCTGGCTCCACCCAAAATTGGTCCTGACTCCATAGCCCTGCATAAAAAAAAAAACTAATATTTGAGGAGTGAGGAATTGAACATGGAATAGATTACTATGAGATTACAGAATGGTCCTGTCCCATATTTGCTTTGGCTTCTTCACTGGCTCATAGTCTGAATGTTCATTATCTGAACCTAGAGAATTATAAAGGGTCATCAGAAACTATTTGACGTTAGGTTCACACTTGCACCTGGTATCCATCGCTTGCAAACTGTTTTAAGAGAAAAATGGTTTGGTACAAAACAGATTCCAAATAGTTATAGACAGTTTAGTCAATGGGTGTCCATTCAAATAAATTGACTGTTTGTGTCAGTGTGTGTCTATTTGTGATCCGTTTGTGTCTGCTTTTGACCAATCGTTGTTTTTTTTTCTTCCCCTTCTTCATTCTGAGCATGCACAGAAGGAAAAACGGATTGCAAAACGGACATAAACTGATTGCTATCCATTTGTAATCAGTTTGTAATCCGCTTTCCATAGACCTCAATGTTAAAAAGACGGATTGGTTGCTGTCCCTCTGGTATTCTTATATTTTGAACAGAGAGAAAGTCCTGCAAGTCCAAGTCAAAAGAGCGGATACCAGACGGAAATGCTCCAAACGCACACCTGCGGATGGTTTTTACAACCCATTGAAATCAGCCTTTGAGGATTTTTAGATGGTTTCAAAAACTGATTTCGTGTGGAGAGCCAAACGCAGATGTGAACCAGGCTTGAATTAAGTTTTTATGTTAAACATATTTTTATAAATTTTTTTTTTTTTTTTTTCATGTGATTATCTATACTTAATAAAAGAAAATTCTATAATCCTCCAGTTTTCACATTGGCCACTGACCTAATAGTCTGACACTTCCTGTTCTTTACACTGTTCACTATTCTGTTTATTTCAGCATCTCGTTATGAATCCAAGTAGAATTGCAATGAAAGATAATATCATAATTGTAGGAGCCACAGTTCACAATCAGTAATGGCCACAGCTTTTCTATTCCCCTTCCCTGTACAAGTCGCAGAGCATGTCTGCAAAATTCTGTCAGTGAACTACTCAACTACTCTACTTTTGCTGCCTTTGGTCCATGTGGCTGCTGTAAATAAAATCTCTAAATGCAGCTCAGGCAAGATGGCTGCCCCATATTGATTTTTGGAAAAATCCATAATCCAAAAAAATAAACATTGGGAAAAAGAATATTTTCTACTGTCTAGTTTAAATTAGTAACACAAAATAAAGCTGATACATTCCCTTAAAAGGGAAATGTTGTCATATTACAAATGCTGACTAATCTGCAGGTAGCATGTTATAGAGCGATTATTGGCTTGGATGTTGTTTCGATGGTCTTGTTCAATCATGGCCAACATTTTCTGAATGAGTGTGTGATAGCTGTCAATTACTTGGTAGGTTCCTCCCACTGGACTCCTAAGCAGTATTTCAGATTAATAAAAGACAAATTATATAGAATGTTTTCCTACAAATGTATATATTAAGCTTCTCAGTTCCTGCTGTGCTATAACATGCTGCCCATCACCTGCTTAGTCCTATTAGGTTACAGCTAGAGATGAGCGAATCGAAGCTGCAGAAGTGGAATTCAATCAGAATTTCAGGAAATATTCGATTCGCATCGAATCCAAATTTCCTCACACTTCATGGTAACGATTCGCATTTAGTTCAAAATGGCTGCTCTACATGGGACAAGGAACTCTGGGAATGCGGGATCACCCACAATATCATGCATGCAGCCAATCAGCAGCCAGCCCTGTGATGTCACATCCCTTTAACCCCTTAGCGAGCGCACATGGCATGTTTGACCGCTGCATCCAAGGTGTTAAATCCCCCTGATCAGTTATGGAGCAAGGTGTTAGCTGTAACTGACAGTTAACACCCTGCTCCATAACTGATCCGGGGTTTTAACAACTTGGATGTCGCGGTCAAACATGACTGCGGCATCCAAGGGGTTCGGCCATTTTTCTGCCCACCCCAGCTCTCTGCAGCCAATAAATAGCTGTTTTTGGTACGCAATTCACCACGATTTAATTCAAATCAAATAGAATCATATCGCAAAATTCGGCGAAGTTGCTGAATCGAATTTTTGAATACTTCGCTCATCTCTAGTTACATCCATACGTTCTTTCATTAAGTCAATCATTCATTATTTTTGTGGGAAAAATAACAGCAATTGTTTAATAACAAATATATACTGGAATGTACTGTACTGTTTTCTAGTACTTGAATAAATAGGCAATGTGTTGTTGGTCTCCAAAGCTTATGATCCATGGCTATGGTAATGTTGCTATAGAACATTCTTTGATGAGGCCAGCCAATTTGTTAATACCATAGACATTGTCATTTTTATGAAGATTCCTATATCATAAGAATAGTTTGAAGTATGATAGTTATAGAGACAGTGGCAGAAAACTAAAATAGTCTAGAGTATTTTAGTAGGAAGACAGTGGCAGAAAACTAAGATAGTCTGGAATATTTTAGTAGGAAGTCAGTGGCAGAAAACCTGCTGATAATGAACACTTTGCTTAACTTAAAGAGTAATTTATCATAAAGCATTACTGTAAAGTAATTATGTACTATTATTTTATTAAGTAATTTTGGTATTTTTGTTTCGCTTGTAAATCAAGTTGATTTTGTTTATGCTTCTTGGGGTTAAATATTTAGGAGTGATTTATCCAAAGAAGTATAATTCAGTGGTAGCTCTAAATTAAAAAGTTAGATGGTTGATAATATTTTTCCAAATTTCAGCTTTCATTTTGATATCTAGTTTCTTTCGCAGGTGTGGTACCTTGTATTATGCAGCTGGTGAGCTGAATTGCCTAAAACCACTTTAGTTATTTTACCGATGAATTTCAACCTCAGTAAAGAATTTTTATTGAATATATTTTTAAGCTCATGAAACCCAATATATTTTATGGATTTTTTCATTGGCTACTGTGTATCGTACAATTATAAAAATGTAATTCATTTTCATTTGTTCCATTATTGCATTTTTCGTGAAAATTATTCAAGTTGCAAAAAATATAATAGATGAATGGAAAAGAGACAAAATAGAAGATTTTTTTCCCCTTTTTTTTCTTTTTCGTCCTGTTTTTAGCCTGAAATACCTGGGAACAGTCAGACATGAAGAGCCATAACTCATTATTTTCAGGATGTGTTAAAGTTTATGTTTGAAGAAGGTACAAAAAAGTTAACACAAGTGAGGGAGGAGTTACAATGTAAGTGGACCAGAACAGAGGCAAAAAGTGGGAGGGAGTGGGATCAAGAGAGCAAGTAGTAGCCAGAGAGGATCTTAACAGCAGGGACACTTCTTCCTCTGTAACAGAATGAGCCAAGGAGACAGAAGAGTTTGAAAGAGATGGTGGATATAGGAAGAACTCACATATGAAATTCCTTGACAAATTGAAGTCACCTTACCTTTGAAACAGTAAGTATATTCCTTAGTCTTATTATGGCGGAACTGGCTAGTTCGTGGTAGGATTTTACGGATGACACAAAGATTTAAAAATAGGTTGACAAGGTTAGACATTTCCGTTTATTACAGTGAGGACAAGAATGAAAGAAGTTTCAAGATGACTTTTTTGGAGGAAATTAGAAAGTCAATGAGTATTCTCTGTACATTCCTAAAAATGGCAGTGATGGACCACGTGAGTTAATCTGCATTCTACTCTTGGATGGTTCTAGGCAGCAGAAAAGCACATAGAGAAAAAATAGCTTAAAAATATTGTTGACCAAAATCTCATATAGTAGTAGAGTTGAGCGACGTCATAAACTTGATCAGTCAACAGTACCAGTACGCAAGTAAAGATTTGTAGAAAATGAAAAGAAGATATTGTCTGACGGATTATATTCGGATAACCATGTTAACTTTTCATACCAGATGTTCTTAATGTCTTACTTTTTTGCTTTATACAGCACACCCTTGATATTATGTTGCCTGTTTTTTACGTTTATATTCTTTCCTTTTCATGCATCCATTCATTATGTGTTACCTATAATTATTCTTAAAAAGTTAAACATCTTTTTATTTTCTGCCAGAGGGCCACAGTGCTATGGGAATTTGTGTGGGTATACATATATATATTTATTTATATATATATATATATATATATATATATATATATATATATATATATATATATATATATATATATATATATAATGATATTTATATCTCTAGGTGCAAAAATAAAAAAGAAACTAATAATATATTCATATTAATATTTTCAGATTTTGCATATAATAACAAATAGAATGCAACAATAATGTTGTTACGGTATTTTATTTTTTGTCTAATGATGTATTATTAAAATATATAAAGGATTTCTTTTTTTATTTTTACAGACTTTTTCTCCTGGATTCTAGATTTTTAAATGTTATTATTTAATGGATAAGAGAGCTGGAGGATATACAGATTTCTGCCGCATAATTCAGTTTTCCTAAACTGCTGTACATCGCTGCCAAGTTTTACGCACAGTATATATTTTGAAACTTTTTAATTCTGCTTGACTTTTTCAGAAAAAAGGGAAATTTAGGATTTAAACAGTTCATGGAGCATTTAAATAATATAATACTGATCTTGAATGGCCACTGTGGGTGAGCTTTGCTTTAAAAGAATTCAAATCTACTTTTCCTTAACTCCTTTAGTTAGCTACCTCATATCAGCTTAAAATACAGGCTATCAGCCTGTGGAGCTTTAATTCTGGTCGCCTTCTCAGCCATTGTTATGTTACAACAGTTCAGGCTGCTGCACATTATGCCTCCATTTAGCCAAGCTTTTATGACATTCAGAAATATATTTTCATCCTCTTCACAATGAAAAATTGTGGCACTTACTGTGTATTGTTTACTAATCCAAGCACATAGCAATCTTATATTTTACAATGAAATCTAAGCCTCCTGCCTTTTAGCTGTGAGGCCTGCTTAATGGTCTTCTAAACCCTGGCACTATATTTGAAGCCCTCTCACTATGAGCATGGGCAGAAAAGAAGAAAGTCAAGGTAGGTATAAAAGTTGGAGGCTCATCATTAAGGAAATTAGATAGGAACAGGCTTCATTTTCCTCTCCTCCCCTTTAGTCCCATTATAAGACTTTTTTTGTAAACCTGTATTATAAACGATTATTTTTAGGTAAAATAGACCCCAGGAAAGATTAAAATGGGTAAAAGACATCCTGGTTCTTGATCTTCTTTTCTTCTCATCTCAATCTTTAGAAAGTCTTTATAGAAGAACACAAGCAACAGCAGGATGGTTTGTTGCAGACCTTTGAGACCTCCTTCCAATCAGATCCCAGGGGAGCTAAAATGGTATACCTCTGAGGTTCAAAAAAGTCTTTGGACCAGAATAGGGCCCTTTATCTGCCAACATATCAAACATATATAATCAGATATTGATCTCAAAAATCATGCTCTCCTTTTGTATGTAGAGGAAATTAAATTAGTACCTGCTGAAGATCTAAAAATGGTGTTCCTCAAGATGATGACAGGGTACCGCAGGCAATGCCAAAGTTCAAAGACATTTATATGGACACCAAACTGATTTAACATTCTCTGTAATGCATGGAGAAAAAAGAGCGAAAGATCTGCTTGCCAAACGGAATGCATTGGAGACGATCTCATGTGGCGAGACCTTGCATCAAGAAGTCAGGTTACGGTTTCAAATTCATCTCATCTTTTGACTTAAAAGAAGTGGAATGCATTTTGTTTCATTTCAAAAAATAGGTTTTTATAACACCGAAACTTTTCATAGTGCTCACATGGTTAGACATAACACCCTCTGGCTCAAATATTTTTCTTATTTCTTTTGTGCCTGAATTTCATGATGTGCCTCGTTTTCACCGAACACAAATGGATAGCATAGCACGGCTTTTTTTTTTTTTTTTTTTAGCTCAGAAGGGTCTAAATTTTAGAAAAAGTTAAAAGTTTATTTAATATAAAGTAAAATCTATTTTCAGACATGCTATTTTTCTAATAATAATGTGTATTAGTTTAGAACCATTTGTTGCAGGAAAAATTTGGGGACAACGTGCAAAGACTGAGCAAACTTAATGCTTACAGAGAATGGGAAAATGTTTTCTTTGTGAAGAAAATGCCGTAAGTGTAATTTTGTACGGTAAGTACAACTTTAATTCTTCCACTTTTGGAAAGCTTTGATTTTTTTGTTATTTTTATTATAGAAATGATTGTTTATAGTGCAAGATAAACATTCATTTTAATGTAGCAAAAGTTTTTTCAAGTATTATACTGTATAATATATACACTGTATGTATGTGTGTTCAACTACATCAACATTACGTAGACTGCTTTCACGTTATAGACATTTTCATGTAAAGTAAAGTTTTAAACCAACATTTACGGTTCTGTCTAGATAGATGACTATCAGACATTGCCTTTCTGCAAAGCATATAAAAATCTTAAGGTTAAGAATCTACATTATAGACATGTAAACCTTATGTTATGTAGTTTGCAATAGAACTATCATTTAAGGTAAAGAATGTAACATATGAAATTACAACCGTTATGATGACATCAAGGTAACCTTAAAGTATTGAAATAACCAAAACTGACACTTTTTACAATATCTTCTACATAATAAAAGTACATCTACTAAATGTTGAATAAAGATATAGACTTAGGAACACATAATTGTTTTGCGCTGTCTAGACAGTTGTATTTTACACTGAAAAAGCAGACATATAACAAGCCAAGTAATGTAATGCACAATAGTAGAGATTTTTTTTTTTAAGAGTTTTTTTTTTTTTTAAAGCAAGATATTTACTGTGATTCTGTAAATCATAATGGAGGTTTTATAAACTTCTTACCGTTAGCCTATACCACTATGGCCTAAATATATAAAATTGTTATATTACAGGTGAACCTGGTAAACCTAGCTGAGCAGGTTGTTGTGTGACCTGTAAGGATGCAGATATATTTTTATACTGAAAAGACAAATTTTCAAAAATTTAGAATCTGAGTGTTGTGGTTTCCTTAAGAGTTACAGGACATAAAGAGACCTATAAAAGCAGCAGAGCTGAATTTGTCATCAAATATTTTCATTTTAGATAAATCAGTGGATTAGTAGATATTTCTATTGCAAGCCACATATAACATATTGTTATATTGCAGAACGTTATATTCAAAAACAAAATCAACCCTGCTGCATTGACAAACTCAGCTCCACTACATCTGTGTGCGTCAACTGGTATACTGTAGAATGCAAACCTCAGTCTGACAGCATATAATGAACAGCCCAAAAAGATAAAGAAAGCTTCTGTATTAGAATATGTGTTATGATTTTTTAAGTGTATTCTGCAGATTTAGCCTAACTAGTGTACATGTTGCTATACTAATTATATTAGCTTACTGGTTGTCATGGGGTGTAATGCATTCGCACTTTAAAGAGACACACTATTACTGTACATTACGTTGCTTGTTTTATTACATTAAACAGCTTCAGACATTATGATACCATTTGAAAGAGCTGATGAAGCTTAGAAAAATGGCACCATCATAAAAGCATGGTATATTAGCTATTAACATTTTATTGTACAGCGGAAACATGTTTTGCTATTTGACTACATGGAATATAGAGGCATTTCTTCCTAAATGGATGCATACTTGATAAATAACAATATTACTTCATAGTGTTATGATGCCACGTGTATTACTTTTAATTGTTGTCTACCATTATGCAGAACAATTAAACTTGAACTTATCCAAGTTGTGTACTTAAAAATATCAAGTATCAGCATAAATGTAAGAACACATTAGAATAGCTATAGACTATGTAGACTAATTAATCTACCTTATCACTCCAACCCAACTACATAGAGCACTCAGCAAATTAAAGGGAATGTATCATCACAAAATTACTTATTATTTAAATTGTGTTTTTATTATAAACATATTTTTCTCCTTGCTACTATCCACTTAAAAAAAATGCGAAATTTTACAGTTAGTACTCTAGCCACCGGAGCACACACAAAACACTGACATAGCCTAGATTTCCTAGCTCACTTTTTAGCTTTACTGTATAGACTGCGACATGGCCTGCAGGGTCATATTTTTGTCATCAAAAGGCTAGGGTTCTGAAAGGGTTGCATTTTTTTGGAAATGGTACCAATTGTGTCCAATAACTTGTATTAGTTATTTACTTTGGGGACTCTTGAGGCTTACATGCAACCCACAAATGTTTATGTATTCCTTATTGCACCATCATACCTTTATCAATTCACAATAATTCTTGCTATTAAATAGACATCTTTCCATTATGTCTTTTTTGGCTAGGCCTGTATAGTAAACAATACAACTAATGCAAAAAAAAAAAAATCCTACTGTGACCACCAGCCCATACTGTTTGTGTTGTTTTATATGTTTCACTAATTGAATATTTAGATCACTGATACTATAAGACAGATGTATTATAGAAGTAATATTGACTGGATAGAAGATCCACAGTTATGTCCATGTTGTAGTAGCCAGCTTGAGTTACAGCAGCAATTTTAGCTCAATGATACATGACTAGATGGGATACATTGTAAGACTGTACTACAATTATAATGTCTTAACACATCAGTTGACTATGGTGGCCAATCCCTAGATGCAATAAGTGTTATGTCCATAGTGACATCACTACCTCATCCAATGATTGTCTACCATAGTCAGTTGGTGTGCCCAATGGCTGTGAACAGATAGCTGAAGTGCTGGGGCATGCATATGAGTAGGGTAAATATATTGTACATTTTTTTTTTTTTTTTTTTTTTTAGTTTTCTTTAAAGCCCCTTTTTTATAGAAATGGGCATTGTGATCTTCTCACCTGATTTGATAACAGTTACAAGAAGATTATTTAGGCTGAGGCCCCACGTTGCGGAAATGCTGATTTTTTAGTTGCAGATTTTGATGCGTTTTTTTTTAGCCAAAGCCAAGAATGGCTACAAAAGGAATGGGAAATACATAGGAAGTACTTATACATCTACCTTCTGCTCGATCCACTCCTGGCTTTGGCTCAAAAACCTATAACAAAATCTGCAACAAAAAAAGCTACTTTTTTGCAATGTGGGGCCTCAGCCTTAAACTGGATTTAACGATTGGTTATCCATGGAATAATTCGAAACTTTTGCACCATCAACAGACGTGGTGTATTAATAAGTCAGTAAAACAGAGTAAAAATAGAGTGGGCTTGCTGAAAATGACAAAAGATCAGCTAAATTCTAAGCGATAACTTATAATTTTTGGTTCATGTAGCCATATGAAAGAGGTCTCAGAAGCTGAGCCTTTTTTTAATATATAGTGGATACTGGCTGAACTGTACACAGCCACCTATCATCTCAGTAAACATCTTAGATAAACAATTGCGACCTTGCCTGTATATTGAATTTGATTGATGCCTCCTTTGATGTGGATCAGTTGCAATGACAGCTTGAAGACTATCAAATGCCACAGACAGAGTGTAATAAAAATGCAGTATAATAATATACTGCACAATATACTGCAATATAGGGCAGCATGGTGGCTCAGTGGTTAGCACTGCAGCCTTGCAGCGCTGGAGTCCTGAGTTTGAATCCTGCCAAGGACAACATCTGCAAGGAGTTTGTATGTTCTACCCATATTTGCGTGGTTTCCTCCCACACTCCAAAGACATACTGATAGGGAATGTAGCTTGTGACCCCTATATGGGACAGTGACTGACAATATCTGTAAAGTGCTGTGGAATATGATGGTGCTATATAAGTAAAGCATAATAATAATATAGAAGTATAGGGCTCAAAAATAAGTAAATATAAAGAAGTTTTAAACATTTTAAGAAAATTGAAAACAAAACATATAAAAATTAAGTAATCTTCCTTTCCCTAGATTATACCTTACAATAAACAAAAAATAGAAAAAAAAAGCAAAAATTGCCCACGGGGTTAATAATCCATACAGTGTAATGGTGAGATGGAAGAAAATTATCAATAGGGTGGAATTGGTAAAAATTACACATTATCTTTATGCTACAGGACATTATGATTAATGTGATACCAATTTGATATGGTTTTTGTTATGCTTTGCCACTTAAAAAAAATGTTTAAAGTGTAAATCATGCAAAGGCCCTTTTTTTGTGGGGAAAGCTTTTACTTTAGTTTTTATTGATACCATTTTTGGGAAATTTTTTTGGAAGGTTATGTGACCAAATAATGGCAATGCAAGCATTTTGATTTTTGCTTCCATTATAGCCATACAGGATAAGCATGTTATTTTAATAGTTTAGGCGTTTTCAGGATGTTTTTTTTTTATTTTTAGTTTGTGGCTCAATGGGCTGATTAGAAGATATAATTCTTTTGTTTTTTTGTTTTTTAACTTTATTTCTATAGGTGGTTTGAACATGGATCAATGGATTGCTTATACTATAGACTGCAATAAAATAATATCACAATAATGCCATGTTCCTATTAAGCCCTGTCTGAGGCAGGACTGACTAGAAACTTCACTGTGACTAGTAACAATCAAACAACTCCCGATATCTTTTCATGGCCGCCTGGTCATTGAATTGAGTTTCCTCCCTCTAAATGGCCTCTCAGGGAATAGCACAATGCAGAGTTATATGCTCCAGAATTTCAGGAACAATAAAAGTACAATACTGAGACACACATGTTTTCTCACAGGTTCTCTTTAAGGGAGATTTCTTTTGTTCTGCTTAAGATTTCTGGATATGATAGTTTCATGCTGAAGTTTTACCTATACTTGTAAATTTTGAGCAAATGCTTCCTTACCATTTTATAAAAGTGTCAAAAGGCTTTTATCGTAATTGTTTAAGAATATACTGTAGATTGGAAGTAAATTATAGAACAATGTAGCCCATTCATGTTTTACTAGCCCTCACTTGAAAACTGGGCTTAAGTCACAGCTGGTAAAGAGCTCTAATGCAAAGCTGTGATGATATTGTATTCCAAGATTAAAGAATCCTCTGTAACCAAAATCTTGGTATTATTCGTTTATTACGTCTCTGTGTAATCTTGTATTATGGCATCCAAAAGAAGGATGCAAGATAGATGAAGCAGCTCTTCCTTTACAAAACAGCTATATCAAGCACAAGCAATGTTTGGCTGAAAAGTGAGAGGAGCAATAGAGACACAATTGGGCTACAGTTTATCTGAGGTTCTGTTTTGGGGAACATTTCAGAAAGACAACAGGGGAATTTATTATGCTCACTATGCCATTTTTGAGCAAACGCATTTTGTACTCTCAATCTCTCTAAAAAGAAGCAACGGCATGGGCAGGCTCAGTAGGAGAGACATGACCTCTGCAACCTGGCAAATGTATTAAAATGTATATCAGAAACTGGCATAATTTGAAGCTCAAATCTTTAGCAGAACCTAGATAGTGTATATTTGACTTTTTTTGTGGACAGAGTGCCAGAATTGTGCCTTATTTTTTAAGAAAAATGTGCCTCCTAATTAAAGGCATTGTCTTAGGCCCATAAGTTGTGGAAACTGATGACCTATCCACATTTCTTTAATTTAGAAATTGTCACCCACCTCTCTGGAGCCCTTGGCAGCCTGCCTCTCTTCCTGGTCCTAAATCTACCTTAAACATCAAATTGAAAAAATAACCAAACATAATATTTTACATGAATATAATCTTATTTAAATGTATAGACAATTAAAAGTTAAACATTGCTACAAATATAAATAATTAAGGCTAAGGCCCCACGTAGCGAGCCACATCAAAAAAGCGCTGCGGGAAAATCCACGGCGGCAATGCATCACGGTTTTTCCCACAGCACTTTTCACGGAAGTCCGCAGAGGTTTCCTCCGCGGACTTTCTGCTTCCATTATACCTATGGGGAAACTGTTGCGTTTCCGTATGTATAATTGACATGCTGTCATTTCCAAAACCGCAATGGTTTTGGAAGTCACAGTGTTTCCGCTGCTCATATTTTTCTGCAATGTGTGGATGGGATTCGCTAGAATTCCATCCACATTGCTGTGACTGTAAAACGCCGTTATTTTTGCTGCGGCGTTTCAGCCTGGCCAAACCGCAGCATTTACACCACATGAGGCCCCGACATTAAAGTTTTCCAGAGTAAAGATTTTCTTGAACCATCTTAGTGGTGAGAGTCTTTTGTCTTGATCGGTTGCCAGTGGATATATCCATGAATGCAGGCGCTTTCAATGGCCTTGAAACCGAGCCATGGTTTCTATATTGTAGACAGGTTATCAGGCAGGGACACTACATGTGTGAGAAGATAACTCAGCCATAATAAGGAAATCATGGTTGGGTTTCTTACAAATGCCAGACCATAGAAACTTCCTGCATTCATGGTTGTATCCATTGACAACCTATCAAGACAAAATATGTCACCACTAAGATGGTTAGAGAAAATCTTTCAAATTCTGCAAAATGTTTAAATATTTATGATTGAAAAAATGTTTAACCTTTGTCTACAAATTCAAATATGGTTATGTTTGCGGGGAAGTCCCTTTAAAGAAAGTTCAATGCACAAGACAATTTGTGCTTATCTATGTTATATCAAGTAATTCATGCCTCACCACTTGTAGGATTTTACAAGTTCTTTCACTGAGACGGGTAGAAAACCGTAAGCCTAAGAATATGTAATAAGGGTCCAGTATTTGCATATTTGCTTTTTTATTTAGCTTTACCACAAGCTAAAACCATTTCCGCATTGAGAGTAAAGCAGCATTTGTCTAAAGGTTTCTGCTCCATCCTTATAGTAATTTAATGAAAAGTACTTTAACACTAAATTAACCTTACATGTGGCTAATAATCTATTTAATGCAGGAGAAATAACATGTAGGTTTTGATGCTTCATTGAGGACTCAATTAGCTTTTATACATAAAGAATGAATATTCAGACCGAAAACAAGACAATAAATGAAAATAATCATGGCGGACCATTTAATTGAGCCTAATTAGCGCAAATGTTCATTGCGTGTGATATTTTTAAGATTTATACATACTTATACCCCACAAACTAAGTTTTTAACAATTAGCAAGTGTGGTTTAGCCTAGATGGGAGGAAAATACATATTTATGCTTAATAATAGCTAATGTACAACTACTAAAATATGCATGTGGATCTCAATAGCAACTAGCTATTCACTAGGGGATTTTGGCAAGAGCTTATTGTAATCTTTCTCACATAGCGAAAAAATGAGGGTAGCGAAATGGTTGTAATTCTCAAAGTGATAATAAGCACTATCATCTCACATCGATTATCAAGATTGATCAAGAAATTGTATCCTAGTCTTCTTAATTCAGCCTAAATATAAGCACCTCATAAAAAAATGTAGAGTAACATTCACGGTTATGCCAGTAAAAAATTATATGAAGCCCAAATGAGTAGTGATTATGGGAAACTGTGTATGCACTGTATCCTGTATATAAGCTACTGTATATACAGATTTCCTCATAGCGCATATAACTCAGCCGTCACAGTCCACATCTAATATGCTAAATTACAGACAGGACAAAAAGCACAGTGTAAGGGGTTATACGGGCCGGTTAAGATGCCAAATTTTCATCAGGGTTATTCAACACTTTGTTTTACTATCTCAAAAACTAGCAAAAATTTTGTGGTATTTGCATTGAACACCCGCAGGGAACTCTGTGGGTCTCCCACTGCTTTTAACCTTTGTATTGCAAAGGTTAAAACTGCAGCAAAACTGATATGCTCTGGGTTTTTACCCAACTGAGTAAGACACTTTGCCGCTTGTCAGCAACTAGTTTTCCCCCTTACATGGGGCAATTGGCATAACCCTCTTGGGGTTTTTTGCTTTCCTCTGGATCAACACTGTAGGGTTATAGGTAACTATGACCAAAGACGTAAAGGGATTCTATCATTGGGAAACCCTATTTTCACTAACAGCACGTCGGAATAGCCTTTAGAAAGATTATTCTTCTCCTACCTTTATTTTTTTAGGTCCGCACCGACATTTTGGAGAATTTTCTTCTTTCATCTTTATGTAAATTAGTCTTCAGAAAGCGTTCCCCCTGTGCTCACATCACACGCTCTTCTGCAGAACCAGCGCTGTCTCTCTTTTCTGCTCCTGATGCATCTCCTCCTCTTCTTACACGAGACCACCACAAAATGGCGATAGGACATTATCAGTCGGCTGTACCATTGACCATTTTGCGCTGGTCTCTGACACGAGACTACCACAAAGTGGCGACGAAATATGCACATTCGGCTGTTCTGTTGGCCATTTTGCGGTGGTCTCGTCTAAGAAGAGGAGTGAAGAGGAGGAAACGTGTCAGGAGCAGAAGAGAGAGGCGGCGTTGGAGGCTGTGCTGTGAGCACAGGCGGAATGCCCCCTGTGCTTTCTGAAGACTAATTTGCATAAAGAAGAAAGAAGAAAATTCTCCAAAACGGTGGCGCGGAGAAGAAAAATAAGGGTAGAAGAATAGCCTGTCTAAAGGCTATTTCGACCTGCTGTTAATGAAAATACGGTTTCCCAATGATAGTATGTATTTTGGGTATATTTGGATACAGGGATAACTATGTGTTTGTGTTGTTTGTTTTTATTTGTATTCTGGAAAAGGAGGGGGAGATTTTAACTTTTATGTTTTATTTATTTATTTGTTATCTTTTTTTTTTTAAGATCCCCTAGGTGGTCTGTGGGTGGTTGGATCATTACTACTATACTAATGTATTGCAGTATATTGACAAATTCATCCAACTCTATCACAGGCTGCCGTAGGCCTATTTTAGGCCTGGGAGCCTTCAATCCCATCATAAATTGTGACAAGATAAACCTCAGACATTAGGCTAAACTCATATTTTAATTTTTAACCCAGTTCATTGCAGTGCTCATAACATTTCACTTGACATACTGTAGCTATATGATGACTTGTATTTGAAACAAATGTTACTTTTTAATGTGGTATATTGAGGTATTGCATTAATATGTATAATATTTACAGGAGTGTTCAGATCTGTACTAATATTATTGTTGTTCTGATTCATTATTGAAGCCGAGTAATAAAAATAATGGAAGTGGCGGATCTGTCATTTGACAAATATGAACTGTGCCTTACTGATCCGTATGACTACTGTATAAAGGTCTCCTTCAGGTTTCCATCAGGAAGTCTACCATTTTTACTGGACAAAATAGCGCAGCATGCTGCAATATTCTGTCCATTTTTTTTTTTTTTTACCAGAGACTGCTCATTCCATGGGAAGAAGATGCTTTTTAAAGAAAATTCCAATACATTTTGGCATGCTTCACCATGAGGGTAGAAGACTGTGTCCTATGTTGCATTTTATTTTTACAGGAACAACCTGCAAAGTACATTTACAAACTTAACTCACAACTTAGTTCAGATTAGCATGTAGCTCTACATATACTGTATAGTGCATATAGTATACCTTGGCACTATTTGACTCTACACAGGTACCATTTGACACTATGCAAGCAAAGTTACCGTTTAAATTATGTTAGCATAACTCAGCTATGTTTGGGCAGAACATGTATATAAGCAAAGCACAGCATTCTGGTCAAAGTATGGAACTATGTAGGCACTGTATGAATGTGGAGAAAGTAGGACAATA
This sequence comes from Leptodactylus fallax, assembly GCA_947044405.1. Taxonomy (NCBI): domain Eukaryota; kingdom Metazoa; phylum Chordata; class Amphibia; order Anura; family Leptodactylidae; genus Leptodactylus; species Leptodactylus fallax. Next base: position 2,461,521 of record CAMRHE010000009.1, on the reverse strand, counting down.
TGAAGACACTGTATAACTGGGCGAGGTAAGTACAGTAAGTGTAATAACAGTGGTCTGTGACCACTGGGATCTCTGGTGTCCCTGTTTCCACAACGCTCAGCCCCAGCTCTCTCTCACTATCCTCTTCTCCTTCCACTGGTTGGTTCATGTTCATCTGCCCAACTCTTCAAGGGTCAGTGTGTATGCAATCAAATCTTTCCCCAGCCTATCACAGTGGTCCTTACTTTATTTAAGGCATCTTCAGGGTAGCAATTGTTCATCTCTATGTACTTTGCATTAGCAAGTGCAGTTAACCAATGTTCACTAGTACTGATCAAGGTATAAGGCATGCAGTAGTCTAAACCATTTCTTCCCTGTTCCCTTGAGATCCTGCTTTATTGCCACCTTTGCCTTGAGGAGGAATCTAATTAATAACCTGGAATTGAATTACTTGCTACCCTGGACTATTAAAGTGTATTGGTAAAGATAAATCATTATGGGTAAAAGATTTATATTGAGAGATGAAATCTTTGTTGCCCCTGCTGATGCTGCTCCAGCTCTCTGTGATGTCACTGACTCCGCTCTACTCCTGCTGAATATACATAGAGTAGAGCGGAGTTGGTGAGCAAGAATTGAAGTATCAGAAGGGGAGGATGAGGAAAAAAAAATTCAGCCCCCCCCCTTCCCCCGGATATGCTCTGCAAATCTAATCATTGGGCTTGGGGGAACCTGCGTATATATTAGGAAGAAATTCTTAGATACTGCTGACTCAATAACTAGAGTGACAAACTTTCTCTGACATTAAAATCAGCACAAAAAAGTGCGTTTTGGGAGCTTCATGGCATGGAGCAGATAAATGCAAGCCTTACACCACCGAGCACAATAGCAAACATCTGATGGTGTGTTGTAAAGCATATCACAACTGGACTCTAGAGTAGCTGAAATACATGGAGTAACAAACCAAGCTTCTGTGTCTGGCTGTCTGATGGACGAATCAGGGCTTGGTGATTGACAAGAGAATGATACCTGCCTGACTGCAGGAGGGAAAATGACATGGGGTTGCTTTTCAGGGTTTGGCCTAGGCCCCTTCTATTAGTTCCAGTGAAGGGAAATCACACACCAAGATCCATAAATGCATAGTTCAGGGAGTTTGGTGTGGATCTTGACTGGCCCGAACAGCGCCCTAACTTCATCCCCATCCAACATCTTTGGAAAGAACCAGAATGGATATCATGAGCTAAGCCATTTAGTCTAAAATTAATGTCTGACCTCACAACTGCTTTTCTAGATGAATTGGCAAAAATTCCCACAGACACACTCCAAAATTTTGTGAAAGCTGTTTTAGCTGAAAAGAAGGAACCAATTCCATATTAATGCCTATGATTTTGAGAATGAGATGTAATAAATGCTGTAGATGTAATGTGTAGGTGTCCCAATATTTTTATCCATATAGAATACGTATATGCATATATACACAAACATATATACAGTAAATACACATATACACATTCCGAATATAAATACACATACATTCACACATATGACATAAAATATAATGTTTCTTACAGATATTTGGAGGCTCTTGCTGGCTGTGTAGTACAGAACAGGAGTTTCAGCCACAAGAACGCAGGAATAACAGCTTCATGATTTGCTCTCTCCTGTTTCTGCAGATTTCTCCCCCTCACCTTCTGTCAGTCCCGACCAGGAGCTATAAGTTGCTGAAAAAAGTAAATATGCAACTAAATTCTCCTTGATAAAAAAAGAAAAAAAATACCGTAGCACCACTTTAGGGAAGGTAGATTAGTGTCTGGTTTTCTAAGAAGCCTAGGGACATTGCTTGGGATTAAAGCCAAACCAGAACATCTTCCCCATAAGGAAGAGCGACCTATCTGCAGTCAGCAGTTTTGGGGTTGTTGACCAGGGCTGATGTCAGCACCCGGCAAACATGTACAAGTACCAGGGCCAACTGGTGAGCCCAGGTGACTGCTGGGTGCTTCACTCGGGCTTAAAGAAAATGAAATGCCCATCTGACATCTTCTCCCTGCACTCCCAACATCACAGCTTGCATTCCGTCAGTATGTGAATCCATCAGGACCAATCTCCTCCATCCATGGTCTCCTCTCCTAATCCTGTATACAGCCCCATCAACTTATTGCAGGGCAGAGTTTTGCCAAAAATAGCTGCTCCAGGGCCCTGCTGCTTGAAGCAGCTTGTATTGGCAGTCCTCACTGACTAGGAGGGATGACTTTTTTCAGGTCAGTCTTTTAGTGATGTTGACTCTCAAGTATTTATTCAGTCATTTATTTTGGTGTCCAGCAAGTGATAACAGAAGGAAGAACCTGTGAACTCCTGGAGTGTAGTGTATAGTAGTGGAGTCTGCATGTGTGAAAGTGTGTCTGTCTTCCAAGAACCCACATAATCCTGGAGCTGACCTTACTATTGCACATCAGCATTATAAGCAGGGTTCTGGTTTGGCTGGTAAGAGGTCATAGAAACAGGTCAAAAGGAATACTATATCATCATCTGGAGATTGCCTTAGGCAAGAGAGGGATGAGAGCACAGCAGTGCAGACAGGAGGAGGAACTTAGTGGAGAGGAATAATGTGAATATAAGTGGTCTGCTTCTTGCGCCCCTACACCTCCTTCTTTGAAGTTATTCTTGAAAGTCTAAAGCTTTTGAGAAATACAGTCATATGAAAAAGTTTGGGCACCCCTATTAATCTTAATCATTTTTAGTTCTAAATATTTGGGTGTTTGCAACAGCCATTTCAATTTGATATATCTAATAACTGATGGACACAGTAATATTTCAGGATTGAAATGAGGTTTATTGTACTAACAGAAAATGTGCAATATGCATTAAACCAAAATTTGACCGGTGCAAAAGTATGGGCACCTCAACAGAAAAGTGACATTAATATTTAGTAGATCCTCCTTTTGCAAAAATAACAGCCTCTAGTCGCTTCCTGTAGCTTTTAATCAGTTCCTGGATCCTGGATGAAGGTATTTTTGAAAATTCCTCTTTACAAAACAATTCCAATTCAGTTAAGTTTGATGGTCGCCGAGCATGGACAGCCTGCTTCAAATTATCCCACAGATGTTCAATGATATTCAGGTCTGGGGACTGGGATGGCCATTCCAGAACATTGTAATTGTTCCTCTGCATGAATGCCTGAGTAGATTTGGAGCTGTGTTTTGGATCATTGTCTAGCTGAAATATCCATCCCCGGCGTAACTTCAAATTCATCACTGATTCTTGTACATTATTCTCAAGAATCTGCTGATACTGAGTTGAATCCATGCGACCCTCAACTTTAACAAGATTCCCGGTGCCGGCATTGGCCACACAGCCCCAAAGCATGATGGAACCTCCACCAAATTTTACAGTGGGTAGCAAGTGTTTTTCTTGGAATGCTGTGTTTTTTGGACGCCATGCATAACGCCTTTTTGTATGACCAAACAACTCAATCTTTGTTTCATCAGTCCATAGGACCTTCTTCCAAAATGAAGCTGGCTTCTCCAAATGTGCTTTTGCATACCTCAGGCGACTCTGTTTGTGGCGTGCTTTCAGAAACGGCTTCTTTCGCATCACTCTCCCATACAGCTTCTCCTTGTGCAAAGTGTGCTGTATTGTTGACCGATGTACAGTGACACCATCTGCAGCAAGATGATGCTGCAGCTCTTAGGAGGTGGTCTGTGGATTGTCCTTGACTGTTCTCACCATTCTTCTTCTCTGCCTTTCTGATATTTTTCTTGGCCTGCCACTTCTGGGCTTAACAAGAACTGTCCCTGTGGTCTTCCATTTCCTTACTATGTTCCTCACAGTGGAAACTGACAGGTTAAATCTCTGAGACAACTTTTTGTATCCTTCCCCTGAACAACTATGTTGAACAATCTTTGTTTTCAGATCATTTGAGAGTTGTTTTGAGGAGCCCATGATGCCACTCTTCAGAGGAGATTCAAATAGGAGAACAACTTGCAATTGGCCACCTTAAATACCTTTTCTCATGATTGGATACACCTGGCTATGAAGTTCAAAGCTCAGTGAGGTTACAAAACCAATTTTGTGCTTCAGTAAGTCAGTAAAAAGTAGTTAGGAGTATTCAAATCAATAAAATGATAAGGGTACCTAAATTTTTGCACCGGTCAAATTTTGGTTTAATGCATATTGCACATTTTCTGTTAGTACAATAAACCTCATTTCAATCCTGAAATATTACTGTGTCCATCAGTTATTAGATATATCAAATTGAAATGGCTGTTGCAAACACCCAAATATTTAGAACTAAAAATGATTAAGATTAATAGGGGTGCCCAAACTTTTTCATATGACTGTATATGTCTTTATTTCCGTTATTGTTCTGGTGGGAGATCTTTATAGAACTCTAGTTCTGTAGTTACATTTTTTTTCTTTCAAATCCACTAGCTCCTTCTGTGTTTTCGAGTGAAAGTAAGATAAGGTCAGAAGAGACTGTATTTGAGATCCCCGGAATTGCTTGCAATAATCTGGTTCTTATGAGAACTATGTTGGTTGCAGATTACTTAACAATCCCCTTGGTATCCTTTTGGTTTGGTGGTGTTCGGCTAAGTTATAAGTGTAAAATTCCTCTTTAGATGTTTTGTCTAATTTATTTAGATTTTATAGTTAGAAAATTATTTGTTTGGAGATATGAGGTAATTCTGGTTGCATCCTCAGCGGTATATGCAAATGTTCTTTATTTGTGTATATGCGATAGTATAAGATGCTACCAGTACAAGCAGATAATAGACAGTGATAATGTAGTCGCGTCCATTTCTTGGCCTATGGGTGAATTCTATGTGCACACTCCAGATCACCACTGCCCAGTGATGATTCCAAGAATTTTATGAAAGAACACCACTCTAAGTTAAAGATACAGTACACATACATATGAATAAAATTTATGTTTGCCATTTTCTGGAGATAGTAACAATGCACATCTTCAGATAAACATTTCTAGATACTGTATATCTTTCAAGAGATTGGCAACTTTTTGTGATATATTTCAGAGTGATATGCCAGTATCCATCCTGTATGTCTCTATGTGCAGCCATCCAGTGGCTATGTTGTGAATTTCAGCCTTTCAATGGTTCTGCCATCATGTCATGATATTGAATTGAGTTGGTTTCAAGTAAAGCTGGCATCCTTAACCAAATTAAAGCTATGTTAAAGGTGATGCATCTGTAGTGTGGATCCATATGGACAAAGTACAGTATGGCTCTCTGTAGATTGCATTATGTATCTGGGCAGTTTACTATATAAAACTGGGCACTGGCATCATACATAATACAGGAAACTCCTTTTGTATAGGACAACTTTCAAAGGTCTAAAAGAGGGACAAAATCTGCAGTGCATGCATTTAGGTGGATTAAAGAATCATAAGCCCCACCTCCAACTCAGCCCATACCTTCTTTGGCCCTGCTCATTCCCAAACATGTCTCTTTGTGCCCCCACCCAGTATAATTCCCGGTTAGCTTATGATACCCTTACAGTATAACATCTCCTTCTTTCCCCTACAGTGTACTGTCTCCTCATTGTGGCCCCCACAGTATAATGCCCCTTCATTTTGGCCTCCACATTATAATGTCCCAATTATTGTGGCCCCACAATATTATTCTCCACTCATTGTGGGCACCAAAGTATAAATAATGTCCCCTCATTGTGGCTCCCACAGTACCATCCTCCCCTTATTGTGGCCTTTATAGAAAAATGCTCAAACAAAAAAATAGAGCTGACCTTGTACTCTTCCCCTGGAGTCCACTTGGCCTGATGTAGAGACTTTACTACATCGCTCCTGCCTGCTTCTACGCTGCCAGGAGCAGAGACAGGAACTACATAGTGGAGCAGGGAGTGGACAGCTCCATGCTTTACCATTGTATTCAACTGAGATGAAGCTGGGACTTATCTCCCGCCACCTCGTACACCAGGATAGCATCGGAAATTTGTGACTTTTCAGCTGACTCTGGGATGTTGCGAGGTATGTTGTGACATAAATATGTCACATGATTTTCACCTGCTAATCAGGAGCAGCGAGCCTGATTAACTACAGTAATGATGTCATCACCAGTGTCTAGGGATGGCATCATTTGAACAGTGCAAGTCCCACTTATATATCCTGTGGGTGCCACAATATATATATATATATATATATATATTGTGTATATATATATATATATATATATATATATATATATATATAACATAGTGATGGGTAGTTAAAGTACGATTAATTGATGAGGAAACTAACTCAGTTCACCTTCCTGGCAAAGATTAATTCATCAGGAACTAAGGCAAGAGGGAGGAGTGGATGGGAGATATGAGTGATACAGCACAGCAGCTCCTGTAGACTCACTAACTGTCACTACCACTTGTTTTTTGGTTCCTAAGGCTGGAAAAGCAAAGTAGACTCATGTGTGAGCAGTGGTGAACCTAGCCTCTTTGCTGCCTGAGGCGGACTATAGAAAGACGCCCCCCCCAAAAAAAAACAAAAAAAACTGAGTTTCCATGCTACTAGTTTAACACACTGTTATCGTCGCACAATATACACAATACACAAAGTTAGAAAACAGTTTTTAAGAATTCTTCTTCCTATATTACTTCAGTATCAGATCAACAACACGGCATTAACAATGAAAGTAACTTCACACATCTTCTGCTTGGTGGATGGACGAGGCCACGTGGCCCCCATTCTCTATAATAGGAGCGCCGCAGATAGCTGAGTACTGGACTTTGGGTATCTTTGGCACTCCCATTAAAGTGAATGAGAGCCACGCGGGTTCGTCCATCCACCTAGTGACACACCTATATATATGGCTGCGGTCAGGCTGGATTCCCACCTAGTAGGGGGAAAAAACCCAATTCTCAGGCTCAGTGGGGGTCTCAGCAGACAGACCCCCATCACTCAGGTATTTATCCTCTATCATTTAGGTGAATACAGTGCAGTAACATTTTGTGACTTACGGGTGACGTCTCTGACTGATCGGTCACATTTCCCTTCTCTTCCCTTTGCACCGCCATGACCACTTCTTCCAGCTGTGACTTGTCTCTGTAAAGTTTGCAACACAGACATCTTTGGCTCCTCACTTTTCCAGGCATCCAACCCACATTGTCCTCACCTACACAAAGCCCCCATTCTGCTGCTACCCCCAATTATAAAATATATGATATAACCCCCCCCATAATGAATAATACCCCCAAGTGCATCTTTATATTAATAACATCTGTGTGTACCCTGTATAAATAGTGCCCCTTATTAATAATGACCCAGGTGTTAACTAATTAAAAGGTTTTCCAGGTCATTAATAAACTAATCAGTGGGGTTCAAAAACCCAGGACCCCCACTGATCAGCTGTTTGAATGGTACCTGTGTAAGCGCCATGACCGCTTCTCTGTTTACATAGTGTCATTCATCTCATAGCGGCCATGTAATGTAACTACAGCCTCGTCCTGTACATGTCTACAGTATGTGACAAGGCTACAATTACATCACACGGTCACTATAAACAGACAGCGTATAATATAAACAGGTGCCATAGCCCATGTTTATAGCAGCCCATTTACACACACTATAATGTTCCACAGCAGCCCCTGCACACAGTATTACACAGTGTTATGGCCCGCAGCGGCCCCTGCACACTGTATTATGCCTCGCAGCGGCCCCTGCACACAGTATTATGCTCCATAGTGGCCCCTGCACAGGGTATTATGCCCCACATTGGCCACTGCACACGGTATTATGTTCCACAGCAACTCCTGCACACAGTTTTATGCCCCATATTGGCCCCTGCACACGGTATTATGCTCTATAGTGGCCCCTGCACTCGGTATTATGCTCTATAGTGGCCCCTGCACTTGTATTATGCTCCAGAGTAGCCCCTGCACAGGGTATTATGCTCTACAGTGGTCCCTGCACAGGGTATTATGCTCTATAGTGGCCCCTGCACTCGGTATTATGCTCCATAGTGGCCCCTGTACAGGGTATTATGCTCTACAGTGGTCCCTGCACAGGGTATTATGCCCCATAGTGGACCACCCATGAACTATGATTGGAGACCCAGGGGAGAATACAAACATAAAAACCAGAGTTACTTACCTATCCTGGACACCGGTGCACTCCTTGCAGCTTTCGGCCCTGTTTAATTGCGCACACACGTCACGTGATCAGGCCGGCGACGCGACCTGATGACGTCACCAGAGGCCTCAAGCCTGCTCGGAGTTACATCGGATCGCAGGAGGTGAGTAACATTGGTTTTTATGTTCCCTCACCAACCCTAGGCCTCCGATTATTATACTCCGGGGTCTGAATAGACCCCGGAGTATAATAATAGTAGTATTTGCGGCCCGCAGCCGCTCACAGCGGCATCCACTTCGCTTTCTGCGTCCCATAGCAGAAGGGGAAGAGGGCGCGGCCACGAGCAGACGCGGGGTAGGTAAATAAATAGGCCATTACCTGCCGGGGATGCTCCAACAGGTTACGGCCTATTTATATATATAAAAAAAAGTTAGACTCACCTGCGATGCCTTGATGCAGCCGCCGCCGCCTCCTCTTCTTGTCCGCGATGTCTGTGTCTCAGCGTAGGCGGCGTGATGACGTCATTGTATCGCCGCCTGCGCTGAGATGCGACATCTTGTAAACCAGCCCAGGACAGGCTCCACTCAGCTTTGTTTTTTTTTTTTTTTTTAAAGCGGCCTGTCCTGGGCTGGTGTACATGAAATAGTAAAAATGCCGCCCCCCGGACAGTGCCGCCTGAGGCGGCCGCCTCAATTCGCCTCATTGGCGGTGCGCCCCTGTGTGTGAGACAGAGTCTGTGTGTTTAGCTTCGTGCAGTTCAACTGTTTTTCTGATAAAAATACTTATATTTTTTTAGTCCAGAGGTTAAGTCTTGCTGCCCCTAACTTTGTGCTAAATTTTCTACTGTAGGTGTTACTGAACTGCTTTTCAGATCTCATACACATTCACCATGAGTCTGTACCTATAAATTACAATAGGTGGCACTCCTGCACTCAGCCATATGCATCTGTTTTACCTAGGTTTTCATGATCTATTCTATATTAGTTCAACAGTTCATTCAGTTCAGGTAGTTCACAAGTCCTATGATACATTCCCTAGCAGCCTCCTAAGGATACAGAGCTGAGTTCTGCATGGCAGTCTACATATTATACTTTAGACTGTGTACTCCAACAGGGATCTCTCCTTGTTCTTATAAGGGTGGGTTCACACCTGCGTTTGAGTCTGTCCGCTGCCAATCCGAGTGAAAATCTCGGGAAACAGGATAGGCATCGAATACCAACAGGTTAGCGACACATTGGTTAAAAACCCATTCATTTGAATGGGTTTTTAAAGCAATGCGCGGGTGTGTGCTTACACCCTCTGCGCTGCGAATCCTTTTTTTCGTCGGAAACAAAGTCGGACATGCAGGACTTCGTGTCCGACGAAAAAAAACGGCTTCACAGCACAGAGGGTGTAAGCGTACACCTGCGCATTGCTTTAAAAACCCATTCAAATGAATGGGTTTTTAACCAATGCATCGCTAACCTGTCGGTATCCGATGCCTATCCTGTTTCCCAAGATTTTCACTCGGATTGGCAGCAGACGGACTCAAGCGCAGGTGTGAACCCACCCTTACAATCTTTTGCAGTGATTTACTATACTTTCAATTCAACATAATGGTGCTAGTTTGTGTGATTGGCCTTATAAAACATTAATAATGATCAGACATATTAAATCATCAGATCATTTTAACAGAACTATAACTCATCCAAGTTTCTAGTAGTGACTTTGTATAATACAGTAGGTTAGATCTATGTTCTCAGCAGTATCCCAGAGCCAGAGAAATAATGAACTAAATTAACTTATTGAACATGGGAGACAGATTGAGCGGGACATTATACTGTGGGGGCCAGAATGAGGGGAACATTATACTATATTGTACAGTGGGGGCAAAGTGATATGTGTGGCTACTGGATACCTTGTGGCAGTATGATTCGATTATGGGGCCACTAATAGAGCATTATACTGTGTGGAGGTACTAAAGTACATGGTTGGGAATGGAGGGGGACAAATGAGGCATGGTTGGAGGCATGGCTTGCAATATCTAAATCTGCCAACTCAAATTGGAAGTCAGACTTTGTCCCTCTTTCAGTCCTTAGTTTGGAGGTATGCACAATTTTACATTGTTGGCAGCTGTTCTGCTATAATGCTTGTGTCTCCAGAGAGTGCAGGATGAGATAGTTCTACTGTAGTTCAGAGAAGCTGGGCTGCGTAGTTATGTAATTTGCTTTCAACTGGAACAGCTCTCCAAGTAAGAGGTGTTTCTTTTTGACTATGCTTCCTATCTGGGGAAGAAGCAAGCTGTGCCAGGGCCTGTGGGACCAGAACCATATGCAATTATATGGAAATGTTGAGTCTTGAGATACTGGGTAGTAGGTTCGCTGTCTGTCTGTCTAGTTAATGGCCAGATGGCTGCGAGTTTACTTTTCTACTGCAATGTATAATTTGCTGCGCAAAGAGAAGAATAAATCTGTTTACACCAGTTTTGAACCAAATCCACTGTTGGTGTGAGAATTTCTTGATGTGCCAATTGTTTTGACCAAGAAATGGCAATCCCAAGAGTTAAAGGGCCCTCAAGTTGTCATACCTGTGTAGATGGGGTGCCCAAAACCCTGGGATGTAACAATGTGGTGAGTTGAGAGGTTATAATCATTAGCATCTCAGTGGGGAGACAGTGAGGAATGCTGTAGAGAAAGAGAATGACTGAGGCTTCGAAAGATAGGAACCTGCAGAGACAAAGTAATTGTCTAGACCCCCATTAACATCAGTGTGTAGAAGTGCCCATTGAAGCATAACTCCTCTTCCTCCTTACTACCCCTATTACTTTTTCGCCCATTACAACCTGCCTCCAACCTCCAGTGCCATTTAGTGCATTACAAGATCAAAATCTTTGCATAGTCCTGAGCAAGCACATTAATTTTATATTGTTTAATGTTTAGATTTGGCTGAGCTCCGGTTATTAAAGAGGTTGGTCACTTTGTGTCTATTATTTACAAATGTATTGAAAATAAGAATATAGCTAAATTATTAATGTACAAACATTACAAGTCACTCCCTTTAATAGTCCATCCTGAAAATGGCCACTGATGGAGGGTCATATGATAAGACAAGTCCATCAACAACCTCATTTGAAACATGTGCTAGATTCCTGGATCTTTCATCATGGACCTTCGTCAGACACACATGCTACCCTGAACATAGGTGCTAGGTGAAGTGCGGCGATGTCGCAATGGGTAAGTCTTTATCTATTGGTATATCGGTTTGGAACCCTATTTCAGGACCTCAAAGAGTGCTGATGTCATCCTCTATGTGGCCACAATACAGGGCATGGAGCCAACTGCTTCCAGCTCCATGCTGTGTATGGACCATAGTAAACTGTAGATTGGAGATGTCTCATTGACCTCTATACAAGACTGCTGAAGGCACTGTGACCTTGACAGATTTAATTATACATGGTGCTAGAGGAGGTGGCCTGTGTCCATACCTATTCATGTCATCCTGTGTTGCCTATATGTGGATGTTAACTTTTTGTAATTCTGCCTGCGATGATAATAAGATGACTACTGTGCCTGTCTATTAGAGATTAGGTGGTCAGTGATATCAGTAGAATTTTAGGTTTTTTTTTTATATTGGTAACATAAAAACTTGATTTAAACAATACCTAACTTTATGATGGTATATTCATTTTAAGGTATCTTTCAAAATGAAGTAATTTCTAAAAAAACCAAAAAAAAACATAAGAGACAATGACTAATGGTGTAAAAAAAATAGAAGAGGTGGGATGTTAACCTGGGAGACAAGTCATTAGAGTTGCGCTACTGTCTGCTCCATCTCTCCCAGAATTCTCAAGGATAGAAAATCTTAAATGGGATGTCTGCTCATAAAAAAATAGGAATTTTAAAAGTTCTTGTTCATATGACATTCGTTTCTTAACCATAGGAGTCTATTTCAGGTTTAATTTTGAGGTCTTTGTATCCTTGTCACATGACAGGTTATCTGCTGATCGCATGCTTTACTTTCCTAAAAGCCCTTCCATAACGCTAAGTTAACAAAATTTGAAGCTGAATGAGGTGTACTATACCTCATTTGGAATCTGCCGCCCCTCCTCTGCCTCCACTGACTTACAGAAAAGTAAACCGTGTGATCGGCAGACTGTATTGTTCATGTCATATGACAGGGATGAACAGTGGACCACTGAAGTAAAATGTGCAATAGACTATAATAATAATAATAATATGGTAATAGATACTGGTAAGAAATTTTTGTTATACTGGTAGGAACTTTTACGATTTTTTTTTTTTTTTTAGTGGGTGTAAAATCCCTTTAAGCCCCATATATTTTTCGTAGATGTTTGATATATGTAGACATTACCACGATTGGTTAAAACATTTTTTCTAAGTAAATGAAATAAAGAAATGATTGGTATTAATACCCATTGGGAAGTTGTACTTACACTTTAAATTAAAAGAATCATCCAAATCCTAATTGATGTAGATCGTACGCGCTGAAAATAGAGACTTTTATTACATAACTGGGGCAAATTCAGCTTTCAAAGTTATTAATATATCTATGTTGTATGTGAATATTATTATTTTAAAATATTATTGGGTTAGTGATAATGGCTAGTATTATTCCTACAATGCTTACAGTTCTATTCCTGTGGATAATCATTAAATGATATTTTAATGAGTTCAACCTTTTAAAGATTACTTCTATTTAAAAGAAATATTCATTGAAGTAGCTACAATATAATACCATTTTGTTATTTGAACTGCTAAAACCCAAAACTAATTCAAGTAACATAAGTTAATCAGACAATGTGAAGTATATAATTTTCTTCAAAACGATGACTTGCAAAGCAGCACTTTTTATTTTAAAGGAATATTGTCTTACAACTCATAGAATCAACAGTTTGTTAAAGTATATTTAGCTCTCCAAAAAATTGGCCAAACCAAGTGGAATGTTGTAGTAGAACAGCTTTATAGAAAAGGAAGAGAAAGGCAAAGGAGATAATAAATAAGGCAAACTTTTTGTACTTAGCGTGATGGAGTTCTTAGGTGATAAATAAACTTCATAATTCTTTACTAGAGGTTATCAATATGCAAATATGTCCTCCTTGCTTTAGTGCCACCTATTTGAAGGTTTCTCTCTATGGACCAGGGATCAGCAACCATTTATATATTGCGTGTTGATAGTTTTTTTTTAAAAAGTCAAAGGTGACGTCAATGTGCCATGCAATAATTGTTCGGCTGTTGACCCCTACGTGAAAGCTATATAATATGCACCATAACAGTAAGCAACTAATTGGTTGATTAAATTTCCATACCAACATGATCCTCATCCCTTACTTTTTTGTGCAAAGATGATTTTTCTCTAGTAGATATGACATTTGGCTTAATGCAGTACCCAGAATGATCTGCAGTAAGCAGGCCTTGTGGGGGCAGGGGATAGCTCAACAAATTGTCCAACATAATTGAAATGAAAAAATGCCCACTTTAGTGTGTTCAGCTGCCATATCATACTTAACTTTGGACCTTGCTTCAAGGTACAAAAACTATTTGCACAAGCAAATACTGCCCTCCGACTAGGCTAGCTCACAGCCTGGACATTAGTATGCTATGCCTCATGCTTTCCCCCTCAGTGTTTTCCCCCTTCTCACAGTGTTTACATGGTCCATGAGAGAAGGATTACCTGGAGCAGCAGCATTTTAAACATTAGAGAGCCCTGTGCTCAGTAAATACACCTGAATTGCCGACTTTGGCATAGGTGCCAGAAGTTGCTGATCCCTGCTATAGACCAATCCATGGTATTCCTGAAACCTAGTGGCATGATCTGGCAAAGCCAGAATAGCTCCTCCAAAAGACAGAGAGACCCATCTGCATGCAGCTGTTTCAGGATGACTGCCACTCTTAAGAGAAAAGTAGAGCACTAGCTTTCTGATTGAGAGGTCATAGATGGGGGTCAGGGTGGGTTCCATGTCCCTTAGAGAGACTACAGCCTTTCAAGCCACCTTGGGGTGTGCAGGGTCTTATAGACCATGCATTCCCTCCTAAGGATTCTGGAAAAATAATATGAAAATATGTTCTCCTTTGTGTTAAAAGGAGAACTTGCTTTAGCACCACCTTTTGAAAATTAGCCCTCTATTGATCAATGCCTGGCTTTCCTGAAACATAGTGACATGATCTGGGGTTAAAGCCAAACCAGAATATCTATTTCAAAAGTAAAAGAGACATTTTGGAGGAGATATGTTGGTTTTGCTGGAATCCAAGATCATTCCACTAGGTTTCATTAAAACCAGGCATTCATCTATAGAAAGCTATAATCCAAAGGTGGTGCTAGAAAAAGTTATCTTTTTAACACTAAGAAGGATATATCTGCATATACTTTTCTGATAAATGGTATCTAGCTACAATTACCTGTGTGATGCTTGGGTAAGGTGTTATGGAACATTATTATCATATATGCTGCCTGGACACTGTCATTTTTGCAAGTATGCAAGTAAAATGCATGGAAAATAAAGTGTGTTCATACACCAAAGAAAATTCTATTGCATTTACCTTGTATGGTGGTTGGATGGCAATCCTATGACCTATGTAAGTGAGATAGCCTTTCTCAGGCCTACAGATAACAGAGACTAGGCTAATTAAAATCAATACTTATAGGAGCGATCTCCAGGTTAATGTTGACAATGCAAGAAATGGTGCAATATAATTATTTCTAGCATAGTTCTGATAAACTTACCTATTAGCAGAAAAGATAATAATGAAATGAAAATATAATTTCAGTATAATGCAGTATTGCATCTCACTCAGCGTTGACCTAAGGCCCTACTATATGCAATACCTTTTTGTGGCACCTCCCCAACAATGTGTTTGGACATAGACTGTACAGATAACTACACAGTGTCTAATAATGTCTAATCAGTGTCTAATCAGAATCACACAGTATGGTTCCCAAATTACTGTGCCAGACAGTGCCATATAACATTTTCAATATACAATTGAGTAGCAGTGCCGTGGAATGCTGCTGAAAGTAAAACCACTGTTTTGCATTTAATAAATCATTTTAACATACAGTGATCCCATTATAGTTCCATACATGATATGTAATATCATATAATGGTACAATGTCTTGTTAATAGAACATACCATGGAGAGGGAACACATTGGTAACCACATCTACAACCGAGGATCTCCAAGCCTCAATTAGTCATATACCATACAGCGAACAATTGCAGCAAAACATTTCTCACTTATTCAACTATGAACAACTTCTTTAATAAAGCATAACAACATGTTGCAACATTATTAACAGTTATTTGCCATAGAATATTGTTCTTATCTATATAACCCACTCCTCCCAGGGGGACTCTCTTCTGCCATGGTGTGCCCTTGGAGCAGGCTCAGCCTGTTCCATATTGCAGACTTGGTCGATCCCTCGACCGTAGAGCTCAGGCCCTTTGATTATTTACCTCTGTCCTAAACTTACTGACCACTGAATGGTTACATTACCAACAAATATCTCACTTTGTCCATGCTCAGGTTCGGTCTACTCGGGTCTCACTTCCCACAGCCTTTGAGAGACTGTGCTGAGCTGGTACCTGTACAAAGGGGCTCATAACCAGTATATACAGGCTCTTGTCCTCCGGTGGGCGATCTCCCCCATCCCATAGATACATGGCTAAGTGGGCTGAAGCTTTGAATAGGCAGATCTCACCCAGACAGTGGCAGATTATATGGTCCCTGAGCTGCTAAATCCTCGTCTTGTATCATGTTTCGGGAAATCCAATATAAACTCCTTATGCACTGATACCATACGCCAGCTTTGCTCCACACCCTCAATCCCGCTATCCCCTCTTCGTACTGGCGATATCAGACCTCGCTGGGTACGGTGTATCATGTCTTTTGGGACTGCCCCATCCTCCGTCCTTTCTGGACAGAGGTGAGGCTCCTCACTGATGCCCTCTTTATTCAGGGGGTCCCGTTGGATCCCATGATCTACTTACTCAACTTACATCCAAGTCATCTAGGCAAGAACACATCTAGGCTGTTTCTGTATTTGTGTACTACAACTTAAACCCTTATTGCCCTTCATTGGAAGCAGACGCTCCCTCCCACAGAATCTGAGTTGGTTGCCAGGATGCAGTGGCGTAGCTAGGGGTTCAGCACAGGGGGGGCGAACATGTCCAAGTGGGCCCCCATCTTGGACTTGTTCGTATACCGATACTATCAGTATACGGTGACCGTATAGTGGTATATAGCAGCTCTACACAGGGCTCTGCATTTAGGTGAATACAGGGCAGTAGCATTTAGTGACTTACCGGTGACGTCTCTGACCAATCCTTCACATTTCCCATCTCTTTCATCTGGACGGCCATGACCACTTCTTCCAGTCTCTGTAAAGTTTGCAACATAGACATATTTGGCTCCTCACTTTTCCAGGCACCTGACCCACATTGTCCTCACCTGCACACTCATCCTGCTGCTACCCCAATTATAAAATATATAATATAACCCCCCTATAATGAATAATAACCCCAAGTGTATCTTTAAGTTAATAACTTCCCTGTGCATCCCTTTAAATAGTGCCCCTTATTAATAATGCCCCAGATGTTTCCTAATTAAAAAGGAAAAAAAAGGGAAAATAATTATTGGGGTTCCAATACCCCGGACCCCCAGGATCAGCTGTTTGAATGAACTGTGGTACCTGTGTAAGCGCCGTGACCCCTTCTCTGTTTACATAGTGTCATTCATCTCATATAGTCACTATAAACAGACAGTGTGTGATATAAACAGGCGCCATAGCCCCTTCATACAGCTGATCAGTGGGGAGTCACTTCTCTTATTGATGTTTTATTCTGAGGATAGACCATCAATAAAAATGAGCTGGAAAACTCCTTAAAGAGGACCTTTCACGTCCTCATGTATATGCTGTTTTACATACCGCTAGAAAGCCGACAGCATGTTGAATTCAGCGCACTGCCGGCATTCCCGGTATGTGCCCCGGGGCTGGAGATATCGGCGGTCTTAGTTTCACGGTTTACTGTCAGAAAGGCGTTCCTGACAGTCTAGCTACGCTGTGAGGAGTGCCCTCCCTGACAGTTCTCGTTCATAGACTTGTACTGAGGGGGGCGTTCCTCATAGCTCAGCGTCATCGCTAGGCAGTAAGGAACGCCCCCACTGACAGTACAGCGCTATGGGCGAGTACAGAGAGGGGGCTTCCTTATAGCCCAGCGATGACGCTCAGCTGTAAGGAACACCCCCCCTGTACAAGTCTATGGACGAGAACTGTCAGGGAGGGCGTTCCTCACAGCGTAGCTAGACTGTCAGGAACGCCTTTCTGACAGTAAACCGTGAAACTAAGACCCCCGATATCTCCAGCCCTGGGGCACATATCAGGAAAGCCAGCAGTGTGCTGAATTCAACGTGCTGTCGGCTTTCTAGCAGTATGTAAAACAGCATATACATGAGGACGTGAAAGGTCCTCTTTAAGGCTAAGGCCCCACGTGGTGTCCTGCAGCAAAAAAGAGTTCTTCCTGCAGCACTTTGCACAGAATGTTCGCAGAGGTTCTGCAGACTTTCTGCTTCAATTATATCTACAGGAAAACCACCAGCATTTCCATAGGTATAACTGACATGCTGCGATTTCCAAAACTGCGTCTGTTTTGGAAATCGCAGTGTATCCGCTGCGCATATTTTACTACAAAGTGGGGATGGGGGCCACATGTGGGGAAAACCCACAGAAAAAAACCCGGCATTTTACATCTAGCAAATCCCATCCACACACTGCGGAAAAATGCGTGCAGCAGATGCACTGCAATTTCCAAAACCATTGCGGTTTTGGAAATTGAAGCATTTCAATTATACCTACAGAAACACTGGCGGTTTCCATATAGTTGTATTGAAATCAGAAAGTCCACAGGGGAAACCTCTGCGGACCTTCTGTGAAAAGCGCTGCGGGAAAAACCACAATGTTACCGCTGTGGTTTTTCCTGCAGCGCTTTTTTTTTCTGCAGCCCACTATGTGGGGCCTTAGTCTTATTAAAAGCCAAGTGCCACCTTAATTAAATTAATTCACCCTGACATAAATACTGCACCTCTATGTTCATAATGCCTCCTAATATAAATGATGGCCCTAATGGCCCCTTATATAAATAACCTCCCCCTTGTATTAATAATACCTCCTAATAACCCTTATATAAATGACCCCCCCCATCGTCATAATGCCCCTTAATTAATCCTCCCTTATAGTTATATTTCCCCCTCCTAACCACCCCTTATACTATTAATATACCCACAACTGCGCTAAAAAAAAAAAAAAAAAGTCATACTCACCTGCGATGATGATGAATGGAGCCGCAGGCGATTCCTCCCTGTCCACGCACAGGACGTCTGTGTCTGAGCGCGGGCATCGCGTTGTTGTGACGTCATCACGCCGCCCGTACTGAGAAGCAGACGTCGTCTGTTTTCTCGGCATCTTGTAAACCGCAGGCCTGTATTGGCTTGCGGTTTACAATACCGTTAAGTTGCAGGTTACGTTTTAACTAGATCAGTGTCTGCAGACACCGATCTAGTTAAAAATAAAGGATGTATTAATGGCGGCCCCGGGGTGGGCCCCCAAAAATTCAATGGGCCCGGGGCAGCCGCCCCTCTGCCCCCCCCCCCGCTAGCTACGCCTCTGCCAGGATGAAAGACATACATAGCTTAAAATTTCTGACTGCCACTCTTAATCATACAGTTGATGCCTTTAATGCTGTCTGGTCGCATTGGGACTGCTACTACATTTCACATGGTTTTTGACTCTGACCACCCCCCCTCCCCTCCTCTCCCACCCCCTACCATCCTGTCTTTTGTCTGGTGTTGTTTGTCTTCTCATTGGTTTTTGTATCTCTTGATTGCGTTATATTTTCTCAGACTTTATGCCTAATAAATCTTGTCAGACTAATCTTATTTCCTTCTATAATAAAGTCACTGAATGGTTGGACCAGGGAAATGCAGTGGACATAGTATATCTTGACTTTAGTAAGGCCTTTGATAAAGTATCACATAACTTTCTTATTGAAAAAATGATCAAGTATGGCTTTGATAAAACATCAGTGAGGTGGGTTCACAATTGGCTTAATGATCGGGCACAACGAGTAATTCTAAATGGCTATACATCAAACTGGAAGAAAGTAAAAAGCGGGGTGCCGCAGGGCTCTGTCCTGGGCCCAGTACTTTTTAATATTTTTATAAATGATCTGGATGATGGGGTTAATGGGGAACTAATAAAATTTGCAGATGATACAAAGCTAGAAGGAATGGCCAACACTAGAGAGGAGAGAGAATGCATCCAAAAGGACTTGGACACACTGGAACAATGGGCTGAGGTGAACAAAATGGTATTCAACAGGGACAAATGCAAAGTTCTACATCTGGGTAACAGAAATGCAAGAAGCATATATAGTATGGGAGGAATAGTACTAAGTGAGCGTACAGGGGAAAAGGATCTGGGCATAATAATAGATCGCAAATTCAACATGAGTCAACAGTGCGGTGCGGTGGCTAAAAAGGCTAATAAAATTCTAGGATGTATCAAGACGAGCATTGAAGCTAGATCGAGAGAGGTAATTATTCCACTGTACTCTGCCCTGGTCAGACCCCACCTGGAATACTGTGTACAGTTCTGGGCTCCCCAGTTTAAGAAAGACATCGATTTATTGGAGCAGGTCCAGAGAAGAGCAACCAAAATGGTGGAAGGTCTACAAACCATGTCCTACGAGGAGAGGCTAAAAGAATTGGGACTGCTTAGTTTGCAGAAGAGAAGGCTAAGGGGAGACTTAATAGCGGTATTTAAATATCTGAAAGGTTGTCACAGTGCAGAGGGATCTACCCTATTCTCATTAGCAGAAGGAAGCACGAGAAGTAATGGGATGAAACTAAGGGGAAGGAGATTCAGATTAGACATTAGGAAAAACTTTCTAACAGTAAGGGTAGTGAGAGAGTGGAATAGGCTGCCACGGGAGGTGGTGAGTTCTCCGTCAATTGAAATCTTCAAGCGGAAACTGGATAGGTATATAGCTGGGATGTTTTAGGAATTCCTGCTTTGCAGGGGGTTGGACTCGATGGCCCTTGAGGTCCCTTCCAACTCAAACAAACAAACAAACAAACAAACAGACTGTTATGCCACATGTTGTGGCTCATCTTTATTCCTTGTTGATGTATTTTTTATTACATTGTAAAAAAAAAAACTTAATAAAAACTACAGTTTAAACAAAAAAAGAATATTGTTCTTATAACCAGTCCAGGGTGGGAGCTCACATGTCCAGAGTCAACTCCTCTTGAGAGTGTTGACTTCCGGGTCAATACACAAAACATCAAAAAGTAGTGCAGCAGACAAGCACACAATATCCTCCTGATATTAACAAATTTCCTGTATTCACATGTACTATTAATTGATAATTTTTTTTTTTTTTATAACTAGTGGTACGCCATATGTAAGAGTAATCACTATTGGCCTAAATAGGTCCACGTAACCCTTTTTAGAGTTTCAAATGTGACAGTTTTATTGTGCTAACCCTAGTTTAGATTATTGTCACACTCCTGAGTATTGCTTGTAAATGCACATTGTATACTGTAGGTAACTTATTTACCCATTTCTCAATGACTTTACAGAGCTTGCTTCAAGGAAACATCAAAATGGATTTTTTCTACTACCAAGCATACCCCTCAGTAAGGAGGACACAATTTATTTGACCAGGCCATTTACAGGCTTGTATTGTAGATCCGCTCTATATCCATAGACTACTGGTATATGCTACAGCTATCCAGATGCAGTAGGTATGACATTGTAATATTGTTTATTTGGCTTCAACGGTTTTTATAATAGCCATCTGTTTCTTTTGCCTTATCCATCAGACTGGAACAATATCAGTAAAATCTGCTTCATATTAAGTGGATACTTTAATTATTTTGGAATCACAAATGTTACATGTAAAGATATAATATCTAAACTCTTATGTTACTCCTTCGCTTACAGTACTCATATATATAGTTGATATACTGTACTGTAAGTTTAAATCCATATGTGGAACCAGATGATATATACTGCAATTTTCTGCATTGTTGACATAAGAGATCAATTGTGTATTTCATAAGCCTATAAAATAGTGAATAATTCCATCAATAAAATGTTACATGCATGACCTGCTTGATATTAATCACAAGGATTAAAAGCTTGATGGATTTTGGTAAGTTAAACTGCAACACTTTTAATTTTATTAGGCTCAGCATGGGCTTCGTTTCTTCTACATATTATAAGTCTTTATGAAGCAAGGAATATAAAGAGAGAATTTCAGAGCATTTTCGGTCAAGAATTAGGTTTAGCTTAATGGATCAATTCTTTTCTTATTAAAGTGAGTCTGACCAGTGGCAAGTAATTCATTCAGCATTGATCTTTGTCTCACCCTGAAGTAGCAGGCATTTTCTTACGTACATGAAAAATAAGGTGGCCGAATGAAAACAATGCCAATATAAAACAAATCTAGAATTTTTCTTCAATTTACATTTTTTAAGTTGCAGACAGTACTGTATGTTTGTGCCTTTTGATTCCATCATATGTTTTTATAGATAAGAAGAATTAAGAACACAATGGCTTACTAGTTGTTTTGAAATTAATTTCGCTCAGCAGGATAAAGTCAAAACAATTGTTTAGATCGCATTATGTTAACAAAAGTAAGACAAAAGATAGGTAAAACTTAATTAAAAATACAAATTAAAATCATTTGTTAAATACAACATGTATCTTATAGAACTAAATGCGCTGATCAGATTAATACATTTTAATCCAAACATTCTCAGCATGTATCAACATGAAATAATAAAATGTTCATTAAATTTTTGTTGGTTTTTAGCATTTCATGTACGTTTTTACTTTTTTTTTTATTTTGCCACTTATGTTTTATATAACAATATAGATGATGCCTTTATACTAAAGTGGTGTTTGCCCTCAGATCTATATACCAAAAATATAGCCCGTTTGCCCGCACACAGAGTCTTTACTGCATAGGCAGTTTTGTTGCCACCATGTGATAGAGATATACTACCCTAGAAGTACAGGTGTATCCTTCCTTAGCTTTGCTCTGGGATGGGCATATTCAGATATGTGTCATAAGGTGATAAGCTTTTCTTAAAACAACATGATTTTGTGATATTCTGTCACAAGATTTCTATCCAATATGTGAATCCACTCAAACTACCCAGGGTTTTGCCAGCATGTTGTTATATTGGATTTGGAGTGTATGTTTAAATGGTACCAATTTTAGGCATTTGATTTAGCGTTTATTAACCCCTTCCCAACACCCACTGTATTATGACGGCGGATGTTGGGCCACCATAGCTACTGGGCCTCCATTGTAATGTACAGCAGAGATCTGGCACTAATGCCCGTAATCAGAGACCACTCTGATCGTAGGAATTGTGTCCTGACCCCCCCCCCCCCCTCCACCACAAAAGTAAAAAAACTGCCTTGGGGCTGGTCCCAAGCTCCCAGGCTGCCATAGGATTGTAAATATTGAGACTGGTATGTAACCAGCCTCAATAGAAATGTAGTGAAAGCCCCATAGACTGCAATATGTCTATGGGACTTGCAATCAAAAGATTGCAGGGTCAAGCCCGCTAGGGAGGATCTAATAAAATAGTAAAAAAAAAAAAAAAAATGAAAAGTTTTTAAAATAAATAAATAAATAAAATAAAAACGTAAGCATTCAAATCACTTCCCTTTCCCTAGATTTGAATTTAAGATAAATAAAAAGAAACATAAACAAATTATACATTCCAACATCCTGAAAGTTTTGAGTTTTTCTTTAAGAAGTTAAAATGTAAAAAACACCTCCATATATTTGGTATCCCCAGAATCATACTGACCCATAGAATACAGGTGATATGTCATTTTGGCTGCACAGTGAATGCGGTAAAAACAAAGCCCGTAAGAAAGTCGCACAAATGTAGTTTCTCTACATCCCCCCCATTCTGAAATTTTTTCCAGCTTCTCAGTATATTGTACAGACTATTAAATAGTACCATTACTAAGTACAATTTGTTCGACAAACATTAAGCCCTCATATGGTTCTGTGAACAGAAAACTAACAAAGTTATGGGGTTTGGAAGTAGGGGAGTCAAAAATGAAAATCGTAAAATGCCTGTGGCGGGAAGGGGTTAATATTTAGGAGTACTGTGTGAAAAAGTATTATGTTCACCATGCAGTACACAAGACATGGTAATTTGGGGCAGGCAAGGCATTGTTTTTTGCCATGTTTACCATGTAGGATAAGTAATTTTTCTTTATTTTAATATTTTTAATACTTAATATGAACTTTCAAGGGTATGGTGACACCATTGATGTATATTTTTTTAAAACTTTTTTTTAGCATATTTTAAATAATGTTAACACATTGGAAAAAAAAAGTTTCACACCCACAATGGGACTTGACAAATGATCACACAATACCTCTGTAATGCAGTATGTTGTAGTTTTAAGTAGGTCTATTAGGTGTTGCCTCTGTCTGGGACTAATTTTCAGTTATGAAAAGTTGTTAATAACTGGAGGTACACTTTAATTATGGAAAATAGTAAAGACATCCATAATTATTCATTATATAAAATTAACATGTTATTAATCCCACACAGTATATACTTAAAAATTATGATTTTTTTTTTCATACCTTCTAAAAGAAACGAATAAAAGTTAAAGCACTCTGTGCACCCCAATATATATATATATATATATATATATATATATATATATATATGAAATTGCAATTTATTTCAAATTTTGCACCCTCGAAAAACATTTTTCACTATACATATGTACATTGTCTGAAATTTTAAATTTGGTAATAAAAAAAGGAAAAAAAAAATCTCTGGCCCCACAGTATATTACATCTTTAAGGGGTTTAGAAAAATACATGTACAAAAAGTCATCATTTCAAAATGATTACAGTGTGAAAAAAATCTAGTTATTTACAGTACTTGTTTGTTATGCGGTTTCACAAAAAAACTGATCTTAACCTGATCTTAGTTTGGTTTACTCTTTGGTGTTGAAGTGTGCATTGTCATCATCATATGATATCAGATATCAATCAATCTGTTCCTCAAAAGATCACCTATGAATGAACTTTTAAAACAATGGGTAGCTTACTGTACCTAAGCCAGTCCATTCTTGCAAGATCATCCCTGGAGTACAATGCAAGAAAGAAATCTTCTACAAGAAGTTTCAAAGAATCCCAAAACTTTAATGAGGCTAGGTTCATACTTGTGCATGGTATCCGTCCGCCGCCAATCCGTATAAAAAAAAAAAATTAAATAACGGATTGGTCAAAAAACAGATTCAAATGGTTACACAGTGCCTACCTTAGTCCGCTGCAAATTGAACACAAACAGATTACTATCCGCTGGTAATCCATTTGTGTCTGCTTCCATAGACCTCAATGTTAAAAAGAATGGATTTGTTGATGTTTGTCGTGTATCCTTATTTTTTGGGCTGAGCAAAAGTACTGCAAGTCCGACTTTTGTCTGTGTCCAAAAGAGCAGATACACGACGGAAATGGCGCAAATGGACACCTGTGTATGGTTTTTAAAACCTATTGAATTCAATGGTTTTATAATGAACTTTTCGAAATCAGTTTTTGAGGATTTTTAGATGGTTGCAAAAACTGATTGTGAACCCAGCCTAAGGGACCAACAGGTAGTTTTCTCCACTATTAATGTTAAAGAGCACTCCCATCTCAACCTTTCATGGCTATGATTAGAATAACCGTCTGTCTGTGGTGGCCTGAAGTGGCCAGGAGTAGGTAAACTGCTGAGCAAGCTGTTTTAGGCTAGGTTCACTCTAGCACTTGATTTCCGTTCGGGGTTTCCGTCCCCGAATCAGCTTAAAAAAATGCATTTGACGCTTTTTTCAGGCAGAAACCCGGCGGACCCCATTATAGCATATAGTTTCCGTGGGTAACTGCTATTTCAGCAGGTTAGCTTTCCATTTTTCGGGTCCAAAAGCGGACCCCAAGAACAGAAAGCTGAACACTAGTGTGAATCTAGTGTTCTGCTGCTTGCTGTAACTCCCATAGAAAGATACAATAGGACTTATGGAAACAGCGTAGCTGACTGTGCTATGCTTTTAGGGAATTTACAGAAACAGTAAAGAACAGCCGGGGGTGTTCCCTTACTTCTGGCCACCTCCTGGTATTCATATCAAAGCTATAAAAGGCTGGAAAGGGAATATTGCTTAGAAAAAACTGAAACAGAATGTAGATCTACATGAAAGGTGCCAGAAAGAAACCTTTGCTGTCCAGGAAGTTTATATTTGATACCAACTTGTGAAGAAAATATCTGGGCTTGGGTTTCCTTTACTTCACCTTACAAATGCTTTATTGTACAGAATGGTATGTAAGGATAATGTGGGACCATCCATCAGAAGATTAAGGCTCTTCTGAAAGTGGACTTTATGTACAGTGTCCATATTAGGACATCCTCAGATATCAGAGTCAAACATCAGATTAATAGCAGTTTACAACAGTGATACCTGACTTTGATACCTTACTCTGATACCTGACTTTGATTCTGATACCTGACTTTGATACCTGACTTTGACTCTGACACCTGACTTTGATACCTGACTTTGATTCTGACACCTGACTTTGATTCTGACACCTGACTTTGATACCGACACCTGACTATGATTCTGACACCTGACTTTGATACCTGACTTTGAGTCTGACACCTGACTTTGAGTCTGACACCTGACTTTGAGTCTGACACCTGACTCTATGCAGTTTCTGGGCTGGTTGTAAAACTTAGATGACTTCTGACTTTCATATCTGATTGAGTCACAACTCAGCAGTCAGCTATGAAGCACATACAATGTTACACTGTGATTGGCCAGGATGACTGATCTCTGAGTGAACTCACTGCTCACACTCAGGAGTAGAAGATACTTGTATAAGGCTGCAGGCTGAGAGCTCCATGAGTCTGATAAAAAGTTGTCTGACACAAAGTTGTCTGATACCTGACTGAGTCAGAGATCAGACTCACACATCATCTGAGTTTTTCATATACATACAAGCCAGCCAGCACATACAATGGGGAGATTTATTAAGTAAAATGCTCCACATTTCTGGTATCATTTTCACTAAATAACCTCTCTAACATGTTGTGTGCCACATTTATGAAGTGTTTTAAATACTTTTATTACTTGTACAAAAAGGGGTGTGGACTCATAGTAAAGGGGCGTGACCTACAACACTGTGCTGCAAAAATACATCCAAATAACCTCTCTAACATTTATCAAGTGTTTTAGGCTGAGGCCCCATGTACCAGGCTGCAGCAAAAAAGCACTGTGGGAAAAACCTTGGCAGAAATGCATCACAGTTTTTCCCTCAGAGATTTTCGCAGAAAGTCTGGCGAGGTTTCCTCTGCGGACTTTCTGCTTCCGTTATACCTATAGTGAAACCGCCAGCATTTGCGTAAATATAATTGACATGCTGCGATTTCCAAAACCGCAAAGTCAGGTATCGGTATCAAAGTCAGGTGTCAGAATCAAAGTCAGGTATCAAAGTCAGGTGTCAGAGTCAAAGTCAGGTATCAAAGTCAAGTGTCAGAAACAAAGTCAGGTGTCAGAATCAAAGTCAGGTATCAGAGTAAGGTATCAAAGTCAGGTATCACTGTTGTAAACTGCTGTTAATCTGATGTTTGACTCTGATATCTGAGGATGTCTTAATATGGACACTGTATTTATGTCCCAATGATGCTGAACATGTTTTAAATCCACCAAAGAATGCCTGTAAAAAAGGGTTCTTAAGTTGCCAAGTCAAAGTCTGGATCAAATCCCATTATTATTATCCCTGTTTTTAAAATGATTTTACATTAGTTAAATAATGGAGAGTGCCATTTCAATACTGTATATTTATAGTATTATTTTTTTTTCTCCATATATCTCATAATATTGGCAAATGATCCATTGTCCTTCTGAACAAGATCATTGTGATGTGATTTTGATCACAAAATATATATTTTAAGGGAAAAGGTTACTCAGAGAAATGACAAATCCATTAGCACTCATAATTTACATTACCAGTTTAAAACTATAATGAATTAATGGGGCCCGTTTCTTCTCAACCACTCTGTAGGATTTTATTGAATAGACATATTTCTAACCAAAAAAGTGACATTTTTTATTGCACAGGCATTCTTCTATACTTACAATAATTATATAATGTACAAAGTGTATGATATTATAGACAGTATGGGAATATAATGTATTAAATTGATACTCTTGATGAAAAAAAACATTGTCGTAGCTTGATCTCTAGCAGAAGGAGCTTTTCAAAAATATAACTTAAATATTTAAATAAATCACAGGTAAAACTTTTTATGGATTGAGTGATATAGAAGTAGATTGTAAGCTTATATGGGCAGGGCTAATGTTTGTTTTAAATACACATTTAATTGTTTTGTTAAAGGATTGTTACAATGTATTAGCCTAATATTGTGCTACATAAATACTGTAATTCTGGACTTTGGTAGTGCAGTGAATGTGGTGTATCAAGACTTTTCAAAGACTTTTGATACTGTACCACATAAAAGGTTGGTATACAAAATGAAAATGTTGGGACTAGGGGAAAACATATGCATTTGGCTCATTGATAGGAAACAGAGGGTACTTGTTAATGGGAAATACACTGATGAGCAAAAGGGTAACAATGTTTTAAACATCACCATTCACCACAGCTTCAAACTTGAGGTAATCATCATTTTATATACCATCATCTTGGCTATCTCATACATAAATTTGACTTGCAACTATTTAGCATATGATTCGTTATGCAGATTCTTGTCATGTTCCTGCATTGTTACTGTTTTGCTCCTGGTGGTGAAAAAAATCTTTTTTTTTTTATATACTACAAATTACAATCAGTTGTCACATTCCCTAAGAGCTCAGTGTCCTATCAGGTTGATTCTCAAGCAAAAGTCACCGGTTGAAATTGAGTATCAGCCATGAAGAAAATTTCCCAAGAAAAGAGAAACAGCATCATCCAGCTCATCAATAGCCGTCTCTCAGCCAAGAAAATTGCCACTGCATCATGTGAATGCCATGACAGTAGAATATGAAATGAAGTCCGCCCATCCATTCAAAAGCCAAGAAGTGGACATCCTGGTAAAGTATCATCATCAACAAGTCGGCCCATCACAAGGTCTGTCAGTTCTGGAGTGACAAACACAGCAATAGAGGTGAATCATATGCTTTGTAATAGTGAGATCACAGATGTCCATGTAAGCACCGCGTGATGCGCGTTACACAAGTCTGGGATGGTTGCCTGAAAAAAGGTGAAGAAACTTTGACTTTAGTACCGTCGGAAGAAGTGTCAGCTTGAGTTTGGAAAAAAGTACGAAAATTGGACAGTAGATTAGAAAATGGTGATTTGGAGCAATGAAACGAAAGTCAATACACTGGGTTCTGATGGGTGAAAATGAGTCTGGAAGAAACAAGGGAAAAGGAGGCTAACGGATTGAGAAATTGAAGCCTGATGGTATGGGGTTGTTTCACAACCTAAGCCGGATACTTGACCAGGATCGATAGAGGTCTCAATGCTGAGCTATATGTGAGTATCCTACAAGACAAGTTACTTCATACACTCGAGTACTATGGGTATGAAAAGGGCGACATAGTGTTCCAGCAGGACAGCGACCCAAATCATATGTAGAGATTAACTAAGAAATGGTTCAATGACAATGAAATAGAGGTGCTGGATTGGCCCCCACAGTCCTCAGACCTCAACCCCATCGAACACTTGGGTTGGATGGGTAGAGTTGAAGAAAAAGCTGTAATCTTACGTGAGTCGACCAGTATACACGATCAGATTTCAGTCAAGACGACACGCTTGAATCTGATCGAAAGCATGCCCAGAAGGATTCAGGAAGTGTTGAAAGCCAAAGGTGGATTAACAAAATAATAAAAATGTATTATTACTATTATTATTTATTTATTATGGAGACTGAAAGACAAACGTTTAAAACATTGTTACCCTTTTGCTCATAAGTGTACTTAGACTGGGTGACAGTCACCAGTGGGGTACCACAGGGTTCAGTATTGGGTTCTCTCTTTTTTAATATGTTTATTTATGACCTAGTAGAGGCTTTACAGAGCAGGGTTTCCATATTTGCAGATGCTACTAAGCTCTGTAAATTAATCAAAAGTAGGCAAGAAAAGAAGAAGAATCAAAACTGAGGAGGATATTAAAATATTACAGGAGAATCTTGGGAAGCTGTAAACATGGGCAGAGATTTGGCAAATTAAGTTTACTGTAGACAAATATAAGGCTATACATTTTGGCTGAAGAAATAATATGTCTCTACTGCCACTGTAAAAGTACCAGTACCAGTAGTGATCAGTACCAGGCTGCTTCTGCCAAGACAAATTCAATTATGGGATGCATCTAAAGAGGCCTAGATTCTAATGAGAAGAAGATAGTTATGTTTCTATACAAATCACTGGTATGTCCAAGCATAGACTATTATGTGCAATTCTGGGCCCAAGTATATGAGGAGCGTGCAGAGAAGTTGACCAAGATAATAAGGGAATTGGATGGATTGGATTACAGAGACAGATTAACAAACTTGGAGTTATTCAGTTTAGAAAAAAAAAGATGGCTATAGGGAGACCTAATAACAATGTACACTAATAATACATGAAGGGACAGCACAAAGAACTTTCCAATGATCTCTTTACTCCTAGGCAAGTGACAGTGACAAGGGGACATCCTATGCCAAGAGGAAAGAACATTTCACCAGCATCATAGAAGGGTATTCTTTACTGTAAGTGCAGAGAGGCTATGTAACTCACTGCAACACAAGAAAAAAATTTTGGCCAAAAATGACATATACTACCAATATTTATAAAAATATATAAATTTATTAATAGGTAATAATTAAAAAATACATCTGACAAGTTTAAAAGTAATACAGCAGGGCAGATTTTATATTGCCTTAAGACAAACTGAAAACATCTAAGACATATGTGCATGGGGCTATATATTTGCAGATATCCAAAAATAGACAGTAATACTTACACAGGGCTATATGAGATGGCTATTTAAATTCCCCAAAAAAATATCACATCCACAGTCTCCCTACTTTGTATTTGGCCAAAATTTCTTCTTGTGTTGCTTAGTGTGTTGATTTATGGCTGTGGCCTAGCTTAAGTAAAGGAGGCTATTTTTTATAGATATGTAACTCATTGCCAGAGGATGTTGTTATGGTGAATTCATTGTGCAAGTTCAAAAGGGGTCTGGATGCTATTCTTGAATAGAACCATTTTTGGTCAAGACAAGTAATTCCAGGGTTTATGTTGATTTCTGGATTTGGAGTTGGGAAGGAATTTTTTTTTCTGACATGGGGCAATTGGCATCAGCCTCATATTTTTTTTCTTTTTTTACCTTCCTCTGAATGAACACTGTAGGGTTATAGGTTGGACCTGTGTCTTCATTCAGCCTAATCTACTATATTACTATGGAAGTTGATGGCACTATATAAAACATAAAGCTCCACCTTTAAAAAGCAATTACTACATAGCCAGCCACCAAGTATAAATTATAGTTAAAGTGGTTGTCCAGTTTCAGACCAATATCAAGAGATAAATATTATTGTTTGTATAATAAAAAGTTGTACAATTTTGTAATATACTTTCTGTATCAATTCCTCACAGTTTTCTAGATCTCTGCTTGCTGTCATTCATTCTGTTTACTTCCAGTGGATAAAAATCAGTCCATGGTCATGTGATTTACAGTCCATGGTCATGTGATGAACACACAGGTGCACAGCTCATTAGTCACAGCACAGTAATAAGACATTTGCCTGGTAACGAGCTGTGCACCTGTGTGTCCATCACATGACCATGTACTATATATCACATGACCATGGACTGATTTTTATCTACTGAAAGTAAGCAGAATGAATGACAGCAATCAGAGATCTAGAAAACCATGAGGCATTGATACAGAAATTATATTGGGAAATTATATAAATTTCATTATACAAAAAACATTTGTCTCTTAATATTGGTCTGAAACTGGACAACTTCTTTAGTATATGTCAAAATATCGCAATCTTTGTTTTTATAACTTAGTGGGTTTTATAAAAAAATACTTTTTTAGGTAGCTTGAATTATGCCTCATTCATACAGAGTGAGCGCTTTAGTAAAAAAATAAAAACAACAATGCCGAGCGGCACATAGTGTAATATTGCTAAGATAAAAAGATAATTGAGTAGTCGTGTGCAAGGAAGAAACTAGTCAAGTGATTTAAATATAGAGTAAGTATAATCACTAGGGATCTGGAAATGTACAAGACTATAGGGTGAGGAGCTGATGGGCAACAAGTGGTGGAAGGTCCACGGCATGGTGAGTGTCAAATCGACCGAGTGTAGGGGTTAGTACTCCCACCAGTTATGGTGGGAAACAAAATCCCTTTCGATTCTTGGGCTCACGTGGATGACTTTTCATTTAGTCTCATATACACTGGATAAAGGGGACTTTATATCCCCGAAACACGTTGTGTTCATTAAGCATAATAAAGTATCCTTGGTGAAGTGCGGTCTCCACACCTCAATTTTTTTGGAGTTCATCCTTCCCACCTTATATCATTCATACAGAGCACAGCTTTTTTTGAAGGAAGCAACTAAAAGTTGCAACCGTAATTCCAGTTTGAGGGTCAATTTTTTGACTCTATAAAAAGAGCATGTTAGAGAGACAGAGTGTAGCAGAAGCAAAGATGGTCAGAGGTTCACCAATTTGGGAAAAACATATGTACAAATAATTTCAGAAAAATGTTCCTCAATGTAAAATTGCAAAGATTTTGAATATTCCACCATCTACAGTACATAATATCATCAAAAAAGAAATCCATTTGCACAATAGAAAAGGCCAATTGTTATGACTTATGTTCATGACTTATAAGCCCTCAGACGGCACTGTATTTGAAGCAGGCAAAAAACAGTTATATAAATCACATCATGGACTCAAGAACACTTACAAAAATTGTTTGTGAACACAGTTCACCATACTATACACAAATACAAGTTAAAGCTGTATCATGCAAAGGAAAACCCATATATTAACACAATCCAGGAGCGCCACAGTATTCTCTGGGACAAAGCTAATTTAAAATGGATTGAGGTGAAATGGAAAACTCCTCTGTGGTTAGATGAATCAAAATTTTAAATTCTTTATTGAAACCTTGGATGCTGTGTCCTGTGGACTCAAGAGGAGAGGGACTATCCAACTTGTTTTATTCACACAGTTTAAAATCCTGCATCTCTGATAGTATGGGGTCACATTAGTGTCTATGGCATGGGCAACTTACACATCTTGAAAGGTACTGTCAATACTGAGCACTATATAGAGGTTTGAGAACAACATATATTCCCATTCGGACAACCTCTTTTTCAGGACTTGTACATTTCAGCAAGACAGTGCTAAATAACATACTGCATCCATCACAACAGCATGGCTTCAAAGCAGAAGAGTTTGGGTGCTGAACTGGCCTGCCTGCAGTCCAGACTCTTCACCAATAAGAAAGATTTGGTGCATTATGAAATGAAAAATACAGCAAAGAAGACCCAGGACTGTTGAACAGCTAGAATCCTACATCAGACAAGAGTGTGATAACACTCCTCTTCCAAAACTCCAGCAACTGGACTCCTCACTTCCCAGACTGTTGTAGTAAAAAGAAAAGTTGATGCTACACAATGGTAGCCATCACTCTGTCCCAACTTTTTTGAGATCTGTTGCTACCATCAATTTCTAAATATGCATGTGACTGCTGGGACAGGAGAGTACATTGTCTATATACTTATGAAGGCAGATACGGTAGTATACTGTCTGTAAACTCTGTATGGATAGTTTGGCTGTCTCTGATAGCTGTTTCCCATCTTCTGCAGCATTGTAATCATTGTTGTTGTGCTGTCTGGCAGTGCTTGCAGGCATCTGTTTTCTGTCTGATGCTGTGTTACAGTCCTTGCCTATACGGTGCACTGATGCTTTAAGAAACTCTAAATTTTGCAATCGTCTACCAATGTGCTCTTCTGCATCTTTCAGGAGGACATCAATTCAATTTGCTGCCTGGTACTACTCCTTCTCTATTCAGCATTACCATTATTACCATTGCACTGCTATATGAACTATGTTATGGACATTGTGGGGCTATGCATGAAGTCTACTTCAAGACAACAGTTGAGTCATGTATTGTTATTTGTGGCTATATAAGAATGTTTCTAATGCAAGTTATATGCATTTATAAAGAACAAGTTAATAAATATGTTTTTTGTTGCTATATTTGTGAATTGGATGATTGAGTGGATAAGAGATCCCACCCAGCAGTGATTTATGCAGCGCATATTCTTGGTCATTCTTTTGCATTGTTTTGAATACTCCTACTCTGTCTTATCCAAGGCAAAATATTGCTATGGATGATATCACTTTCTTCCTCCAGTTGTACAAAAATGTTGTTTCTCCGAAATGAATGATTTTGTTATTCTGACAGGTCTGCCAACCGCTGTCCAACTTTATACCTACTTGTCAAGCATATCTTTTATTAGCACAGGATGATACCATAGCACATTGTCTCTGTTCGCAGAGTCCAATTTACTTCTCTATTTTGTAGGTCCTCTGTACGTTGCCGAATATCAATTTAAATGTTATTCTGCATACCATCTTTAGACCAATGGACAAGTTTAAAGTCTTGGAGAGCTATCTACACCACTTTGTCTCTGCTTGCCATAATGACTAGGTGCCTTTCCTTCCATGGACTAAGTTCTTTTGTAACATCCATTCTGATGAGTCTAATGGCAGTTCTCCATTTTACATTGTATATGGACAACCTGCTTCTGTGTCCTCTGAGATACCTGCTTCTAATTCTACCATCAGGGATTTCCTCCCCATTTAGCAAGAAACTAAACATCCCTGGTCCAGGCAGCTGCTCATATGAAAAAAGTACTGACCAGAAGGCTTAAAACAGTGTAGAGCGCTCTTAGGGCTCCTAGGAACCTATCTATAAAATTTATAGCTCTCTTAGGCAAACACAGTCGAAGTTATGGTAAGTGATAAGTGACATTATTATACTGTGGGGTCTCTTCAGACCCCAGAGTATAAGAAAGGGAGGCCCAAAGCAGGTGTTAAAAAAAAAAAAAAAAAATCACTTTCCTTGTGATGTTTGGCTCTCTTCTGTGATGTCATCTGCCTAGGGATCATAGCTGAGACCTATGATTGGGCCAGCAGTCAAATGGGCACGTCAATCATTATGATGTCATGATGCCCAGCGTGCCCAAGTCACAACTGAGGCCCAATCACAGGCCTCAGTGCTGAACCCGGGCCGATGACATCACAGAAGAACATCGAACACCACGAGGTGACGGAAGTTAAGCAAATGTTTGTGTTTATTTTTATCACCTCCCCTGGGACTCCACCTATTGGTGCTGGTCATTGTAGTTTGCCCAAGATGAATCTACTTTTGTTCGGTTTTGTAAAAAAAATAAACAATTTGGAATATTACGAGCCGATTCACCCATCTCTACTCCAGAAACCTAGCCTAGGTTTCAGTCTAGGCACACAGACTGGCAGAGGATGTATTTCTTTTATCCACCTCATCCTAAATTAAGCACCTTCCTCCAGCAATAATATATATAATTGTACATATTCACTAAAGAAAAGAAGAAAAAAAAACAAAAAATATGTGACCCCTTTTGTGATATCTTTTAATACTTCTAACAGTAAAAGTAGCCATTTATTCCATGTTACAAAATACAATATACAAATAAACACCAGAGCTAAACATGTAGCAAACATAAATCCGTACCAGACAACTTGTACAGTTTTTCTATGTCTTTTTATACTTCATCTTAGTTTCAAGAATCTCCAAAAGCATTTAAAAATGTCCAGAAAATTTATTTTTAATCATTACCCCTGAAATGATTAATATTCCTAATGTAATTAAATTCCATTAGGCTCAGACAATCTCAATGACTATATTAGTGCCACAGTGTAACAAGAAATGGCTCAAAAATTGAGGACCAAACCACTTCTCTGCAATGCAATCCCCCCGGATCTTAATAATAATATAAAACATTTGTTTATTTGGATTCTTCTTATCTAGTGATAAATTAGTTAATTAGTTCTTACTAGCTTGTGCTTTATTTTAGTCCATTGTATATTATAAAACATATTTAGTATTGCTTTAATGCAGCAAGTGTTGGCAGGAAAAGTTATTTTTTTATTTGCTTAGATTTAGAGTTATTACAAATAGTGTGGGCTTCCATGAGAGGATGGAACATTTAGCCCCTGGCTTTCTATTTCCTGCGAACACAGCCAAAGCCACTCTCCTTCCTGCTGTTTTGTAGCTGTAGATCCTTAAAGATTGGCATTATTGTAGCTGATGAACAGTTTGTCCCTATTCAAACGGCTGCTGTGATGACCCACATGGGAGGTAATGGTTAGGCGGTGCTAACAATGTGACCAGGTGCTGTAACATAAGCATTTCATTAAATATTGAAAGAATGATTTTCTGTTATAGCGAAATGAAAAAAAAAGGGAAAATTTGATCTCACTCCAAGTATATGGGTGTTCTTTATTTTTCTCTTTCATCCTCATTTAATCACATTATTTTTTCTAGTGACCTTTCTAATGCTAATTATCTGTCTTCTTGAAAGGAGTCGTGGGCAATATTGTCTAAGATAAACCGGCATTATTTCATGTTCCATGTTGTTCATTCATTCTTAATGTATGGTATAAATAATGTATTGACTAAATCATTTTTTTCTGTGAATAAGAAATAAGCAAATCATTCACAATGGTCCATGAAGGACTTAATTTAGATTCTGCTACTTGGATAGCTTAATAAGTAATATAGAAACCTCTTGCTCTAAGGGATTTCAAAGACATCAATGCAATGATCATAGAGCACTAATATTCATGTAAATAGAGAAATAATCAAGATTGAGGATATGTAAATGTCAAACTATTATTTTGATCAAGGAGAGTTTTCAGTGTAAGTTATAAGTTTTGCTACTGATGAATATTCATGCCATTGACATAGGACAACATGCTCATGGCTGTGTTATGGCTTTGTGTGGTACAGACAATAGAACAGCCATGGAAGTGCATCGGCCATTCTGTACCTCAGTTTGCCTCTGATTTGCTCTTCCAGAAGAACTTGGGGCATGTCCCATTGCAAGCCATATTATGGGGCTGATTCCTTTAGAAGCAATACTTCTTTAGGAGAATATCTCAGAGACATAGCACCTGATAAAGCATCTTACGATTGGGCACTACATTTTCTGAATCCTGATGTGTGATGCTGTATGGGGACAATATCTATGACATAAAGAACCCAAGAGTGCATTCTACTGTCCCTTGCAGTTTTACAATAGGAAACCTCAAGCTGAGTTTAACTGACTGAAGGGACCGAATGAGTCTGTCTCTAATGGCCAAGGCCTTATTTACTTATGAGCAGAGTAGGCTCATAAACTATGTGGCCATGGCTTAGTGTATATATGGACCCCTTTCCTTCTCCAAATATATTGACAGAGGACAGTTGAAAATAAGAGATCACCTTCCATGCCGTGGCCCCCACACAGTATAATGACTGCTTAGTGTTCCCCAAGTATAATGCCCCTTATTTACCCCCACAAAGTATAATGCCCGTTTAATGGGCACTATACAGTATAAAGACATATTAGGCTTCCCTACATGATGTAATGCCTCCTTAGTGGCCCCACAACATTTGATGCCCTATTAGTGTCCCCAAAAAGTATATTGACCTGTTAATTGTTCCCACATACCCACATAGTGGTGCACACACAGTATGAAGTCCCATTAGTGGCCTCACACACAGTATAATGCCCCTTCAGTTACCCTGACAAAGTATAATGTCCCCTTAATTGCCCTCACAAAAATGTTGTGTCTTAAAATGAAATAAAAAATAACTCACCTAGTCCGTTCCTACAGAGCTGTGTGCATATATCCCCCAGCTGGTCTTGTATCTGGTTCAATACAACAGCTACAATGACATCATCATATTGTAAAAAGAATGGTTTGCTCTCTGCTCCATCATTGTATTCAAATCTATCTGTATCTATATCTGTACTTTGCTGCCAAAGGGTCGTTGTACATGTACTATTTGCCCTATGATTAAAGTTGCCCCAAATAGTATGTCTACTTCATCTTCAATAATTTTAAGACAAATATTATGTTGTTGGAAGTGAAGATGATTATTGGGCTACTTAGAGTTTTAGCTCCTAATAAGACAACCATAACAATATTTCTTTCGATAAACTAATTTCATTCATCTCTTATTTGGCCTCTTGTAGATCAGAGTTTTCTAATGTTAATGGAAATAATGTATAACCAGAATATAAGAATTACGCTGTAAATTCTGAATATAGCATTCATATAGTTTATAAATTTATTGGAAAAATTTGAGGAAAACAACATATTTAATGCTAAATTACACTGTATTTTGTGCTATCTAAGGAAAGTCTTAGGCACCATGCTGTATATTGCTGAAATCATGTGGTTAAAGATTATAGATTTTATATTCTTTATTGTTTATTTGAAGTTTTTGTTATTATGATATGTCAGTGGGGATTTGTAAACTATGTGAGGAGAAGCCCCAATTCCCTATCTAATTTAAACAGATTTAGGGTAGATGTTGCAGCCTAAGGTAATACATTAGCCTAGATAATAATATTTATTTTCTTTACTGTATTCTAAACTCATTTCATTGGGGATAAACTGAGAAAAAAAAATCAATTATTTTTTTTTTTTTCGTTATATAGTAACATAAAAATGATTAAAAATAGTATAAATTTATTTTTCTCCATCAGACCAACATCCACTTAAGTAAGTCTCCATATTTATAAAAGTTAAATAACATATTACTTTCTATTTGAAAATGATAATTCTAACAAAATTGTCAATGAATATCCTTTTGATAGAATGTACAGTAATATAAAACACAATACAAAACCACAATTATTAAGGGGACATTATATTTTGTGGGGATACTTGGAGGGCATTATATATGGGGAAACACCAATTAGGCATTATACTTGGGGGGCACTAATCGGTCATCATACTGTGTGGGAGGTGATTTCTTCAACTGTTTATTGTAAAATGTTTGGAGAGAAGGAAGGGAGTCCATGTATAGCACTAAGCCATAGCCACAAATTTTATGAGCCTATTGTGTCTGTAGTTAAATCGAGCCCTCACCACTACAGATAGCCCCTTCAGTTAGTTAAACATAAGATAGTGACCTTTAATGTCGTAATAAGTCCAGAATATTCTATATGTAATGGGTGAAATAAAGATAAACAGTTAAAAATTTTAAAACATATATCACCTTTATTATGTAATTAACTCTGTATATAAACTATCTCTGTAAAATATTAAAAAAAAAAAAACTGGATATGTCTGTCTTAATAAGAACCCCTATTAGGGTATATGGACATCATAGAGGAACTCTTCTGCTCACATGACTAGTCATTCTTGTGAATGGTTGCCATGTATCACATTGGTAACCACACCCGTGGCAACCACAACCATAGCAAAATCAGTTGTCATACTGAGGATGCAAGAAGTGGGACTTAGAGCGATCAACCCACAGTGATCAGCTGACTGCCATGGTAGCCACATTCTGAAAGATGTTTGATTATAAAACCCTCTGAATTAACAAGAACTATTCGTATTTTCTTTTCTCTAACCTGAAAAAGATTCTGATCGGAATCAAAAAGCTGGTTTTATAGTGATAAATATGAATTTCCAACTTCTTCATTAATGATTTTAAATAGTGTCTGATCCTCCCTTAGCCCAAGTGTATCAAAAGTTTTCATTTTTCAGGAAATTGACTAAGGATTTTCTTTACCTTTTATTTTCTCTGTTTGTTTTTTTCCTGCATTCTTCATTTCCTTTGCTCTTCTTTCCTTTTTTTAGCCTTCCATAAGCCAGTTCTCAGATGTGGAGACAAATTTATAATTTGTTACATCCTTATAAAATTGTTCCCATTAGACTGGTTGTGGAATCTTTGTAGACTTTGTCTTATACTTACTGTAATGTGAAACATACATTATTTATAGATGTAACAACAGCCACTGCTACATGCCAATTAATGTATCTGTTCTGTGACATTATTTCAAAATTTTCTGTGATTGTTAAACTTCAATAAAGATCTTCATTGAAAAATAAAGTGTATTTTTGGAAGCAATACTACAGTATATGGATGTAAGTCACAATGTACAGTAATTTGTTTAACAACAACAGTAAAAGAGCAATTATTAACTGACCAAAATATTTGTAGAAATACAGTTAACATGTTAGCTTTAGAGATGTAGCAAACATTAACTTGACTCAGCAAATGTTAACTTGACATTTAATGTCAAATTAACCTTTCCTACATCTATATATATACGTAATAGGCTTGCTAAATCAACAAAATTTGGTAAACATGATGTAACAAAGGAATTCAAAGGGGCCAGGTCACTGTAATATTTACAAATAATAAAAAATAAAGGAATTTTCCCTTGCTCTCCTGTCTCCTTTCCCCTTCTTGATTTTCACATCAGGGTTGCAGTGTACTTTCAGGATGAACAGTGTGTTTGCACAGTTATCTGTGGATTTACATACAGAGATAACCTAGGCACTGAGCATGCGTCCTTATTAGGACTCAGCAGCTGAGGACACTTTGCAGAGAGAAAGAGAAGTGAATATAGGTGGCCAGGAACAGAGACTGAGTCATCAGCTAGACTACTAAAGCTATGTAAGGTAGGTGGGCTGTAACCTAGGAAACAAGCTGTAACCACTTAGGAGACATATTCAGCTGTATCTGGTACATAGAGCAAGATAGATAAAGCAGAGTTAGCTTTAGCAAGGGGCAGATTATGGCCATGGGCCCTGAGCTGTAAGAAAATTGTGGGCCTCCTGCCAGGATAAAGTTTTCATGGTCTTTTCAATGAGCTGATTATCATCTGCATGACTATTCATATGAATTCTCATTCTCAATCATTTCTCAGTATTAGGTTGGGTTCATACATTATGCATACAATGAGTGCAACATACAACTTGGATGCTGGCAAACCCTGGGATTAGATGAATGTTTCTAAAAGCAGTTTATTTTTAATGACTACAGGGTACAGGAGGAGGGACTTCACTGGTAAAGAGCAGTAGGCTCCATTTCTATACTGGGAGTAGGAGGCATGCACTGCATACACTATGATGCTGCCCCCTTGCTTATGGTAAGACTAGGTGCAGCTGTATTTTTAGGAACATGTAAAATTCTACTTTTACAACAAGCCACTTCAAAGTTGCATACACTTTTTGATTGATGACAGATTTCAGTAGTCCTGGCCCCCATGTAGCTTCAGGCCACTGGAGGCTGCCCAAATATGCCATATTATAATCCGTTGATGAGCTGAAGCTACGAGTTTAAATATGATATTGGAAATGGGAATATCCCTTTAAAACTAGTACAGCATTGCTACATTTTATAACATAGTAAGATACTGTAGTTTGTAAGGATGAGAAAATTATATATATCCATCCAGTACATCCATCCACCCAATTGTCTATTAACTTGCAATGTTGATTCAGAGCAGTGGAAAAACCCCATAAGCAAGGAGCCAATTTTGCTCATTTTAGGGGAAAAATTTATTTCCATCTTTGATTTACAGTACCAATCAGAATAAATCCCTGGATCAATGTTCTAACACTAAAAATTTAATAACTATAACTAGTATAAAGATTGGCGATTCTGAGAGATTTGTTTTGTAAAAATTCACAAGGTTCACCTGCTGGTTTTGTTCCAACTGGAAGAGCTATAGTCAGACTATGGGGTTTCTTCAGACCCCACAATATAATAATCAGAGGCCCAGGGGAGGTGTAGAAAAACAATAAATGGTCATGTGGTAATGTGGTCTACTCATTATTAGTTTGGTCGCCTACCTTTAAACCCGCTCAATTACAATAGTAGCAAAGTTTACTTTGACTCTTAACACAGTAAATCTACTCTTGCAGCAAATGTTTACTTAGCTTTATCAATGGCTTTTGTTGTGTTATATATCAATTTAAGGTTTTCTGCAACAGTGTATTTAAATTTATTATTTAAATACATTGTTAATTTAATAATTTATTAAATAATTTATTATTTTATTTAGAGTTGTGTCAAGTTAAACTTGGCTGCATATCTTCTTTTTTCAAAACTATAGATAATTTTCCATGTGCAGTTTGACAAATAAATTGTAAAGTGTGTGGCAATTTGGGGGGATTAGCCTCAATGGCGGCAGACTCCTGGACCTGACAGCGGTGTTGGTGGTACTGGGTGCCGGAGAAGCAGCATTCGGATGGTGCTAGTCTAAAGTAAATGGCTTTTATTTCAGTTTTGAGAGTTGGACATAAACAAAAACAATAAACAGCCTGGGCCACATTTAGGGCACTATCTCACTCCTTGACCCCTATCTAGCCTCTGGGGCAACAAGCAGCCTGACGCATGCTCAGCTCAAGCAAAAGTCCCCTGTGGACCCCAGCCCTCCTGGGACAGACTGCCTCTCTGTCCTTGGCTGGTTCCACAGTCCCTGCTTCCTGCAGGACTCGACAGCAGCTCTGCCGCTGTATCCACTCCCCTCTGGAGTTACGCCCCACCCTCGGTGTGGCCGAGGGTCTTTTCAGGCCTGGCCCTGGGTCGCTCAATAGCGGAGGAGCACTGTGTAGAGTCTAAAGGGGGACACTATACTGTGAAGTCTAAAGGAGGGCACAAAGGTGGGGTACTATTACTGTGGGGCTTAAAAGGTGACATGTGGGGCACTAAGGATAAGACATTTGTGTAGGGGGATAAATTGTGAGATGTGCAAGAAAAGAAATGAACCAAATACGTGTGTGTCAAATTCTGCAGAAAAAGTCATCATGAATGTCTGTGAAGAAGGAAGTGGAAACTGAATGACTATAATCAGGCATCAGTAGTGAGCCAATTTTTGTACAGAATGGCAGGTGTAGAAGAAAATGCTACAAGGTAAGAATGCTTTCAAAAATAGTGTTAAAGTAGATTATTTTTTGTCAATTAACAAAATTAAGTGAATGAACAAAAGTGAAATCTAAATCAAATCTATATTTGGTGTAAGCATTTTTTTGATGGAGGAGTCCTGGAAGTGATTATATGCCCCTTACAGAACCCTCAACATCATCAAGTCTGTCTGGGATGACATAAAGAGACAGACTTGATGATGAGAAGGTGACCAAGAGATGCAAAAGGATCACAAGGCCATCACCACTTACACAGCTAGGTAACCGATATGAAACTCTTATGCAGACTGATGAAAACGATAAGAATAATCTATCAGCAAAAGAAGAAACAAAAGTCACCCAGAGACAAGAGGGAGCAACAAGAAATAGCATAGCAAGGAAAAAAAAGAAGAGTAGTGGTTATGGGCGACTCACTGCTAAGGGGCACAGAGGCAGCTGTCTGCAGGCCAGATTTAACTGCACGAGAAGTATGCTGCCTCCCAGGAGCAAAAGTTAGGGATGTGGCCGATAGGATTCCATGCCTCTTCAGCTCTAAGGATAACTACCCATTTTTACTGTTACATGTGGGTACAAACGACACGGCTAAAAATGATTTACCAACTATTCGTAAAGACTTTGAAAATCTAGGAAAGAAAGTGAAGGAACTGGATGCGCAGGTAGTATTTTCATCAATTCTCCCAGTTGATGGTTATGGTATCAGGAGATGGAATAAAATACTAGAGGTAAACAAGTGGCTTCGGCAGTGGTGTAGAGAGCAAGGATTTGGATTTCTGGACCATGGAGTGAATTACCTCTATGATGGACTCCTTGCTAGAGATGGGATACATCTCACAAAGCCTGGGAAACATATATTTGCCAGAAGACTTGCCACACTTATCAGGAGGGCTTTAAACTAGAAGAGGAGGGGATGGGAAGTAAAAAGGAAGACAAGAACATGCAGCTAAAGGATATACTAAACAA
This sequence comes from Leptodactylus fallax, assembly GCA_947044405.1. Lineage (NCBI taxonomy): Eukaryota > Metazoa > Chordata > Amphibia > Anura > Leptodactylidae > Leptodactylus > Leptodactylus fallax. The sequence goes on along the minus strand of CAMRHE010000009.1, from coordinate 2,418,428 downwards.
GGTTACTAGATGTGGTAATGAGGACCCAAGACAGGATACTCAGAATGAAATTAAGAAAAAGGAAGTATCAGAGCGCAATCTGAAATGTTTTTACACAAACGCGCAAAGCTTGGGAAATAAACAGGGAGAATTAGAGCTGATAATACAGAAGGAAAAATATGATGTCATTGGTATTACAGAAACTTGGTGGAACGATAAGCATGATTGGAATATACAGATGGAAGGATACAACTTATTCAAAAAAAATAGAACTAATAAAAGAGGGGGGAGGAGTTGCATTGTATGTTAAAAAAGATCACATTTCCACGGAAATCACAGTTTTACAAAATGATAACTTATTGGAAAATATTTGGGTAACAATTCAGGGGAAAAACAATGATAAGGACATCATAATAGGTGTTTATTATAGACCACCAGGACAGACAGAAGACATGGATGAGATTTTTTTCACAGCAAATGACCACGCTTTCGAAGAAATTTGAAATTGTTATCATGGGAGACTTTAATTACCCAGATATTCATTGGGAAACTCACACAGCTACGAGTAAAAGCTCTATCAAATTTTTATCCTCTCTAGCAGACAACTTCATTGCCCAGTTAGTAGAAAAAAACACGAGAGGAACATCCATTCTGGACCTAGTTTTAACTAACAAGGAGGACATGGTTAAGGAATTAAGGATAGCAGGGACATTGGGATTCAGCGACCATGCTATACTCGAGTTTGGGGTTGTAAGAAGAAGACCTGAGAAGACAAAGACTAGAAGGCTCAATTTTAGTAGGGCAGATTTTAGGGGCCTAAAGGTAAGGGTTAGTAGAATTCCATGGCGAAAAATACTTAAGCACAAAAATGCACATGAGGGGTGGGAAATTTTCCATAGGGAAATCATTAATGCACAGGAACTAACAATACCTAGAAGCAAGAAAAATGGGAATCACCTAAAAACTCCAGGATGGATGACCAAAAAATTACATAACCTACTAAAAAAGAAAAAGGAAACATACAACAAGTGGAAGATGGGAGCTATATCTAAGGGAGAGTATACAGCAGTTTGCAGACTCTGCAAGATAAGCATTAAAAAAGCTAAGGCTGAATACGAATTGAAGCTTGCAAAAGAAGTTAGGAGTAAGGTAAAAGGTTTTTGGGGATATGTTAAGAGCAAAAGAAAAGTGAAGGAAACCATTGGAGTCCTGAAGAACGAAAAGGGTGAAAAAGTTAACATGGTGGATCAGCAGGTGGAGTTACTAAATTCATATTTTGTATCCGTCTTCTCCCAAGAAATGGATGGAAATATCAACATTAATGGTGATAGTGAGGGGAATGAGGACTCCAAGCTGATTATAAGTGAAGGTTTGGTAAGAGAACATTTAGCTAAGATTAAGGAAACCAAGTCCCCAGGACCGGATGATTTACACCCTAGAGTTTTAAAAGAATTAGCAGAGGAAATAACAGAACCCCTTGCAATAATCTTTAATAAGTCATGGGAAACAGGAGTGGTCCCTCTAGATTGGAAAAGGGCAAATGTGGTCCCCATCTACAAAAAGGGGAATAGGGACGACCCAGGAAATTATAGGCCGGTAAGTCTGACCTCGATAGTAGGAAAAATCTTTGAACAAATCGTTAAAGAACATTTAATTAGGTACCTGGATGGGAAGGCTTTAATTAATCAGAGCCAGCACGGCTTTATGCCTAATAAATCTTGTCAGACTAATCTTATTTCCTTCTATAATAAAGTCACTGAATGGTTGGACCAGGGGAATGCAGTGGACATAGTATATCTTGACTTTAGTAAGGCCTTTGATAAAGTATCACATAACATTCTTATTGAAAAAATGATCAAGTATGGCTTTGATAAAATATCAGTAAGGTGGGTTCACAATTGGCTAAATGATCGGGCACAACGAGTAATTCTAAATGGCTATACATCAAACTGGAAGAAAGTAAAAAGCGGGGGTGCCGCAGGGCTCTGTCCTGGGCCCAGTACTTTTTAATATTTTTATAAATGATCTGGATGATGGGATTAATGGGGAACTAATAAAATTTGCAGATGATACAAAGATAGGAGGAATGGCCAACACTAGAGAGGAGAGAGAGTGCATCCAAAAGGACTTAGACACCCTGGAACAATGGGCTGAGGTGAACAAAATGGTATTCAACAGGGACAAATGCAAAGTTCTACATCTGGGATACAGAAATGCAAGAAGCATATATAGTATGGGAGGAATAGTACTAAGTGAGAGTACAGGGGAAAAGGATCTGGGCATAATAATAGATCACAAATTCAACATGAGTCAACAGTGCGGTGCGGTGGCTAAAAAGGCTAACCAAATTCTAGGATGTATCAAGACGAGCATTGAAGCTAGATCAAGAGAGGTAATTATTCCGCTGTACTCTGCCCTGGTCAGACCCCACCTGGAATACTGTGTACAGTTCTGGGCTCCCCAGTTTAAGAAAGACATCGATTTATTGGAGCAGGTCCAGAGAAGAGCAACCAAAATGGTGGAAGGTCTACAAACCATGTCCTACGAAGAAAGGCTAAAAGAATTGGGACTGCTTAGTTTGCAGAAGAGAAGGCTAAGGGGAGACTTAATAGCGGTATTTAAATATCTGAAAGGTTGTCACAGTGCAGAGGGATCTACCCTTTTCTCATTAGCAGAAGGAAGCACGAGAAGTAATGGGATGAAACTAAGGGGAAGGAGATTCAGATTAGACATTAGGAAAAACTTTCTAACAGTAAGGGTAGTGAGGGAGTGGAATAGGCTGCCACGGGAGGTGGTGAGTTCTTCATCAATTGAAATCTTCAAGCGGAATCTGGATAGGTATATAGCTGGGATGATCTAGGAATTCCTGCTTTTGCAGGGGGTTGGACTCGATGGCCCTTGAGGTCCCTTCCAACTCCAACTCAAACAAACAAAACAAAACAAACAAAACAAAATATTTGAGCAAGCCTATATTCACATCTATGGTTAGTTCTCCAAGATGTATGGAACAACCTCTATGCTGAGTTCCTTCAAAAACTGTCTGCAAGTGTACCTGGAAGAATTGATGCTGTTTTGAAGGCAGAGGGTGGTCACGGCAAATATTGATTTGATTTTGGTTTCTCTTCTGTTCATTCACTTGATTCTGTTATTAGACAAGATAAATTAGTAACACTTCTATTATTGAAAGCTTACTTTACATCATTTTTTCCACATCTACCTAAAACTTTTGCACAAAACTGTAACTATATTCACTAATATTCACTAATATGGTCTACAGATTGTCTGGGTAGAACTGGTATATATATATATATATATATATATATATATATATATATATATATATATATATATATATATATATATATATATATATATATATATATATAATGAAGTCATTGTATGGTTGAAATTCTGGTCTTGGTATAGGGGTACTATACAGCATTCTGACAATATTAAATTACTGTGTGGTAATTGTAGTATTATCTGTTCAAGGTCTAGCAGTATTATTTGGCCCTTATGTAGTGTAGCATTATTGGTACTCTCGGCCTTGTTTCACCAGAGCTCAATATATTTTTTATGACTTTTGCTGGACTGGTATACATCTTATTACCTGATTGTTAAAAGTTATGTGAGTGTAATTTGTATTCATTTTTGGATGTGCTATATGAGTTACAGTATGTACTATTTGTGAATGACATGCTGGAGGTTGGGGACGTATCCAGTAAAAATGTCCCCCAACACCTATCCAGACATCCCCAGGCAAAAATTCCTGGGAATACCCCTGTATGCAGTAATTGCCCCAGTCCCTAATTTAAATACTCCTCGACCTTCCAGCCATCTTCTCCCCATCAGAGCTGCACCCTCTCCATTGAGGTACTGACCATTGCTACCATAAAGTCAGTAGCCCACAGCATAATTGGCCAAGTTCTCCAAGAACCCAAGCCCCTCTTTCCTACATCAGGACTTGAGTCACTTGTTTACCTTCTTAATTTACTGTTGCCTTTCTGGTTTGGCCCATGGTACGGGTAGTATTTTAGAAAATATTACTTTTAAGGTCTTTGCCTTCAACTTATGGCCACGTCCCTGAAATCATTGTATCACTACTGAGTGATTTTTATCTACAGATTGACAATTGCAACTCAAAACATTGCATACAACTCAATGGCCCAGATTTACTAATAGGTCAATGATTTAAACTGAAAATTTGCCAGATTTATAATAATGGCTGATGCTGAATGATAAATCTGGTGTATCTTTATAGACTGTCTCGTCTAAGTTTATGACACAATCTTGGTGAATTTTTGGTACATCATGGTGCATTTAGATCACATCCCATTTTTCTGAGAATCCACACCGACATATCTTATGTCTCTTTTTCTGTGATACATAGGGCTTTATTTTTATATCATTTTAATTTTTGCATGTTTTTTCTTTTTGTAATATAAAAAAAAAAATGAACGGGAAATGTGTTATTAACATTTTCACATTTTTTTTCACAACAAAAAGTTATTTTAGTTTTTCTTCTCTATAAATGTAATTTTTATATAGATGATAAATATTTTGTGTCGCTGTGGGTGGGGCTAGTACCTGTTATGTGGGTCTGGTGCAGATTTTTTTTTCTATTATACTTTTTAATTTTTTTCAACATTTTTGTTTATTATTTAAATGTTTGTTACATATAGTGCACCCCATAATGTTATAATAGACCTTTGGGCATATTATCATTACTTTTTTTTTCTAATTTTGCCTGTAACTGGGTCTAATATGCTAGCCCTAGTTGAAGGAGGAATACAGCCTACTTGCACTTACTGAAGAGCTGATTTGGGTTGCCTAGGATCATATGACTGTCAGTTCAGGGGAAAGTTGCATCATGGCATCTTTTCTAGCAGTATAAAAAGTGCTCATTGAGCACTGTGTATACACAGTTTAGGAAGACAGAGTCAGTAATAAACCATGCCTTCCTTGTCCCTTGGGGGTCCAGATCCTCCGCTCCTACATCTGTTCAAGGATGTACAGGTATGTCCTTGCAGAGATAAACAGCCACTGCCTAGACATATAAGTCAGTTGGTTAAATCTGATTTTAATATGTGCAAATTGCTGTGTAGTTAATGTTTTCTGGGGTAAAATGACAAATTATTGACATATAGATAACAGAAGCAGTGATTATATTCTAATAATTGTGGGTTGTTTGCATCTACTATCAAATAAAGGGCAAGGAAATCTCTTGTTTTTTCCTGATTTCTCCAAAAACATGCATGCTCTGCTTTGCTGAACATGCATATATACTTCAGTGGAAAGAAATAAATAAGCTACTGCCAAGGGGTATGGGTTATTTCCAGTAGTTACAAAGGATCAGACATTGAAATCCAACATATTCTACCTGATCCTTCCCCGACATCTGCCACTGGGAGATAGGTTTGTTTAAGAGCTACAATTTCTTATGAAACTAATTCAATATTGCAACAGGCTAGCAAAAAAATTGACAAGCTGCAACTACAACACAAACCACTGGATGGCCATACATAAACACCAATAGGATAGACATCACATGTCAGTGTTTCATAAAATCCCATTTAAAAGCTGGTCATCTAATGCCACACATCTTGGGATATATTTGCTTTAAGGTTATTGTGCCGACCTGGGAAACTTTTGCAATGTAAGAATTCTCTGGGCTCATCCATATAGCAGCTGAGGAGACATATTTAAACTCACTCCCTCCACAGCCTCAGCTCCTTTTACCTTGTATGGCTTTCTTACCTGACTTTTTGTGTTATACAGCTTCATACTGACCTCTAGGAACCAACCCTTGGCTTGATACCAGAAATCTTCTTGTCTCCTGATTCTGACTCTCATGTGATCTCTGGGAACTGACCCTTGGCTTGATACTCAAAAAACCCTTGTCTCCTGATTCTGACTGACCTGATCTCTAGGAACAGAGCTTTGGCTTCATGCTGGAAAACTGTCTCCTGACTCTGGCCCAGATGTGTTCCCCTGACTACTGGCAAAGTTTATCGTGGGTTCCGGTTTGATTTCTGATAGTGGAGAGTTTATTTCTTGTACGGTTTCTGTGATGATAACTTGGACCCCAAATTCAGAAAAGTCTATCTGGCCTAGCGGGTGGTGCTGGTGAAGGAGTTTGGGTGTCTGAGATCTATCTCTCAGCTCTGTATAGGATTTAAACAGCTAGTACTCTCTGTTATCTGTCAGATCTTGCTATTTTGTAATATTTGCTCCAGGGACTCTACCATAACAATATTGAGCTAAAGAAGGACATAGCTGTACAGAATGTCAACTATCAGACCTAGATCAATGGATTTGGTCCAGTTTGGTGTCAGGGTGCTTTTACTTAACCCACTAAAATATATTTGTACTGCAAAATTATTTGCTTAAATAATTCAAGACTGGACCAATTTTCCATTTTCCCCAGTTCATGATTTAATATCTGGGGGAACGCTTTTAAAAAAGTAGTGAGTATATATTTTTCAAATTTTTTTTTTCTACTTTTTTTTTTTTTTGCACAACATGCCACTGAAGTATTTTGTATAAATTGTTTTCCCTCTCCATCATGGTAATTTTTTTTATTCATTCATTTATTTATTTAATTATTTTTCTTTATTTCTTTATTTTATACAAGGTGTGGCCCCATAAGACTGTTGTCTATTAGATTATTATTTTTAATTGATGCTTTAACCTGTAACTGGGGCTGAGGTACTAGCTCTAGTTACAGGGGAATACAGCCTGCTGAGATACAGTGCAGATCTGATCAGGGTCTGCTAAGACCCAGCAGCTCTTGCATCTCAGTGGTCACATGACCACTACCTTCATAGTAGCCTCCCTATCTGTATACACAACACTTATTGAACCTGTCTGCCATTTCTGCCTTCGCTGTGAGGAGTCCTACTGTCAGCTTCTTGCAATGATGTTTTAAGACATCCTTGCACAGTTACATGCTGACCTGCTGGACAGTTTAAGATATCATGTGGTTGACACGTGGTAACTTTAATATTTACCCAAACCAATAGTAGATGGTAATTACGGAGCGCTGTAGAGTCAATTGCTTTGAGCAATGCAATAAAAAGAAAAAGTTAGTGGTCTTGTTATTTTCATATCTCTGTATATTTTAGTGTATTCTACACTTTATCATGTCCTTTTCTTGTATTATTCATTGTGCAATTCTACATATACATTTTTATTGGTACCTATCTTGAGCTGAAACTCTTGTTATGTCAAGTTATGACAAAAAAATGTAAAAATAAAAACATGTTATTCATTATATTGCTGCAAAAGTGCACATTCTTAGACTACATTGTTCTGAAAACATGGTAAACATTAGGTTTAGTTGTAGATTCAATTATAGTTTCTGACTTTTTATTCCCGTGTATAATACTGAAGTAAGTGTGCAGAATACATGAGTACCTTACACATAAAAGTTTCCTAGACTAAATTTGTAGCCAATGGTAAAAATCATAACCTTGCATTGTCATGTATAAATGTTAAGCTTTTTGGAAATATATGGTGTACACTTTAGTGAAAACAGAGTTGTAAGCCAAAGCAAACGTACACCCTGTCAAAGGATTCTATTATCTTTAATTTGGGATTGCCTGTGTACGGGCTGCTTAAGTCTTCAGTATATCAGCAAGAAGGAATCTAGATCAACAACAAATACAGCCAGCAAAGTATATGGTCTTGTACTGGTAAATGACTGTTTCTTAGCTAAGTTTATGTTCTTTTTCGGGCCAAAGACTACAGTATATTGTTAATATTGTAAAAAAGTGACATTTTGTAGTCTGTTGCTTAGCAGTGTGAATAACTGACAATTTTTGCCACAAATCTCAGCTAAACTGACCAGCTTTAATACAAGCAATGTATTAGTTTTTCAGTAAGTTTATGCTTATTGTGCGGCTGTAGCTGTAGCAAAGTTTAACATTACATTAATAACACAGTGCGCCAAAGCCGCTGAAATTTATTGAAAATGTTGAGTTAACACCCTGTATAATGGGGTAGTTAATGCAAATTTGTAATGTTAGGCTAAGGCCCCACGTAGTGAAACCAGCAAAAAAAAAAATAACTCTGCTGAAAAAACGCATCACTTTTTTCTGCAGCGTTTTTCATTGCGTTTTTGCTGAGTTTTTCTTGGCGGATTTTCTTCCCTTATTAAACCTATAAAGAAAATTCCTGTGTTTCTGCTGGTATAATTGCCATGCTGCAGTTTTCAAAAACGTAGACGTTTTTGAAAACGCAGCTTTTCCACAGCAAAATTTTTTCTGCAATGTGTGGATGCTATTAGCCAGAATAACATTCGCTTTGCAGGTAATGTAGAATGCAACTTTTTTGCTGCGGCATTTTCGCACAAACAAAAACGCTGCATTTTCGCAACGTGGGGCTTTAGCCTTAAGCTTTGCTACATCTGTATCTCGTAGGTAATATTAAAACTTTCATAAAAACTATTGTGTGTTAGGCTGGGTTCACACTGCACACTGCCAACAGTTTATCTGTTCCTGCAAAAGAACAAAAAAGCTAAAAAATAAATGTCTCAGTTTAAACACTTATCGATTTCAATGGTCCTTGAAGCTGCTCAGTTATCGTCCATTTGCGTCCATCGTGGTTCTGTCTTTTTGATGGAGAAATAGCTGTGTCTGCTGGACTTTTTTCTCTTTATTCTATAAAAATCGAACCATTACGGAAAGTTCTGGTCCTTATTTTTTTTACATTAAACTCCATTTGTATCTGTATGTCTGTCCATCCATTTGTAGTATCCATTTTTTTTTACAGGTTTGTCAAAAACAATAACTACAAAACATAGTCTGTTTAGTAGTCTGTCTGTTTAAACAGTATATACAGTAATTTTGCATATTTCAACATTTAACTATTTTGGATTTTTTTAATTTTTAAAAACAATTTAAAATGTAAATTTTTTTTTGGAAGAGTGTTTTCAGTGAATCTTTTAAAGTATTATTCTATGAAAAAAAAATATGCCAAATTTTCCAATATAATTTTGGAGTTTTCATCCACAATGTGCAGGTTTAAAAGTAAATGAATTGCTATTTAAGCTATAGGCTTCCCTGCTAGATTAATTTATGGTAATATCTGCTCCTTTATGAACAATATATTTTACATACATTACCAAGATCACATTGTGCCAGAACAGCAGGTAAGAGTTAAGGATGATGTTGCTTTTTTGTTTGCAGTCAATTTTCAGAGATATTTGTCAAAGCCAAGTCCTGTTATGTCCATCCTCTGTACTCCGCTATTTCTGTAGGCTATGGAGGAAGTGTTTGATAGTTCTGCAATTATGATAGCAATGCATCTCATTTTCATGCGGGCAATTTTTATTAGATGCATAAAATTTTAGATTGTTTTTGTATGAAAATGCACTTTCTAGATTACATCATAAATGTTGAAATATTTCTCTGACTGATAGGAAGTCAGATTTCTATGGAAGCACCAAACTACTGAATTTAAGGTTACAGTGTTCATTTCCAATTGTATGCCTGTTTTTTTTATTATTATTGTTTAAATTGTATTAGCTATTTCTTTAAATGATCCCCCTATAAAATTCTATGGAAATCTAATTTGTTCTCTTAACTGTTTTATGTAAATTGCTGTTGATGCATGCCTAAATACATTGCAAGATTTCACATCTTAAATTTTGGTCTTTGTTACCTTTACTTATTTAGTAGAAGTTTTTTTTATCCAGAATTTAGCTAATTATTTTAGCTCATTTTTTAAAAAAAAAAAATCCATCATTTTGAGCAGGCCTGTATCTTTATCCCTATATAGAAAACTAACTGAGAAAGCTTAATAGTACAGAAAAAAGCAAGGAACTGATATCCCAAAGACTAGGCACGTGCTCTCCATAGTCATGGCCAACTGGCATCTACTGTACTTTCTATACTTTGAGGGGTATGTCTAAGTAATGTCTATCACTCCAAGATAACTGAACTAATGTTGTCTATTTCTTTTATATTTCAGATTATTTTTTTTGTCAAAGATATTTCTTAGGGACTTCTTCCTGATCTGAGCAGCTCTGCAAACTGAACATCAGAAGGGGAAGGAAATATAAAATTTGCAATAAAAAGAAGCAGTTTAACTACTTTAGGGGTATTATTGGTATTATTGGATAATGGCACAGATGACTGAAGCTGTGACCCATGTCTCTAAGAACTTGCAAAGGATTTCTGTCAAAGGCGTTCTTTGTGTTGATAGAAAGCAAACATAGATATTCTAATCACAATTTGGCATGGGAATTCACTATGAATGATTGATGGTACTGTCCTTGGGGACCATCTAATAGACAAACACTACTTAGTCCCTATGAGAGATGAAAGCCATGATTTGTCTTAGTTCTCATGTGATAACTTTAGAGAACAATTTAAAATCACAAGTAAAATATACCCTTGGTGTGACCAATGCCAGAATAGCAGTTCTACAATTGCTGAGGGGAAAGGTTAAAGAGTAGCATACAATATGGGTTTTTTCTCTAGGAGGATCTACATTTTGAATTGTTTTTAGGACTAATGTGTGAATCCATCCCTAGACAAAGGATAAGACCTTTCTGAGCAGCGTATTTGATCTCCCTCTTTGTATTTTCATTCTCCAGACCCTCAAGAAATGTTGCTGTTATGTTTGATGGGTCATTTCACTGACCTATTGTCTCGTGAAGGGTAGGTTGAGTCATTTCATTGGATTTGGTGACGATGCCAACAGGATATTGAATGTTTTTGAGGTGGAAGTTCTAACATAAAACTTCAGCATCCTCTAGATGTGTAGTTTCCAATATCATAGCTTATGGTCTCTCTTGGATGGGCTTGAGTAATCATAGTAACAATTGCAATAATACTCTTACATCTTTTTTATTTAATTTACATTGTGCATTTTTTTGTCTTTTTTTTCCAGTTGGATTCAGTGAGGAAAGACATATCACTAAATACTGCTTCTAAGGCCGGGGCCCTACATGGCTTTTTACAGTCACTGCAAAGTGTATGAGATTCTAGCGAATCCCATCCACCCATCACAGAAAAATATGCGCACTGGAAATGCTGCAATTTCCAAAACCGTTGCGTTTTTGGAAATCACAGCATGTCAATTATACCTACGGAAACGCCGGCAGTTTCCCTATAGGTATAATGGAAGCACATTCCCAAATAAAACCTCAAGAGAGCAACACCTGTGTAGCCTTTGATTTTTAGCCAAGAGAAATCTTGGCAAATGAACTACCCTGCATGACTATCTAATGTGTATGCCCCCTCTCTATTCCCCTCACCAGATAATGTTGGGTTAAGGATGGTTTTGCATGTTGAATTTGATTTTAACCAATAATTTGTTGTCTAGGGAGATAAATTGCTGCCAGGGGTGTCTTGGAGCAGCGTATTACTGTATCCATGAAAACACTTGCATGCTCAGTCAAACTAAACATGTATGCATATAGGGAATTCAGGAGCAATAATTGTCAGTTGAGCAGGTGTTAGGGTTTATTCAGACAACAGTGAAAATGGCCATTTCACGGCCATTTTTAAGACAATACCAGTGAATGAATGTATTCACATATAATTTTTTTTTGACAAACAGAAAATCGGTCCTTTAAAATTACAGACATGCTCTATGGACACAAGGACCCAATAGAAATCAGTGGGTCTGTTTTTAACAGATGTAAAAATGAATTGACATTCAGGTTATGTCCAAAGAAAACAGATCAGTGGATTAGGTTAAAAAAAAACAATGAAATACAGAAAGGATGACATTAGGCTGTCAAAAACAGACAACCCAACAAGGACAGATGCAAAATGGGTGTTTTTTTCCCCCTAGGACACTGGTGACTGTACTTCCCAAATGAGACATTTTAGCAGTAAAGTCACCAGTGACAGTGAACTTTAGTCCACAGAGTGCGCATCAGATGAGCTTGACTGGACGCTAGTGCTGTAAATCGACCAACAAATAGCCCAGACATTGCCCTCATCATTTGAATTGCTACAAGACAATATAGGCCAGCGATACTGTTTGTAACTAAATCTTACAAGTATGCAACGATACATAACAGTTATCTAAGTAGCCGGACAGACAGCTGAGCTGAAACCTACACCCTACCAACATCCTCTTACCTCATTTGCCATTTTTTGTATATGGTTAATGCCCCCTTTTAGAGATATGTTTAAAAATGCAATAAAAACATTTTTTTTTCTTACAAGAGAACTATTTCTGTATTGCTTTCCTTACTTTAGGATCTACTCTTGGACAGCATTAAAAAATGCACAAATCAAAAACTGGGACACAATTGCCTCTGTAAGTCTGGTCTATACATTTTATATTATGTATAGGATATGTACTTATAGTTATGTTTATTATTGGTTCCTTTACAAACAAGCATGACACTCTTACATTGCCAAATGTAATACAATTTTCACTGACCAAAATATTACTCCAGACCTGCTTATTTTTTTGAAACTGCAGCACAGTTGAGATTTATTGATCTATGTATAAAACTGAACCTGCAGGTATATAGGGAAATCAGGAGGAATCATCAGTTGAACAGATGTGGGGGCTTATTCACACTACAGTGGAAATGGTCATTACACGGCCATTTTTAAGAGAATGACAGTGAATGAGTGTATTTTTTTTTTGACAGACAGAAAAAACAGTCCATTAAAAAAACCGACATGTTCTAGCCGTGTCTGTTTTGACTGACAAACAGACCCAATAGAAATCAATGGCCTGTTTTTAACAGACATAAAAATTGATAAAATGATTGACATTGATTATGTCCATTAAAATAGGTCAGTGGGTTAGGGAAAAAAAAGACTAATGACATTCATCCCTTTTCAACATCCCTTAAAAACGAATGCAAAACGAATGACACTCGACTATCAAAAACAAATGGACACCAACAGGCACGAAATGGGTGTTGAAAAAAGACCAATTCAATTGTCATGGTTGAGAAAAGGACATAGTCGAGTGAATATAGCCTTAAGTTCTTAAGTTGCATGGCCACCTTTGGTCACACTAAGGTGTATGGCTACATTAAAGATAACCAGTCAGGGTGATTTGGGACACTAAACCACGCACAACTGTTTAGTGTCCCAAATTGTCCACTTTTATTGCATCTGTGCCTGTGATAAAAATAAACATCAGCTTCATGAGGACAACCCACTCACTAAATCACTGTATCTGCAGTAAAGCCCGGGTGTCACCAGCTGCACTGAATAACTGTGGCGGTGCGAGAGTGCCAGAGATGAGTCCAGTGCGACTCATAGGACTCATCTTTAGGCAAGTATAAAGGTTTTTTTTTTTTTATTGCGGGTATGAATGGCGTTGCTACCGTCTATATGGGACACTAAAGCCCAGTTCATAAAGAATTGTGGGGGATTAGTGTCCAGTATCATCCTGACAGTTTCCTATTAAGTCATGCTCCTAAACTCTCCTAGTGGCAGCTGCAGCTAGGCAGAATTGTATTATATAAGTCTAGGACTATACAGGGGATTTAAAGCCCTTTACAGGAAACAATTGAGCACTGTACTTTATATCAATATAAGGATACATTAGGTTAAGGCTGCAGAAAAAACACGCAATGAAAATGCAGCAAAAATGCTTGTGTTTTTCACAGCATATCTGCTGTGCTTTAACAATGGGAACAGTTTTAATTGAATATAATTAGGAAGTTGTCATGGCATGTTTAACATGACAGTTTCCCTTTTAGTGACTGCCCACTATAACCATATGGTTAGTTGGCCTGCATTTTCCACAGTTTTTTTTAAGTCGGGATAAACATAAGTGTGCTGTTTTTCATGGACCTAATGTTGGTCTGTTGAAATCCATTTACAGGGCTTATTCACACGAATAACGGGTGTGTGGTGTCCATTTTACAACCCATGAATGTCTATGGAATTATTCAAATAACATGTAAATAGACCTATAGACATTCATGGGCTTTAACATGGCCCTGTGATGGCCAAAAAGGTCATCACACGGCTCTTATTCACTGTTATGTGAATAAGGCCTAAAGGAGTTGTTCAGTTTCAGCAAATAAATGTTTCTATCTGTATAATATATATATATATATACTTTCTGTATCAATTCCTCACAGTTTTCTAGATCTCTGCTTGCTGTCATTCTTTGTTTACTTCCAGTGGATAAAAATCAGTCCATGGTCATGTGATAAATAGTCCATGGTCATGTGATATACAGTCCATGGTCATGTGATAGACACGCAGATGCACAGCTCGTTATAAGACAGCTGCTTGATTACTGAGCTGTGACTATAATGAGCTGTGCACCTGTGGGTCCATCACATGACCATGGACTGTATATCACATGACCATGGACTGTATATCACATGACCATGGACTTTATATCACATGACCATGGACTGATTTTTATCCACACAAAGTAAACAAAGAATCTCAGCAAACAGAGATCTAAAAATCCATAAAGAATTGATGCCGAAAATATATTGGAAAATTATAAGACTTTTCATTAAACAAACAATAAAGTTTATTTGCTGAAATTGGACAACATTCTTAAATAAAATCTCATTCACTTTCCTGGGATTGTAAAATGCAGTATTTCCAGAAACATGTGTCGAAAAGGGAGTCTGTCACCAAACTCAACATATCAACCCAGCCCAGCAGAAAGACAAGTTAGGGTCATCCGAATCAAACAGTGTTCTTCGCTTTTGAATAGATGAAAATAAACTCTTTGGAGTAATGACAACGTCCTTGTTGCTCCAAATAGCTCAATTGCATCTTGGTAAAACAGTAATATTTGAGGCACTATTCCATAAGGGGAGAACAAAGTTCGATTCAGGTGACCCTAAACTATCTTTGGGGCTGTGTTCATATGCTAGTTCCTGGTGACAGACTCCCTTTATGGAAGATACTAAATGCAAAATATTGGATCTAAAGATGAATAAACTTAAAAGCTGAACATTCACTGCAGCTAGCATTCCTATTATTAGGGCTATTTAGCTATATTGGGAAGTTATGTAAAAAACAATTCTCTACCTTATAATTTTAACATGAAATAACATGTTAATAGTGCCAATACTAAATTATTGGATGTCATATTAGTTTACTGTTATTTTGCCAACGCTGTAATATAGTGAAATCTTTCCGGCTTCTGTAAGGGGCGGCTCATCATTTACTGTGCCTTTGTTACCTTTTAATGGGTGATCCGCCACTTCTAGACAAGGTACACATGCGGCAGATACTGAATGAGCGCACTTCATGCTTTTAGAGTAATTAGTAGGTGTCTTGACCATAATGAAAAGCACCTAAAATTTTTGGAAACAAAGGACAAGTGTAATATAAATTGCTATGTAAATTACTGAACCAGAACATCTTAATAAATAATAATGAGAGCGTTTTCTTTCTTTGCGCTATGCTTCGCCCAAAACAATAGACTTTAAATATGGTGTTAAAATAGCCGTCTACATATTACAACCTCAAGCAACTATCTGTGTGAAAATTGCAAAATGTAACCCTATTTTAATTGACTTCCGCAGCATTGTATTAAAGCAAGTCAACTTAGCTCACTTATGTTATTTGCCTGTCATGGATATATTAGTAATACATGATGCATGCTAATTATGAAGTTGGCTGTAACAAGAGTTCCTCTTGTGAATCCATTTAAGAATGGATTGTTTACTATCTTTTTCTGTAAGTATAAAATTTTAATTATGTCACTGACAGGAACTGTGCGTGATACAGTGCTCTACATTTATCACTGGGAAAGGGCCGGTTGCAGAGCTGTTTGACTTTGGAGAAATCCTGATGCGTTTGCAATGTTGAGCAGCAGGTGCCACATTATTATGTACAGAAAAGCAATTAGGAAGCATATTGGATGAATGGCGAGTGCATTAATATTAGCAAGTACATTTGTCAGTGGTTTTGATGCAAGTCTTTTCTTTTCTTTATGCAACATTAAGATTGTGGCTGTCATAAATTCTTCCTTTAAATTGCCATCTGTTCCCTTGTCATGCTGTTGAGAGGTGGAGAAAAGTAGTTTTTTTCCCCCCTTTTATTTAAAGATAAAACAAAGAATAGTCCATGTAACAAACCCAAGTGTAATTTGAGCAAGCATATTGTGCACTGTATCTGGAGGAATAAAATTAACATTTTATGCACAACTTGATATTTCTGTTTATTGATGGCCAGATCTTTCTGTAAGGCACAAAAATCCATTGAGTGCGTAAAACTTAATATATTATACATGCAGTGAATTTTTGTCTTAGTATTTATTTTATACATATACTTGAAATACTTAAAATGCAATAATAGAAATACGTAAAAATTCCAACTTTACAGTTGTTCCAGTGTCTCTTTTCGCAGGTCAAGGCTATAGATCTCCATCTTCCCACACAAAAGATAGTAAAATATACATTCTTTAACAAAACAATAATGCATCAAGAAGTTTTTGGAATCTAATGAAACTTTATATGTGTGAATGTAATGATGATTTATATTCAATTGTTTACAATATTAGAGCAAATGGATAAGTTTATTTATTTTTTAAATTTTATACCACTTCTCCTAGGTTAATTTACCACTAGTGGACTTGATCACTAGTATAATCACATTGTGGGTGACCAATCAGGGTGTTAGTGTTTCTGATAAACCTCTTAGATACTGTGATTGCTCTTGACTGCGGCATCTAAGAGGTTAAATTGTTGAAATCTGTGTCCATTTGTCAGTTATAGTCAGTCTCTCATAGTGATTGTGCAATGTACAACAGACACACAGTTGCAGTGTCAGAGATAGGAGATACATCCAGATCTGAGTATTTAACCCTTAGGCGCACCAGGACGTACAGTTACGTCCTGGTGCACGTGACTAAATATGGCGGCCACTCTGAAACAGAGTGGTCTCACTAACTGCCAGGTTTATGCTGTTTCATACAGCAGGGACCCAGCAGCATTGCCCGTGATCAGAGATGACTCTGATCACGGGCATTTAAACTACTGAGTGCTTACTTTCACTTTCTATGTGATGTTGGGTAACAGGACGCCCCCCCCCCCCGCGGCGCAATTGTGGGAGGCATCCCATAACCAGGGCAGCCGGGAGCCCTCTGAAGACACCCAGCCCTGCCATAGTAATGTAACTACTGAAGCCTGCCTGCAGCATTCTTCAATAGTTACATAGCAAATCTGCCATAGACTGCAATACAGTAGTATTGCAGTCTATGGCACAGGTGATCTAAAGATAACATGTTAAAATCTCCTAGGGGGGCTAAAAAAATAAAAAAAAAGTTTTTAAAAATAAAAAAAAATAAAAAAAACCCTAAAAGTTTAAATCACCCTTCTTTCCCTAGATCACATATAAATATAAATAAATAAAAGTAAACATAAACACATTAGGCATCCCTAAGTCTGAAAATGCCCAAACTATTAAAATATAAAAACATTTGTCCCATATGGTAAACACTGCAGCAGGAAAAAAAATCAAAATGGCTGATTTGGCATTTTTTCACCAAATTACCTCCCTAAAAAAATGGAATAAAAAGTGATCAAAACATCATACATTCCCCAACATGATATCAATAAAAATTACATATTGTTCCCCAAAAAAAGACACCTTACACAACTCCATACACTGAGATATAAAAAAGTTACAGGGGTCAGAATATGGTGATTCAAAGAATTTTTTTTTTTCTTCAAAATTTAGAATTTTTGGAAAGTTATTAAAAAATGAAAAAAAAAACTATATAAATTTGTTATCACCGTGTTTGTACTGACCTGCAGAATAAAGCTAACATAGCATTTTTACCGCAGAGTGGAACGTGTAAAAAAAGACATAAGAAAATGGCAGTACTGCATTTTTTTCTCAATTCCAGCTCATTCTGAATTTTTTTACTGCTTCGCAGTACATTGTACAGAATAATAAATGATATCATTTTGAAGTACAACTTATCCCACAAAAATCAAGCCCTTATATGACTATGTAAATGGAAAAATGACAAAGTTATGGCTTTTGGAATGTAAGGAGTAAAAAACGAAAACACAAAAATGAGAAATGTCTGCGTCACTTAAGGGTTAATCCTTTGGATATGACTGTCAATATTGATCATGGAGGCTAAGGAGTTTGTCACAGTGTGTGACACCACCATTGGTTCTCCTGTGAGGCAATTGCAGGGTGCTGATGGCAATGAATGCCCCCTGGTCTGCCAGTTATTTACTCTTATTAGATCCTGGCAGAGGGGCATAGTAGGAAGGCTATCAGCATTATGCTGGCAGGTATACTATGATACAGTACAGTTTTGTTGCAGTTTTATTGTACTTGGTTAGCAAACAGAAGATTGTAGGGTCGAGTCCATCACTAGGGCTAAAAAAAAGTAAAAAAAAAAATCAATAAAATGTCATACATAAATAGCAATTATAAATATATAATTAATGTATCCCACAAGAGCATAAATAGACTTTTATCCATTTAGAAATGCATCATTTAAAAAAAAAAAAAAAATCAATAACAAATTATATATCTTTGGTGGTTTTGTGCCCGTAAAAAATAGTGCTATATAATTAATGCAGTATTTATTCCTGGCTATGAATGCTATTAAAAAAACTAAACAAAAAATTAGCAAAAATTTCTGTTTTTCAGCTACTTTGTATCCCAAAAAATTGGAATAAAAAGTAAGCAGAAAGTTGTATGTACCCAAACAAAATTACAGGTCATCCCACAAAAAAAAAAACAAGCTCTCAATCAACAAATGAATTAAAAGATTATGGCTCTCAGAATGTAGAGGTGTAAAACCCAATGGTTTTTTTCCTAAAAAAAAGGGTTTTTATCATGCAGAAATGGTAAAATATACAAAAGTATAAATAATTAGAATCAACTTCCATACGAATACATCAATAGAAAAATGGCAATGATTTTGCCTCATATGCTATTTAGGCTGTCAGTTGGGTGGTGTCGGGTAGGAGCGGGCAAGGGGTGTGATTCTGAGCCCTGACACTGTCCACCTCTGAATGGAGCTCTGAATCACACCCCCTTTTCTGCTCCTGCCTGACCCTGCCCATCTGACAATACAGAGCCTAAGTACCATATTAGGCAGAGTTTCGACAAAGAAAGGCAAAAAACATTTATATTTATATTATAACATTATACTAATATTTAATTATACAAAAACTATATTTTATTGAGAACTACTGACATACAAACACAGCATCCAGGAAACAGTCATGGTGGTTTGTATATACAATGAAAAAATACTCCTCCCCCTCAAAGCACAGTGTGTTTGGATACCAGTAAAGAAAAAAATAAATGAAAAACAGTAAACCAAAAATAGCATACTATGCACAGTAACCCTGCTGCCACTACATATCCATATGAGTAACTCTTACCCTCATCTATGGTCTCCACCTACCATCCCTTATACAGCGTGCTCCAAATTATTATGCAAATTGGTTTAAATGTCATAAAGAATAATTTTCATTAACACCTGTGATAATTAGTTTGTCAGGTGAGCCCAAATAAAGGAAATCTACTTAAGGCTGAAGCCCTATGTAGTGAAAACGCAGTTTTTTCTTTTAAACATTTTACTGTACCTTCAAAGTGAATGAGATTCGGGCTAATCCCATTCACACATCTCAGAAAAAAAAACATTGCCGAAAAGTTGCGTTTTTTGAAAATCACAGCATGTCAATTATATCAGCGGAAACGCTAGCGTTTTCCCTATAGGTTTAATTAGAGAAGAAAATCCGCTGAGAAAAACTCAGCAATGCAATGAAAACGCTGTGGAAAAAACACGTGATGCATTTCCACTGTGTTTTTTTCTGCAGCGTTTTTTAGCTGCGTTCTGCAATGTGGGGTCTTAGCCTAAGAAGCACATTCCACATTATTAAGCAGGCCACAAGATTCAAGCAGTATGGGAAAGAAAAAGGATCTCTCTGCAACTGAAAAGGGTCATATAGTGCAATGCCTTGGACAAAGTGTGAAAACATTAGATATTTCACAAAAACTTAAGTGCGATCATTGTACTGTGAAGAGATTTGTGACTGACTCAGAGACATAATGAGTAAGGTTTCTGCCAGACATATTCAAAGCAGCAAACAGGTATTTGAAGCTGATGGTGCCTCTGGAGTCCCACAAACCTCAAGGTGTAGGATCTTTCAGAGGCTTGCAGTTGTGTATAAACCTAATAATCTGCCACCACTAAACAGTGCTCACAAGCATAAATGGTTGCAGTGGGCCCAGACATACAGGAAGACTAATTTGGAAACAGTCTTGTTTACTGATGAGTACTGTGCAATCTTGGATGGTCGAGATGGATGATTGGTGGATGGCCACCATGTCTGAACAAGGCTGCGACATCAGCAAGGAGGTGGCAGAGTCATGTTTTGGGCTGAAATCATGGGGAGAGAGTTGCTAGGCCCCTTTAGGTTCCCAGAAGGTGTGAAAAGTATTTAGAGTTTCTGAGTGACAACTTTCTTCCATGGTACAAAAAGAACTGTTCTTTCCGTAGCAAAATCATCTTTATGCATGACAATGCACCATCTCATGCAGTAAAGAATACCTCTGAGTCATTGGCTGCTATGGGCATAAAAGGAGAGAAACTCATGGAGTGGCCACCATCCTCCCCTGACCTCAACCCTATTGAGAATCTTTGGAGTATCCTCAAGCTAAAGATCTATGAGGGTGGGAGACAGTTCACATCAAAACAGATCAATATACCAAGTAAAAGGGAGTAATCTGCCCCGATGTTGGTGAAACGTGCATTGGGAGGCGTTTCTCCCTTTTGGTTGGTATATTGATTATTTAATGTCATTTTCTTCCCACCATTGTTTATGTTCATACGTGTGTTTGAATATATGGCAATTGGCTATGCTAGATACTTGTGTACCAACAATGAGATGTATATTTATATATATGTGCATGACTTATGGGAGGGTATATTTTGATGTTTGGTAGCATATGAGGTACCTGGATACAGCTATAACCGCATGATGGCAGGTGGAGGGGTATGTGACAGTATTATTAAAAGACAGCAAAACTTATTGTAAAGTAGCCAATCCCTTTAATGTGAAACTTATTGTAAACTCTGCATTTCACCTGACATTTCATTTTCCTCTGGGAATGCAAAGGAGAAAAAAAAATATTTAGTAAATTTGTTTTTTCTCATCCCCTCCACAATTTCCCCTTTGTTGCATTTAATTGGCTAGCACTTTTAGTTTTTATCTTTTTACAATTTATATAACTGAAGAATATTTTGAGGGTTTTTTTTACTCTCTGATCTTCCATCTTTCCAGGATACAGCTATTGCTGCATTTTTTACGCAATATGTAGATGAAATTAAAATAAATCTCATTCACTTTGCTGGGACAATAAAATGCTGTGTTTTTTTTTTGCTGTGTTTTTCCAGCAGCCTAAAACACTGCGTTCCTGCCATGTGTGGCCTGAGACTTGTTGTGGTTTGCTGCCTCATCTATTTGCCTTTGTAGTAGTTTTTCTGTGGGTTCCATTATATTTGGCAGCTTTTAGCATACCCCTATGAGTATTTTATTATTCTTTTTCCTGCCCATAGAGCCTCCAAGTCTTTATTACCCTCACATATATCTTCCCATAGTGTGAACTTTAAACATTACTTTCCACAATGTAAAACCCATCACTTTGCATTTTTCAGATTTTCTGAACAAACTGTAAAACAAACTTAACCCTGTGAGTTATCCATCCAGTCATGACTATGGTCTGGCCATGTCTCAGCTATAACTACTATGTCAATATGTTATCGCAGACATTAATAATTCCAGGTCTTGAGCTTTATTGGTGAGACTACTAGTGTTAGTCAACACAAAATTTAGAGGTTTTTGCTTATGTTTTATTCTATCCTTTTCACTATAAACTATTCTAACACCCTCCTTTGCTTCATTCTGTTTCATGACTTTTTTGAAGGTTACTGTTAACACTGTCTCCCCCTCCACTATAGTAATTGCCCTTTCCCCCACTCCTCCAACTTTCTAGCCATCTTTCGCCCCAACACACTGTATCCTCCCCATCTACATGCAGCCCAACCATACTGAGGAGCTCATAGCCCACAATGAAGTTGAACCAGATCTCCAAGAATATAACCCCCTCCTTACTACATCAGTTATTTAACCACTTGTTTAACTCCCTAATCTCCCTCTGTCTCTCTGGTGTGACCCATGGAATAGCTAGTATTTCAGAAAATACTAATTTTGGGGTCCTTGCTTTCAGTTTACCTCACAAGTCCCTAAAAAATTTTTTAATGGCCTTCCACCTACTGCTAATTTTGAAAGTAGTATCATGTAATGTAATGTGTGCCATGACCGCTGGTTCTTTACCAACCCATCCCAGTAATCTATGAACCCAATCAACCATGAGTGGAACTCAAATGCCAGGCAAACACTACAACATTTGGTGATGCATATTTTTGTGATAGATTGCCCTGTCTGTTCCCCTAATACTTGAGTCACTCACTACCAGCAGTTGTCTGGCCCTGTATTCCTAACTTGCCCTTACTTGAGCAGACATTCCCTGGTTGTTAGAGGGAGTGTCTTCTGCAGCAGTATTACCTGTACTGACAGCCCCTTAGCTGTCATCTTGGCAAACTTGTGCCAATTCAGGGCTAACCTAATGGCAGGGAGTTCTTTCTTTGTTAGCAGCAAACTCCTTTCTATATTATCAATAATTCTCAGTCTTGCAATTTGCTCATTTAGATCTAGAATCTGAGAATCCAAATATGCAACTTTTTACATTTTGAACAGCTGTATACCCCCTCAAACAGCTGTTTAAGTACATGGCATAAGATGTACACTGGACCACATTGTTAATAATGATGGGCAAACCTTGCATGATTTTGATGCACCCATGTGACTCAGTGCCAATGATGTCACCCAGCAGGCCAAAAGAAACCATAAGATGGCATGATAGAAGACTGGACCCTGCAGTAGAGCCCCTGTAGAGGTGAGTTAAGGCGAGGATTCGTGTTTGTTGTTTCCACATCTCCCCAGGGGCTCTGCTTATTATACTCTGTGGTATTAAGAGACCCCAAAGTATAATAACGATTTGGTTGAATTTAATGGGTTGAGACACACCTGAAGTTTTTGGAAATGTTGTAACAAACCTAGCTTATTGTGAACTGGTTCGCTTTTCTCTATTAATAATGAAGCACATTTTACATAATGAGGACTACACAAAAGCAAGTAAAAATGGAACTAAAAAAACAAGACAGGCAAGATAGACAAGTGTATACAATCTAGTGACTTTCCTTTTAAACTACCTGAATCTAAAATAACTTAAAGAGGTTGTCCCAGTATGGACACTTATCCCCTATCCACAGGACAGGGGATAAATGCCCGATGACTGGAGGTCTGATCGCCGGGTCCCCCAGTGATCAGGAGGATGAGGACACACTTAAGACGGGAAAGACAGAAGACATTTGGGATGAAAACACACTCAGAAGCTCCCACACTTTATTTTTCAGTTAGTTTTTGAAACTGCTTTTCTCTCACTCACATGCAGTGAATGCTTCACATGATGCGTCCAAATGCAAAGTGGACAAAATTTTTAGAAGTCTTCTCTTCACAATACAGAACAAATATGCACAGAACCAGCACAGAAATCAACCATTGAGGCAGATTTTCCAGGCTTTGCTTGACACGAGGCAAAGGTTCAGTTCACTGCCCTTACCCAGTATCTAAATACATAAAAGTGGCTTATAGGTGCTTCCACAGACAACCAGCATTAGAGTCACATGTCACACAAAAGCCTGCAACTATTGGACATACCTTAATCCCGACCTGATGCAGGTATTTCCCATATCAGTGCTTTCATTTTTAATCCTTAATCTTCCAAAACTTTTTTTATTTTTCAGTTCACATACAGTGGGGAAAAAAGTATTTAGTCAGCCACCAATTGTGCAAGTTCTCCCACTTAAAAAGATGAGAGAGGCCTGTAATTGTCATCATAGGTAGACCTCAACTATGAGAGACATAATGAGAAAACACATCCAGAAAATCACATTGTCTGATTTTTTAAGAATTTATTTGCAAATTATGGTGGAAAACAAGTATTTGGTCACCTACAAACAAGCAAGATTTCTGGCTCTCACAGACCTGTAACTTCTTCTTTAAGAGGCTCCTCTGTCCTCCACTCATTACCTGTAGTAATGGCTCCTGTTTGAAATTGTTATCAGTATAAAAGACACCTGTCCACAACCTCAAACAGTCACACTCCAAACTCCACTATGGTGAAGACCAAAGAGCTGTGGAAGGACACCAGAAACAAAATTATAGACCTGCACCAGGCTGGGAAGACTGAATCTGCAATAGGCAAGCAGCTTGGTGTGAAGAAATCAACTGTGAGAGCAATAATTAGAAAATGGAAGACATACAAGACCACTGATAATCTCCCTCGATCAGGGGCTCCACGCAAGATCTCACCCCGTGGGGTCAAAATGATCACAAGAACGGTGAGCAAAAATCCCAGAACCACACGGGGGGACCTAGTGAATGACCTGCAGAAAGTTGGGACTAACGTAACAAAGCCTACCATCAGTAAGACACTACGCCGCCAGGGACTCAGATCCTGCAGTGCCAGACATGTCCCCCTGCTTAAGCCAGTACATATCCGGGCCCGTCTGAAGTTTGCTAGAGAGCATTTGGATGTTCCAGAAGAGTATTGGGAGAATGTCATATGGTCAGATGAAACCAAAGTACAACTGTTTGGTAGAAACACAACTCGTGGTGTTTGGAGGAGAGTGAATGCTGAGTTGCATCCAAAGAACACCATACCTACTGTGAAGCATGGGGGTGGCAACATCATGCTTTGGGGCTGTTTCTTTGCAAAGGGACCAGGACGACTTATCTGTGTACATGAAAGAATGAATGGGGCCATGTATGGTGAGATTTTGAGTGTAAACCTCCTTCCATCAGCAAGGGCATTGAAGATGAAACGTGGCTGGGTCTTTCAGCATGACAATGATCCCTTGCACACCGCCAGGGCAATGAAGGAGTGGCTTCGTCAGAAGCATTTCAAGGTCCTGGAGTGGCCTAGCCAGTCTCCAGATCTCAACCCCATAGAAAACCTTTGGAGGGAGTTGAAAGTCCGTGTTGCCCAGCAACAGCCCCAAAACATCACTGCTCTAGAGGAGATCTGCATGGAGGAATAGGCCTACATACCAGCAACAGTGTGTGCCAACCTTGTGAAGACTTACAGAAAACGTTTGACCTCTATCATTGCCACTGTATAATAGCTGTCACCACTATGGTACAATCACAGGCCTTAATGGAGACCCTGCACGCATGACGTCATAGGAGAGTGCCAGACACCGCAAGGAGGAAGACTCAGAGTGCCGGATGCTGTGAGGAGGCCCAAAAGAGGTAACGGAAGGTGAATGTAAATGTTTTTCTTATTTTTTTCACCTCCCCTGGGCCTCCAGCTATTATACTCTGGGGCCTGAAGAGATCCCAGAGTATAATAATTTACCGATGGTGGTCATTTTGGTTCATTCGAGACGAATCCCAAATTGTTTGTTTTTGTTAAAAACCGAACAATTTGGAATATTTGGGTTGAATGTGATTCACCCATCTCTACTGATGACACCGTTTAATATTCCAGAGGTCAGCAACATTCAGCACTCTGGCTGCTGTGAAACTACAACTCCCAGCATGCTCCATTCACTTCTATGGGAGTTCCAAGAGCAGCAGAGTATGCAGGGAAGCTGGAAAAAATATTTATAGGAGACTTATCATAAGAAAACACCCACAGTTGCACATTTTTGAAAATTTACCTTTATTGCGCCATTCAGTACAATTACAGCAATGCCAAATTTAGGTTTAAGTCAGACTTTGCAGAAAATCTTTGTTTTTTGTTTTTTTGTTGCTGTAGTTTTTTTTTTGTTTTTTTGTTTTTTTTTTCACAAAGCCAGGAGTGGCTTTAGAAGAAGGGAGAAGTGTAAGCGCTTCCTTCATATTTATTATTACTTATGAAGCCACTTTTGGCTTTGGATCAAAAAAGACACCAGGAAATCTGCAACAAAAAATATATCATTTTTGTTATATTTTAATACATTAAAATCTGCTGCGTTTCCTTTCTGTGCCAACATACCCTTAGTTGTGGTGCATTAATTGTGTGCAGGATGCTTATCACAAGCCTCGCTATTCTGCTTATTATGTCCTCACCACACTTCTAAACTCTGATTTTATGTGCGCGACTTTTATTCAGAATAAAGTATTATGAATGTGAATGTCAGTTCTGCAACATCACATTGCTATTTTTTAGCTGTAGAGTTAAGCAGACATAAATAACATTGTAGTTTTCCAGATGGTAGCTGGTATTTACAATATGAAACCATAAATATGCAATTCAATCATGTCTCACTCCGATGCTTGGAATAATAAAATATTATGACAGTTGAAAGTCAGTGATAGTAATCACAAAGAATTTCATAGGAGTTGTCCCGAACTTTTACTAATATATGTAATGTATGGCTTTACTCTACCAGATAACCAGGGAGACTTAAGGCTGTATTAGACAGCCAGATCTCGACCCACAGAAGTGCCGATCAATGAGAAACTGATCGCCTCTCGTTTGCATCAACCTAATTACACCAGCCGACTGAATGGGGATAAGTGATCTGTACTGCGATTGTTCCTCCCCATGCGGCTGCATGGATTATTGGTAGGACTGCCCATATTACACAGATGATTTGCTACCGATAATCTGCATCTTTTATCCTGCATAAGGTCCCACATTGTGGAAACGCATCGTTTTTTGCTTCAGAGGGGAAAAGTACTTTCTTTACATTTTCCATTCCTTTTCAAGCCACTCCTAACTTTGGCTCAAAAAAATGCAGCAAAATCTGGAACAAAAAACATTTCATTTAGGAACTGGGGCCTTAGCCTAAAAAGAGGCAATCAAATGACCAGTAAGCGCTCAGTTAGTCAGCGGATTACTGTAGACAGGGCTATGACGTAAGACCGCTTGTTACCGATAACAGCCCTAAATATCGGACAGTCTAAAAGGGCCCTTACACCAAGTTTCTTCATATAGATATTTGTCTATAACACTGACTCATAAGTTAAACAGCCCAAAGGATCCCAATTTCAACTTTGATGCTCACCTTTGCCATGACTATTTTGCGCCCTAAACTGCCATTCATGCCCACATTCCTTGAAGGGGATGTACAGGATTATTAAAACATTTCAGAAACAGCTCCAGTCCACTTGGTTCTTTAGCTTAAAGTGTAGCTCCAATCATATACAGTTAGGTCCATATATATTTGGACACTGACACAAATTTTGTGTTTTTCTACCTGTTTACTGAAAAATATTCAAGTTATAGTTATATAATGGACATGGACATAAAGTCCAGACTTTCAACTTTCATTTGAGGATATCCACATTAAAATTGGATGAAGGGTTTAGGAGTTTCAGCTCCTTAACATGTGCCACCCTGTTTTTAAAGGGACCAAAAGTAATTGGACAATTGACTCAAAGACTGTTTCATGGGCAGGCATGGGCAATTCCTTCATTATGTCATTCTCAGTTAACCAGATAAAGGGCCTGGAGTTGATTTTAGGTGTGGTGCTTGGATTTGGAAGATTTTGCTGTGAAGAAAACATGTGGTCATAAAGAGCTCCACATGCAGGTGAAACAAGCCATCCTTAAGCTGCAAAAACAGAAAAAACCCATCCAAGAAATTGCTACAATATTAGGAGTGCCAAAATCTACAGTTTGGTACATCCTGAGAAAGAAAGAAAGCACTGGTGAACTCATCAATGCTAAACGTCCTGGACGCCCACGGAAGACAACACTGGTGGATGATCGCAGAATAATTTCCATGGTGAAGAGAAACCCCTTCACAATAGCCAAACTAGTGAACAACACTCTCCAGGATGTAGGCAATGTATCAATATCCAAATCTACCATAAAGAGAAGACTGCATGAAGGTAAATATAGAGGGTTCACTGCATGGTGCAAGCTACTCATAAGCCTCAAAAATAAGAAGGCTAGATTGGCCTTTGCTAAAAAAAACATCTAAAAAATCTAGCTAAGGCCTGGAAGAACATTCTTTGGACAGATGAAACCAAGATCAACCTCTACCAGTATGATTGAAAGAAAAAAGTATGGCAAAGGTGAGGTATACCTCATAATCCAAAGCATACCACATCATCTGTAAAACACGGCGGAGGCAGTGTGATGGCTTGGGCATGCATGGCTGCCAGTGGCACAGGGTCACTAGTGTTTATTGATGATGTGACACAGGATAGAAGCAGCCGGATGAATTCTGACATATTCAGAGACATACTGTGTACTCAAATCCAGCCAAATGCAGCCAAACTGATTGGTCGGCGTTTCATAATAGAGATGGACAATGACCCAAAACATAAAGCCAAAGCAACCAAGGAGTTTATTAAAGCAAAGAAGTGGAATATTCTTGAATGGCCAAGTCAGTCATCTGATCTCAACCCAATTGAGCTGCATTTCACTTATTAAACACTAAACTTCAGAGATAAAGGCCACAAACGAACAGCAACTGAAAACCGCTGCAGTAAAGGCCTGGCAGAGCATTAAGAAGGAGGAAACACAGCAGCCTCTGGTGATGTGCATGAGTTCAAGACTTCAGGCAGTCATTGCCAACAAAGGGTGAACAACCAAGTATTAGAAATTAACATTTTATTTGTAATTATTGAATATGTCCAATTTCTTTTGAGCCCCTGAAATGGAGGGATTGTGTGTAATAAATACTTTATAGTTCTCACATTTTTATGCAATCATTTTGTTCAACCCACTGAAATAAAGCTGAAAGTCTGAACTTCAACTGATCTGAATTGTTTTGTTCAAAATTCATTGTGGTAATGTACAGAACCAAAACTAGAAAAATGTTGTCTCTGTCCAAATATTTATGGACCTAACTGTAGCTTTTTGTAAATGAATAGTGCAGGTGAATATAAGCAACTTTGTAATATACTGTAGTACTGTGCAAAAGTTTTTAGGCATGTGTGGAACAATACGACAAAGTAAGAATGCTTTCAAAAATAGAAGTTTTAATAGTTTATTTTTGTCAATTAGAAAAATTTAAACAGAATAACAGCATAAATTCTTCTAGATACACTTGCAGACAGTTTTTGAAGGAGCTTGGCAGGAAGAACTAAGCACAGATCTTCTGTGGATATAGGGTTGCTCAGATCCTTTTGTCTCTTCATGTAATAAAATACAGACTGGATGATGATGAGATCAGGGCCAGATCATCATTTCCAGGACTCCTCCTCCAAAGGGCAAAGGTCACACCAAATATTGATTTCTCTTTTGTTCATTCACCTAATTTTACTAATTAACAAAAATATACTATTAACACTTCTATTTTTGAAAGCATTTTCTCCACACCTGCCTCACACTTATATAGTACTTATACAGTACTGTATATGCCTGAATTACATATATAATGTATATAAAGTACATATACATTTGCTAAGGATAGGCTATCAATATTGTTAATCTGTGAAAAACCTTTAATATACAGTCTATTTCTATGTATTTTTGTTTTATTTTATTACATCCTATGGAACGCTTTGACCTCAAGTTGAAAGTTGTAAAATGTATTAATATTTGTCTGGTTTATTGGAGATGGCTAAAAATGCGTAATACAAAAGATTATAGAAAGAAGTCAAATATAGTACTTTTGATACCAATTTATGTGTACGAACATTCAGTTACATTGAGCCAAAGCTAGAGGCAGCTGGCGTTGCTTTATGTGGCAAAATCCTCTGTGTTACAGCCAGGCAAAAAGTCAATCTTTCACAGAAGGGAAAAAATAGACAAAGATCAGTAACAAAAAGGGCTAGCTAACTAAATATTTTTGTGATAGCGCAATCAAGGAAAATTGGACTATTAGCACAATTTCCTGCAATTATGAGGGAAAGTCATTAGTAAGTCAGGCCCTTTGTCTTTTACAATATATATGAAATTATATAGCACAGAGACAATATAAGCACTTCACAAAAGTTTAAAAGGCTTGCTATTTAAAGCTCTTCTTCTTTGTGTTTCATGTATTGGAGGATTCTAATTTTATTTGGAATTTTAAATCACGTTTGTTTTTTAAATGAACTTCCTTTTGCAGAGTATATTACCAGGTACAACCACTCGGCACTTATACCTTCTCAGCCTCTAATTTATTACAATTACTTGTATTATCTCATTGAACCTTTACCCCATATAGTCTGCAAGTATGAGCACAATATGGTATAACCTTTCTGTGCATTTGCAGTCCATTGATAGATTAATCGTTGAAGTACAGTACTGGACATGTATACACAGCCATTTAATGTGTTCATGCTAATTCCTATTGTACACGAGAAATCTACAGTAATTGTGGTTTATGTCCTTTGAGCTTATGTATCAGGATTCCCTTTGTTAAGATAAAGGGATTTTCTGGTACTGGGAAGGTTTTTTTTTTATTCCCAGAATAAGTCGTCATTATCAGTATATCAGATTGGTCACCACCTCTGCCACTCCCATTCGATGCATCCTTTAATAGGTGTCACTCCACTAATTCTGGTAAGACCAACACTTATCTGCTCTTCGTGTCTTCCTCCAGTACTAGAACTATATATTGTATGAAGTCAGAAGCCCAAAGCTTTATACACTGTGTGTGGGCCATGCTGACATACTGCAGTTTTGCCTTTATTCATGTGAATTGTAGTAGAGCTGCAGTACCCTGGCACAGCCACTATACAAAGGCTCCATGCACTGTATAATTCAGGCTCCCAAGGCAGCAGTAAACAGCTTGTCAGTGGGGGACTCAGGTGTTAGACCTCTCTGAATTTATATAGAAGACCTGTTAGGTCATCAGTATCAAAAACCCTCCCAGGAGCCGGAAAGGGTTGTCCTAGATATATAAAAATTGAGTAAGATACTATTTGAAACTAAGAAAAAAATAACACTGTGAATGTCATGCCTTTCCATATCTTTCCATATCTGCCACTCTCATCTGCAGTATTATTGGTCCTTGCCGGATCAGGAGGAGTGATGCCCTGTTTGTTGTTATCTGACCATTGTATCCAATCACTGGCTTTATTGGTCACCTTTGAAAAACAGTACATAACCACTGAGGGCAGTGATTGGCTACAGCAGTCATGTGACATTGAAGGGGACATCAACACTTCCAGTACTCAGAGTGAGCAGAGTTTTTTTGTATGTTTCAAACTATTTCCTGTCTTCAATTTTTAGATATACTTTGGAGAACCAACTTATAGATGACCTTTCACCACCTCCACCAACTCTAGTCTCATCCTTTAATAACCACAGCGTCATTGATTTTGGCACATTTACAATTTTATCTTGATTTCCACCATTCCTGAGCAATCAGTGCTGTTAGCTTTGCCAATTAGGTCCCTAGTGTCAGGGTGGAGTAGGCAAGGAGGTATGTTTTTGAGCTTTCTGACACTGTCCAATCAGAGGAAGATAGAGTCAGAACTCTGAATCATACTCCCGTGCTGGCTCTGACCCAAGATCACCCACTTGACAATAGAGAGCTTAATTAGCATTAGGAAACCTCTGCGGACCTTCTGTGAAAAGCGCTGTGGGAAAAAAACAAGATTCATTACCGCTGCGCTTTTTTGCTGTGGCCCGCTACATGGGGCCTCAGTCTTAATAAAGCCCAAGTGCCACCTTAATTAAATTAATTGCCCCCTCATATTATGCCCCTGACATATATACTGCACCTCTAATGAGCCCTTTTATAAATGATACCCCCTAATGACCCCTTATATAACCTCCCCCCTTGTATTCATAATGCCCCCTAATAGCCCTTATATAAATGACCCCCCCCTTACGTTCACAATGCCCCCTTATATAAATGACCCCCCCACCGTCATAATGCCCCCTAATGAATCCTCCCTTATAATTCTCCCTTCTACTTCCCCCCCTTATACTATTAAAACACCCACAACTGCACTAAAAAAAAGAAAAAAAAAGTTATACTCGCCTACTTGCGATCCTTAGGTGAATGGAGCCACTGCCGTCTCCTCTTCTTGGCCCTACGCTGTATGCACAGGGTTCACGCATAGGACATCTGCATCTCAGTGTAGGCACGATGCTATGATGTCATGGCGCCGTGTGTCTTGTAAACCGCAGGCCTGAAGTGGCTTGCAGCTTAAAAGACAGTTAGTTGCAGGATGACTTTTAACTAGATCGGTGTCTACAGACATCGATCTAGTTAAAAGTAAAACATGTATTAATGACGGTCCCCCAGGTTGGCTCCCCCAAAGAATCAGTGGGCCCGGGGCAGCCGCCCCCTCTACCCCCACACTAGCTACGCCTCAGGCTAGTGCCTATTAATGACTGCAAAAAGTGAGAGTTGCTGGACATGGTAAAAAGTTCTCTATAGTATTACCTGTTATTGCTATGTTCAAAAAACTCTCAAAGGCATAAGATGAGTACACAATGGAATATTGCAGATTTACATATTGATTCACATAGGGCAGACTTGTTATACATATTTCTTTGACTTCCCATACATATGAATGAGTTTTGCCAAGACCGCAATGCACAATGAGACAACATCATTCAGATGTATGGAATGGATTTCTTGCTGCTGAAATTTGCTTGTGTGAGCATACTTATAAAGATGTAGCAGGTATCTGTGACACTCCACTAAAGAACCATTATAAGATCTTTATACAAGTTTACAAATTCTGTACCGTCACAATAACTGGAGTAAGGTGTCTAATGGATACTTTACAGTGCAAATTTACCACATACAGCACAGCCCTTGAACATGAGTGTGCAGACCACTAATACTTCACTGCTGCACACTTTACGGAAGAATCTCTTTTGTCCGAATGAGTAATATTAGCGGAAATGCCAAGTGCCATCCAGAGCCATTTCTTTATACATGCTGGAAATGACTCCTGTCGGAACTCTTCCTGCCAAGCTGTTTACATGGTAATCTGTCGTTCTATGGGTCTTGTACCTAAATGGGTTCATACATTAAGAGTTTATAGGGATGCTGCTGAACCAATCTACAGTTCTAATCACGGTAATAGGTACCATATGCACAGGATATTCTGTCTTTTGCTCATTGTGAGTGATCATTATGGTCAATCTCTACAATGAAAGAGCTGCTGCCTTTCCCATATCCCATGCCATGTAGAGAATTGCAGCTCAGATCTTTTCAAGTGAAAAATTAGGCTAATTTGCAATTTTTGGGTGGTGGTTATCTCTGTAGAATGTCATTGATCTCCTTTCCTTATTCCTTAGTACAAAGTGTATATATAATAATTATTTTTCATGATATTTGTACTTTGGTTTGTATTGTTATGTTACTTTGTCTTTCCATATATGTTTGTCTTATGTTATGGACTCACCAGTTGCTCTTACCAAGCCATTGATGTAAAGGGAAAACTTCAATTTTTCTTAGTCTAAATTGAGAGATTTCAGGCTTATGCTAATTGATGCTTTAATAAATTGGTGTGGTCATTGTCAGCCTGCCCATTGCTATTTTGTTATGAAGAGAAAATAAATAAAGAATTACAAAAAAAACCCCTTTAAGTTCCAATAAAGGGGCTGCACATATTAGATTATTGTTATTTAAACATGCCAATTTCAATGGACATATTAATGTGTATATGGGTATCCTGACTTTTCCCCAATAGATGATGTTGGGGGAAAGAAGCTTTGGTTATGTTGGATTTCAATACTCCTAATGTAAACCCTTCTGTAGTTAGATTCCTTAAAATGTACCCTCTGTTCACGCTCCAACATTACCTCACAGGATATGATGCTGTTTCAGACTAACTTTATATGTCCAGGCACCATCTGCACGTTAAAGGACACGACTGATGACGGCTCATACAGCTTTATATATGTGTAATGACAGTAACCTCTATTACAAAATGTCTGACCATTGTATAAGCAATGTTACCTCTGATGCTGCCCCTGCTACCTCTTGTGTCACCCCCGCTGCCTCATAGATTGTTAGCTCTTGTGAGCAGGGCCCTCAGTCCCAGTGTGTGAATTGACTATTTCTTTGTAATGCATCTTTTTTGTCAGTACTTGAACCCTACAAATTGTACAGTGCTGCGGAATATGTTGGCGCTTTATAAATAAAATATATTATTATTATTATTATTATTATCATTATTATTATGTTTGATGCTTTATTCTCACAGGAATTAGCCAACAGGAAAGGTGTATTTTACCCTCTCGCTATATATGCTCAACCATGCATGGAGTTTGGAGAATTTGGGCGGAATAACTGCTGTACAAAGAAATGTTCTAGTGACAGCTATTAAAGGTATATGGATACTTTTACTGGGGTAGGACACCCTTTTAAGTTCCCCAGACTTAGGGAATCTTAGCTTGACTTTGTTTACTAGTTATATTGGACCTTGCCTTTGTTTCCAACTTGTTTCTTAAGTTGCTACTATTTTATTTTACCCAAGTCTTGCGTTTCCATGGACTACAAAATCTATATTTCCACTGGTATTCATCCGGCAGTGGATCTGATCTAAATAATGCATATGCATGTGTAAAACTTGCTGTATAGCAACCTGTGTGAAAGGATGATATAATGTAGTATAGACAACTAGAGGAATGAAATAAATAAAGGAACCTGTTGGATCAATGTTTTATATTGAGGAGTGGGACAGTGCCAACCATAGAGGGGAAATTACATATGTAGCAAAGTTTAACTTTACAATGATATCTTAAAGATATGTCACTAATAGCAGATCAGCAGGGGTCTGGCACCCATACCACCACCGATCAGCTGTTCTCTGCAATTGATACACAGAGAATAGAGCAGGAAGAGAAATCGCTGTTTTTTGTGTAGCAGTCTTTGCAACTTAGCCCCCATTGAAATGAATGGGGGGATGATGTGCACTACTGGGACTGACCACTACACAGAGATGTCTACTTCCTGCTCCATTCTCTGTGTATCAGCTGCTGAGAACAGTTAATTGGTGGGGGTGTTGGGTGTTGGACCCCTACTAATCTGATATTTATTCTTAGAATATTTTCAGTCTGGAAAGCCACTTTAAGCTTTGCTACATCTGTACAAGGAATTTATACACTTAAATCAAAATATGTTATATACAGTACATCTCATTAGAAAAATTTGATTCAGCCAACTCGCCAAATTTTCTGAAATGTTTCAATTTCAATTAATTAGCGGCGAATCGCATTAAAAAACAGCTATTTCCTGGCTGCAGAGAGCCTGTATAGTGGTGTAGAACACTGTGCCTTGCAGTAACACGCATAGGGAGCCTACTGTGGTAGTGAAACTATACTGTGAGTCAGTATGACACACACATGACAGGCGTCGCTCTTAGAACCACTGCACACTTCACTTATTTGGCCAGTTACGGGGCCAAAACTGACCAACTAACTCAAGTGTGAACTCAGCCTTACAGGTCGATGTTAGTGCCATGTATAAAGAACCGTGCAGAGGCCCAAGATCCTACTGTAGCGTGAATGAGCGCACTACTTTTACACCGACATTTGCTGATTTCATGTAGATATCTACAGAACCTGTACTATTAAAAGCTTATACAAGTAGAGCCCCCCTGACAGAGTGGAGAGGGTGTCAGCAGTAAGTTTGTGTTGAAGTCACTGATTATTTTGCCCTTCCTCTGATCCGTCAGAACAGTAACCCCCCCAAAAAAATGGATCCTGTCTGTTGAGCATCCGCCTTCACTTGGTCAGGATTTGGTCAGTAATCCATCAGTATTGCTGATGCCAAAAAAAACAGAAGTGGATCCCAAACAGAGATGACACATGAATGGAATATTTGCATGTCTTCTGTGTTTTGTACCCACTCCTGCTTTTGGCTACCAAATCATAAGCCAATTCTGATGGGAACATACAGGCCTTACAGCTGCTACACAGACAGGATCCGTTGTGCGTCTCATTTTTCCTTCCTTCTGACAGATCAGAAGAAGGGTCAAATAAATGATGATGTTAATCAGGCCAAAAAGGCAAAATAGTGGCCCAGTCATGGAGTGGGGAGGTTGGGAACAGCATGAGAAGTGACATAATGTGGAGGTAGCAGCAGCATGAAGAGGCCACAGAGTGGTAAGATGACATAACATGGAGGTGGCAGCAGCATGAGGAGGCCATAGATTGACCCAGTGACAGAATGGAGAGGTGGGTGGCACAAACAGTACCTGCTAATGATGGTGGCTGTAAGAAGGAACACTTGGTATCAGATGGGTGGCATTAGGTGGGTGGCAGCATCAGAATAGTAGCTGAGGCAGGTAGCCAGAAGAAACCGGTCTCTTTTGTCAAGGTTTGGGTGAGGCAGTGTTAGGAGTTGGGTCGGAACCTCCACGGCGGCATGCGAGTGTTGCCAGCCCTCTCCTCTTATGGACCGTGGCCTATCTCCTTCATGGTGGCATGCAGAGGTTGCCCTCTCCTGAAAAAGGCCACGGCCTTCTTTTTCTGGCGCAGGGGTGAGGCTGGGCCTGCCGCAGCCTATTTATTCTGTACTTCTGCCCCGGCTCACCACTGGCTATTTGGTCTGTTCCTGATAGTTAGCTCTCCTGTGTCCCATGTGTTGCCTACCTTGATCTCCTAGTTCCGTTTTTGACTCTGCTTTTGCCTCCTGATTTTGTACTGCGTTCACTTCTGTTGACGACCCTGGCTTGCCTTCATACTCCTGCTCCTTTAACAAGACTTGGTACCGCTCTGCTCTCCTGTTATCGACCCGGCCTGCTTGACTTTTCTCCTGGATTACCCATCTGTACTGTGCTGACCTCTCATTGATGATTTGGATTGGACGACTACTCTACTGCTGCACTGCTGCCATCTACTTGCCATTGCCATCCACTGCATTCTTGTTTTCCGACCTTTGTCTCATCTCTGAACACCTTCTGGTAAGTGATTTCAGTTTCTGGGTCTGCTGTGACTAGTGGGGTGCTGTGCGTTCAGTGCTCTCTGACCCGTACCGCCCTGCCCGACGGTAACTTCCAAGTCCATCCCCACCATCAGGGGCTCTGGTGAACATCTCTGGAGGGTCGGGATTGGTGCGGTTTGGAGTGCGCAGGAGGCTCAGCGCTGTTTTGTACATTTTGATCAGTGTGTCTGGTGCTGGGACTCACTATTTTGCCCAGTGCTGCATTTGTTTCCTAACAGGCAGCATGGATGATTTAATCTGATGTATCAGGCATTGGTGGGTGGAAATCCTGGCTGATCCACACCTGATTCGTCTTGACAAAGGTCAGTCTCTCCACATTTTGGGTGGACAGGTGAGTTCTCCTTGGGGTAACTATGGTCCCTGCTGCACTAAACACCCGCTCTGATCCCACACTACTGGCTGGGCAGGACAGCTTTTCCAGGGCAAACTCAGCCAGTTGCGGCCACAAATCTAGTTTGGCTGCCCAGTAGTCCAGCGGATCTTCGATGATGGGTGGCAGTGTGCACTCCAAGTATGCCACCACCTGTTGGTTCAGGTTCTGCTCTATGTCTAGCTGTTGGTAAGTAGTTTCTTCACTATGCAAGTAGTGAAGAAAGCTGCTCATCAGCGACTCTAGGCTCAGGCTGCTGCTGATGGAGCTGATATTGCTCCTGCCCCCCCACTCCCCACAGCAGCCATGGTAGTGCAAGGTGAGCACCCAGGGCCCCCCGGTCAGATCTGCGAGAGGATGGACAATGGCGCAGATAGGCAGCAGCCAACTGACTACATAGGATGTCTCTATAGTAGTTCAGTTTGTCCTTCCTCTCAGCGAGTGTAAAAA
This sequence comes from Leptodactylus fallax, assembly GCA_947044405.1. Lineage (NCBI taxonomy): Eukaryota > Metazoa > Chordata > Amphibia > Anura > Leptodactylidae > Leptodactylus > Leptodactylus fallax. Next base: position 2,380,769 of record CAMRHE010000009.1, on the reverse strand, counting down.
AGGCCCTCATTTTTGATTGGTAGCAATTGTCTAACATGGTGAAGAGCCAGTAGTCATCCCTCTGCCAAATGGTGACAATTCGGCTGTCACGCAAAAAAAAAAAGCTGCACGGCAAAAAGGCCTGTAATTTTCTCCCTTCAACATACAAAGGCGAATAAGCCAATTATTTTTTCCCCACTAATAAATGCCAAGAAAAGACTTTACAACATATAACTGCACTGCACAACGACTAATAAGACCCAATAATTTGAATTACACAGGTATGATCTATTGCAAGCCTGCAATGAGCAGCAGTATAATGGCAGTCACTGCACCAAGGTGTAGTAGGATTGTTCCTATTACCCAGGCTGCAAACACCCCAAATGAACCCCGTTCTGCTTTAATACTCTGTATAAATTCCTCCTTATCCTTTCCCTACACTTCTAATGCTCTTTCCCTGAACTTCGGTTGAGCAAAATATGAGTTTTCAAGTCTTTTCTACCACTTTCCCTAGTGTCTGCTGACATCTCTCCCTGCACTAAGTACACTGGAAAATGCCTGAATCCAAAATGGCAGAGACTATTTATAGAGCTGTGACATCACAGGGCTGGCTGACTGCTGATTGGCTGCACGCATGGCATTTTGGGTGATCCCGCGTACCCAGAGTTCCCAGAGTTCCTTGCCCCATGTCCTCAGCGAAGAGTGAGGAAATCTGGATTTGATGCGAATCGAATATTTCCTGAAATTCGGATCGAATTCCACTTCGTCAGCTTCGATTCACTCATCTCTACTTCTCATGTTGTTGAATTGTTGTCCTATCCTTATTGTTATAATAATTATTGGATATTATGAAGTCTGATACTAGTGTATGAGTTCCAAAATTAAACCTTTCTACTGTACATCCTTTTCATCTGGCAAATTTAAGATCATTGCTGCACAGATAACTATAAAGTTAAGATAAAGAAGAAATAAGAGAGATTAGCATACAGTAGCTTTGATGTAGTACATGCAGTAAATGATTTGGGACCCATATGTTAAGCTGATCTCACGCTGGTCACATCACCATTATGGTAGTTACACCCTTGATGCTGTGCTTGTAATATATATGGATCTTAGTTTTGAGGCTTTTGTGAGCTCTTGTTTTAGGTTGACTATTTGTATCCTATGATTTGTGGCAAGATAAACCTTTAGCCTAGTTGTTTATCTCATCAGTATAAAACATTGAATATGTAACCACTGTTTCATCTACTGAGCACTGCAGTTTTAATTTCTGCCCGTAAATCCTGTATGGCTGTAGTTGAATTTTTATTACTATCTTGCGCAAAGAACTACACGGGATCCACAATGACTCCATTTGCTGCAGTGTGCATCTTTGTTTCCTTTTGTTGTTAGAAATGTTAAAGCACTTGTGCAGTCAGCATGAGTATACGTTACCTCTCCGCAGCCCAGCGTACACCCTTATGCCATTTCTTATTATTAAAGCTGTAATATAACAGCTAAATAAAAGGGAGACAACCAAATGGCAGCTCCAAGTTACATGAAAAATTACTATAATCACTATTTTGGAAACACCCATCCATTGGCAAAATGGCTGATCCTCTTACAATGTGTTAGAAGAAGAGCCACTAATTAAAAAAAAAATCAGAATCCGTGGGTAATCGCAAAGATTAACTCTGTCACTTTAAAAAAAAATCAAATTGATGTCCTGAAGGGAAACGCGTACTAAGCCATGTAAAGTAGCTATTATGAAAATGTTTAGCCTTTGGAATGTATTACAGGCAGCGGCTGCTTTGCCAGATTTGTCAGCCAAAAACTCACTAAGCAGATTTGTCAGTAGCTGAGGCCATAATCTGTAAAACAGACATTGGCATAGAGATTAAAGATCAAGGGAATTATATTGCTTTTGTTACTGAACACTACAATTCCTTTGTATTTCGTTTATTTTATGTGGTTTGTTACTCAAGGCAAAGATCAGAGTTTAGTTGTTTAAATAAAGATGAATTCATTGAGAATGTAATTTTTTTCTTTTATCAAGAAAACTATATGTAATATAGAAAACCTATGGTTTCTCTCAAACATTAAACCAGATCATTGTATCATCCCACAGATGTTAATTCCAAGGCTAAGACTTCATAATTGTAATTTAAGTTACCCTTGCCTAAGGACCTGCAATCAAATTATTAGAGTGTTGCGCTGAGAGTATCTGGGTCATAGCTGCAACTTGCAAAGGGGATTCTCTTACAAGATGAAAAAGCTTGGCTTCTCTAGAGAGACAATTGCACCATTATGGTCTTATTAAGTCCTTGATGAGATGTGATAGTGATTAGTAAGGAGACAATATTACAATGTTTACTATCTATACAATTCTTACCTATTCGAGCAATTGTTTAATTAATTTTCTTTACAATATAAAGTGTAGTAATAGTAGTAATCCTTTCATGGCCAATGAATTGGCATTTGTGATTTCCAATGTATTGAATAAAATGTATAATTTCTAAATAGATTTAGTCATTTATGCAAATTTATTGCACTCCATGATCTACTTTAAAGAGGACCTTTTACCATTTCCATCTACGCCATCTCTTAGTTTGCTTCAATAGATGCACTGATTTTGCTAAAGATGGAATTTTATCTCTACCATTCCTTAGAAATTGGTGCTATTAGTTTAGTCAATATGCTAATTAAGCTGTCTGCCATCAGGTGGGTGGTCCTGGGTTGGAGTAGCCAGTTAGGGACCGCCCACCTGACAATAAACTGCATAATTGCGTTGAAAGTAATTGCACTGATTGCTTGGGAATGGAAGGCACTAGAGAACAAACTCAATCTGTGTCGGAATCAGGGGAGTGGCACTTATCAAAGAATGGAAAGAGTTGGATTTGATGGAGGTGGTAACCTTTAAGGAAACCTAAAGACCAAGGAAGCTCAGTAGTCTAGAATTGTACTCCTGTTGTGCAGAGAGTTGGATGGCATGTACCTTTGTACACTTGTAGTTGTTGGTGCTTGGAAGCAGATTGCTTAAAGGTAGCAATTCAGTGGTCTCAAAAACAAAAACAAGTGGTACAACCCCATAAGAAACTTTTAGGTTTGCAAGGCTGTGGTTGGTCCTATCCCCCTCCCCCAGAGAATCATATTGGCACTAAGCCAGCAGTTATTTCACGGAAATCCTGAACCTTGGAGGACTTATGGAATATTGTACAGTTTCACACTCTTGGAAGATGACTGCTCAAAAGTTACTTTTGTGCTATTGTTGTGAAGAAAACAAAGTCATCAGTTAAATCAGTACATTGTCTTAGGTTTTGACATTTTCTTCGTCTTCCATTTTCTTAGATATTCATTCTTGTTCTTTCATTCTGCAAAAGTTGAAACAGCAGGAGACCTGAGTCATTTCCTACAGGTGTGCTGTCACAAAAAAACAACCACATTTTTCTTTTTTTTTTTGGTGGTGTCTTTCAAGAAAATCACCTTATACGTCCAGCATGTACTTAACCTACAGCTGGATTCAAACATAGCATTTTAGCAATTGTTTTGTGACATTCTTATAGGGCTTATTCACACAACCATGAAAAACGCCATGTTTTAAAAAAAAAAGACATAGTGCCATGTGAATAGACCCATGTTCTATTTTTGTCCATTTTACGGATCTCTGAATAGACTCAAATCTGTGAGGGATTTTTGAAAATGGCTGTCTTATAAATGCAAAATGATTATGAAAAAATAGATTCTTTCATGTATTTCATTGCTGTTTTTTATCAGCCAAGAAGGGCAGATCTTGTATTGGTCACACTCCATTAGATTAAAACACATTCATCAACTTTACAGTTGATTTCCATGTATAAAATCACATTAACCAGTTTAAAGGGAGCCTGTCAGCAGGAAAAGTGCTATCAAACTAATGACATTACACTTTCCAAAGATGTCTTTCTTATTTTACATTACATTTTCATGAAAACTAGCATTTTATTCTCATGCAAATTAGTTGGGCATTTCTTCTCCTGCCAGGGATTTGCTTTACACTCTGGATAACTGGCCCTAACTGCAGACAAAGTGTAACAAAATGGAAGATGACACTCAAGAAATATCTGGAGCAGAGAGTAAAGCCCTGGGGGAGAAGAAATGGCCCTAAAGCCTTTTTCAGATAATTTGCATAAGAATAAAAAGCTGATTTTCATGAAAATAGAGCCTTGATGTAGAATAAGAAAGGCATCTTTGGAAAGTGTATGAGCAGCGTACAAGTTACTGTCATTAGTTTGACACCAATTTTCCTGATGATAGACTCCCATAATTTAAATTTTCATCTTTTTTAACCCCTTCCCGCTCTGCACTGTACTATTATGTTGCACTAAGAGTATCATTAACTCTCAGCACCGTAATAATACAGCGCTGTAATGCTGTGGGCATAGGAGCTGTGTCTGCGGCATTACCTCCAGCACTCAGCTGTGTTACACAGCCAAGGGCTTGGACCAGCAAAATAATCCCCTGGATGCTGTGATCAATAGCGATCACGGCATACAGGGGGTTTGAGGCAAGATCATCTCCCCGCTACCCTCGGATCCCCCACGATAAGATTGCTGGATCTGAGTTGTTGCCATTGCAGGCGGGATGCCAGGTAATGGCCTCCTGACTGCCTATGCACTGTTCCCATAGGGAACCTATGTGCAATGTATTGCAGTACATTGCACTCAAGATCTCAGATCCCAGGTTCAAGTTCTCTTGTGTGGACAGGGAAAAAGTAAAAGAAAGTAAAATAATAAAAAATAAACAAATAATAAAAAGTTCAAAAACCCCACCTTTATATTTAAAAGACATGTTAGTTATCCCCATGTGCATGTAAGCCCCCACTATCCAAAAATAGTATTATTTATTCCATGTAGTGAATGGCGTAAAAAAAAACAAAAAACACACAATATGCAAATTAAAGTATTTTGGTCACTTTGCTTTCCCCAAAAAATAGCAATAAAAAGTGATCAAAAAAATTATACATACCAATCATTGGTACCAATAAAAAGTACAACTTGTCCCGCAAATAAAGATCCCATACATATTTCCGTCAACAAAACAGTAAAAAGGTTATAGGCATCAGAATACAGTGACCACAGGAAAAACATAAAGATATAAAATATAAATATGGTATCACTGTAATCATAATGACCTGCTGGACAAAGCTGCCATGTCATTTTTAATATAGAGTTAATGCCGTAAAAATAAAATGCAAAACATTGTGATAGAATGGTGGGTTTTTTAACATGGACCCCCAAAAAACATTAATAAAAGCTGATGAAAACATTAAATGTACCCAAAATGGTGCCAAATGAAAGTACAACCCGTCACGTAAAGAATAAGCCCTCACTTAGCTATCTCAACAGAAAAATTAAAAAATCATGAATTTTGGAAGGCGGGGAAGGAAAATATGAAAAAGTCGCTGATCGTTAACATATAAACTACCCTGCATCATTAAAGTGATAAGTAACTGGGGTTCTTTTTTGTACAGTTATGTAAATAATTTTGAGTTTTTTCAGTGATAGATTGTGCTTTAATTTTATGCCATTTTTACTTTTTTTATTTTTAGCATTACTTTTTTGAAATCCAATCAGGACATAAAAAGGAAAAAGTGTTTGTTACTTAAAAGGAGGACAAAGTTCTACTAAAATTACAGTTATTTTCATGTGGAGGATATATAGTTCTGGGTTTTAGGGAGTAGGGTTAAAAGCTGTGGTATGGCCTAGTGGTGGATTTCTGTTTTTTTTTATCTTTATTTTATTTTATTTTTTTATTTTGTTGTGTCTTTATGTATTTATTATATCAAAAATGTACCATTTGGGGGGGGGGGATATCATCCTTACTTATTATTAATTTTTATTGCTGATATTGGGCTGACATATTAATCTTGGTTACATGTGAAATACAGTCTCCTGAGATATACTGCAGAGTTGATCAAGGTCTGCTAAGAACCAGCAACTCCTGTAGACTGCTGAAACTGGAGCAGGAAGCATTATGGTGGGTTCCTGATATACAAATGTGTGTACAGTCTTCACGAAGACAGGGATGGTAATATTTCTGCCTTCTCTATGGAAAGTTCAACTGCCTCTGATATCTGGCTCTCCTCTCTTGCAGACTCACTAGGATGTTATGGAATGTCCTTGAAGAGTTACATGCTAATCCGCCAAATATTTTAAGTGAGCAAGCAGTTAGAAAATGTTTTTCTTATTACAATCCCCTTCCAAGTGAACCTTGCTTGTTTTATTTCTTCACTTCCTCATATAGTCTCAGTGTAGCTCATTAAGGTATATTCACAGAGCGGAAAATGAAGAAGAGTTTGAGGTGGACATCCACCATAAAAGTTCAGACAACGGGAACAATGGCAGATGTGGTATGTACTGAATCCATTGGTAGAGAATCAGGAGACAGGGGCAAGATCAGATACACCAGTTGCACCACATCTGCCATTTTCTGCTGTCCGACCTTCTATTCCTGATGAAGGGGTATAGTATAAACTGTGACATATACTGTAATGCCATTGGATATACTGAAGTGTCATGTTTTATGTGATCTACTGGAATAAAACAATTATCTGCACACAGAGAAATCCTGGAGTGGCCTCCCAAATCCTTTACTTTACTGAACCTGATAGACGTATGTGACATCACTATCACAGCAAACAAACAGGACCCACACAATCATATGACCTCTTCTGGATATCAAAGCTTCAGAGGGAGATCAAGGATTACAATTTTAAACTGACTTATTATTATTATTATTCAGAAAATGATCAATAGTGTAAAAATATATATTTTTTTAATCCTCCTCTCCTCACTGATCCCTTGTCTCTCCCACTCTAAAGCTTCTCAGGTTCATAGCTAGTTTCTACTTTCTAGTTTCTCCGAACACACTGAAAATAAATACTCAGCCAATCACTAGCTCAACAGGGTCATTGACTGAGGCAGGTCACTATTACAGCCAACTATTGGCTGAGTAGTCATTTCCTGTATATCAGTAGGGAACAGGAAGTAGAGACCAGCAGGGACTAGGGAATGTATAAAACAGAAGTGGCAGGCGATCCATGAGGTGAGTATTATTTTAATTTTTATTTTAAATATAAATATTGAATATTTTTTAAAATCATTTTTATCATCTAAACAACTCTTTTAAGCTGCATTAAAGAGCATATGTGCATGAGAAAACCTTTTAATGTCAGATTACAGGATTTTCATTCTACATTTGCAATCACCAGCCAAGATAAACAAATGTAACATGTTAACAGCTGTAATATGTCTTGCTAATTACCTTATTGAATAGACATGCTATACTATTATGATGCACAACACACACTATATCATACTGACTGTAATGTTCCAATAATCATTCAAGAAAAAGTTAACCAGAAGTCAGGATTTACATGCAACTTTGGGTGACAATTAAAATCCTTTTTCTTGTTCCAGTGAGCAGTAATCTGTGCATAATTGCATTCAAATGAGATATTAGCATTTTTTGTGCTTACTCTTTGTTAATTGTAGAGTTCACTCACCATGGTGATGCTTTTGATAGAATCAGGCAACCTCAGTGACCCGATGCTGCAAGGCATGTTTGGATTTTGTACCGCAGTTTTCATTTTTTTTTATTTTGGCATTTTGAGGAGTCCTGCTGCTTTTATTACATTCCTGACACTTTTGTTAATAAATCATTGCAGAGTTAATGAAAATTGCACTCAGGCATATCCAAAATAATTGTGTCCTTTGTCATGCTAATAAATTGAAAGATGTTGATCCAATGGGTGAGTGCTTGCCCATTATGAGAAAGTTTGCGTTATGTCTGCCTGTTGCATTTATTTTACTTTTAGCCAGGCATATCATTTCATGTCAGATGTATAAACAGAAAGGTAATATGTTTGATTTCACCATTTTTCATAATAATAATCTATTAACTTTGAGAGAACAATATTTGTATATCAAATAAGAAATGTATTTCTATTAAAATGTCAGTAATAGCATGCTAACTAAAGAAGCAGCTGTGTATAACACGCGGATTGTAGAACCATTGTCATATAGAAAGGATGTGCTATATAATCATGTAGAACAGTTTTTCGAACAGTGTCAAAGTGGCAAATCCCCTAAGATTATAATACATTTAATTTTTAGGTGTTTTTCTTTCAACTTGTAATATGACATTGTGTATACTAATATTCAGAGATCCTAAAATATTATTTATACAGTCATAGAAGAGCAGATTTTCGTTTTTATATCAGACTTCACAAAAATACTTGAACATAAATATAAAAATATATTGAATATTTAATATTTAACCTTATAAAAAATAAGTTATAATAAGTCTACAGTCATTTAAAAAAATATATAGTTGGGGGTTATCTATGTAGCAGTGCTGGAGGGAATCGTGAATGATATGTGTGTCCGTTACATGGCCATCCCATTAATATTTGTTTGACAACTAGCCAAACTTTGGTTGGGACTGCTAGATCAATCACAGGCTTGGGACTTTAAGCAAATCTTGTTGAGGAGGGTCTTTAAGATCATCATTGACACTAGGTCAGTGCCTGTGATTGCACAATGTGTCCTGGTTTTCTGTGCTCAGTGCTTGTGCTTTGTGCCAAGTTTGCTAATGTGAATAACCTTTTGTGTATGACTTTGGCTTATTTTACTCTCCTGGACTCAACCCTAGCTACATCTCCTGTTAATTCTTACGTTCACAATTTGTCAGTATCAATACTTTCCTGGTTTTTACTTTGGCTAGTTTTCTTACTCTTTCTGCCATTAATTGTCTGGCTAGATCTATGGTGTGCAAACTTGCACCTGTATTTTGCCAGCTGAATCCACAGATACAATCTGGATCCCTAGAAGCCAAGTCCATCCTGCCATGCAGGGGGTTCTGGTGAATATCCACAGGTTGCTTTAAACTCTACTACCTGGCGTGGTGTTAGATTATATGGTGCTTGTTTTAGTTTGTTGGCTGTTGTTCTGACCATTGCTCTCTAGTCCATATCATAACAATAATTGTGTAAACTTATATAAACAGGAACACTCTCTAGAAAATCTAATGCACAGCTAAAAACTAGACCAGGCAGCCACAGTCCCTTTCATAAACACTTTTCAAAGCTGTCTAAAGCTAAGGCCCCATTGTTGCGGAAACACTGCTTTTCTTGTGGCATTTTTTTTTTTTTTTTTTTTTAGCCAAACCTAGTAGTGGCTACAGAAGGAATGGGACATATCTAGGAACCAAAGTATATCAATCCATTTCTAGCTTTGGCTCAAAAAACTGCAGTGAAATCTACAACAAAAAAGCAGCTTTTCTGCCCTTTGGTGCCTTAGCCTAAAGAGACACAAAAGTGGTCGAAAAAATGTAATAAAACGTACACAAGGTATGTATGCCACCTTCGTGCTGAAGACTAAAGCAAAATTCTGGTTTATTTAGCTTAGTAAATTCCACTATTGTGTTGTCATTGAATCCATGTGTGCGCACTGCCCCCTTAGGCCCTGCACTAACTACAGAATTGGGCAGATTTATGAAACTGTCTTTGTTGCATATAGAAAATAAAAGCTGCATTGTGATTGGTTGCTGTGGGGAACAAGGGGAATTTTTTCTTTGAGAAAGTTGCAAAAATCTGCCATGTTTTGAACAGAGTTTTCCTTAAGGTCGGGACCCCACGTAGCATAAATGTCGCGATTTACCCGCGGCATAAACGCTGCAGAGAAAGTCACAGTGTTTTACAGTCAGAGCAAAGTGGATGGGATTCTAGAAAATCCCATGCCCACTTTGCGCTAAAAACTGCGCTGCAGACACACAATGATTTTCCAAAACCATCACGGTTTTGGAAATTGCAGCATGTCAATTAAACCTATGGAAACGCTGGTGGTTTCCCCATTGGTATAATTGAAACAGAAAGTCCGCAGAGGAAACCTCTGTGAACTTTCTGTCTAAAGCGCTGCGGGAAGAACCTCGATGCATTCCTGCCGCGGTTTTTCCCACAGCGCTTTTTTGCTGCCGTAACGCCACATGGAGCCTTAGCCTTAAGGCATTTTCCACCTCAGTTTATGATTCCACTAAAACAGAGATTTTTTTTTCCCTTTTCTCTGCATGGTATACTTTGTACCCAGGAATCCCAAAGTCAGATCCCCACAAAACAGTGATATGCTATCACTGGATGTGGTGGGAAACACCTTTACAGGTACTGCTGTGCTTGAGTTTGATATTTTGCTATAAAGTCTTTCTTTTTAGTTTTCCGATTAGATAAAACCTGAAAACACCCAAGTAATGAAAGTTTTAATATCTCAGTTATTTATTTTACTCATTTAATTGAGAATTTAACCTCCTCTCTTGCACCTTGTTGACCTTTTCTATCATATTGGGATAAACCTTCACAGGTATTCTGGTAATAAGCAATAAATGTCTGATCTAGCAGTTATTACCTGAACAATAAATAGGTGATAATTACTTTTAACCAGAATACCCCTTTGAAGAAAGCCTACAAATATATAATACATATATTTGTGTTGTCTGTAACAAAGTTTATCTTTGCCTATAGTATATTATAAAATTGTGAACATTTTATTTAATCACAGAGCACACACATATGGCCAAAGTCAACAATCCATCTACAATAGAAAACTGGTGTAGAGGGATGATATTGAGGTGCACACTTGGCACAAGGCACTTTCTTGCATCAAATGTGTGTCTCGCCTACCACGTTGTGTAAATGTGGGTGTTGCAGAGTGGGGATTGGGGAAGTCTGATAGAATTATTCTAACTCACACTGACAGATGGTTAGGGCAGGTGGAGTTCTTGCAACACGATGATCAAGCAAAAGGTCAGGGCAAGCGGTAATCTGAACACCAGACTGGAATCTACAGTTCAGGCACTGGGGTGATGTCTGGAAATAGCAGTTCTTGATGATATCATCATTAGAAACAACCCAGACAGTAAAGATGTGTTCTCCCTTACCTATCCTGACTGGACATGTCCCGATATGTGTATCACAAATTAACCTGCTATTTTTAGCAAAACATGGTTACCCAAGTTATCACAAAGTGATATGCCTTCTATGCTATATGCATCTATATGTGATCACCCAGTGGGGGTTTGTGAATTGCAGCCTTTCAAGGCTTTTGTTAGCCTATAGTGATATTGTGTTGTATTGGTTTCAAGGCAAATTGGAATCTTATGCATAGAGATTAGTTAAATGTGGACACATCAGTATTTGTTACATGCAGGAGGGTTCTTCCTGTTGCTTCATGTTTTTAGTTACTACTTTATTAGGGCAGTTACTATGCATCTGCCTTTCATCTCAATCTGGTTTTAGTTATCGCTTAGCTTTACCTGGTTTATTAGGGTGGATTTGCTAATGGTTGAACCTATTTATTTCCAGCTCTCACTCCATGCTAGTTGCCAGGTAGTGTTATGCCATATGCATTTCCTCCCCAATTCTCTTATTCTGATCTTGTTCATGTCTAGATTGTCTTTCTGTGTATCTGTAGTTCCATGGACTCTAGTGTGTTTTCTATTGCAATTTGTAGTTCCGCTTAATTTCTTTTTTTTTTTTTTTGGCTGGCTGCTGCTGTGTTGTATTGTAATGGTTGTACTGTGGGGTCAAATGCAGATAGGGTTAGTTCTTGCTACTTTTCTGTTCTCTGTCATCATATATCTGCAGCACCAAGAAGTAGTCCGGGATTAACATGAGAGATGCTTTTTCCAAACCGTATCTCTAGTCTAGTCAAAATGGCAGCTGTCATCTTGTACTACCAAACCTTGAACAGTTGGTCCATTGCACAGGGAAGGATTAAACCCCTGTCTCGACTGCACCTGTAAGCATAGCAAGAGTACAGTGTTATTTAAGTTAGTGCACCACAAAGTTGTGAAGTGTGCTTCATTGGTTGTATCATATCATGTGTTATAATGCACTTGCATTGTGTTGTGTGATATATACATGCTCATGTTGCTTTAACTGGTGCAGGTCATCACAGAGTCAATGTTCTGGTACTTTGTGAAAGTTGTATCGGGCTATGATTCCTTAGAGGTGGAACAAAGTTACCCCAGGAGTTGCACCACACTTGTTTTTTGCTCCCCTGACATGTAACTCACCAGTGAAGGTGTGTAGAGTTTGAATTGCCTTTTGCCCTCTACTTAGCATCTACATATCACAAGGCATTATGGGAAAGGAGCTGGGGAGCTCATACGCCCTCTGTTGGATGTAACTCTACACACCTTCACTGGTGCTCTCCTCAATGTGAAAGATTCTTGTCCCTAAGCCACTCATTGCCTCTCACAAAGCCAGCCAGTTCACTTTGCTCTGTACTGATGAGGGACAAAAATCCTGAAACAGCGCTGTATGCAGATAAGTGAAATTGGCTTGGCTAAAATCCCATTTGCTGTTTCAAGACTCGGTGAGTCAAAAGCAGATTGAGGATCTTTTACATCCAACAAAGAGCGTATGAGCTCCCCAGCTCCTTTCCCATAATGCCTTGTGATATGTAGATGCTAAGTAGAGGGCAAAAGGCAGTTCAAACTCTACACACCTTCACTGGTGCTCTCCTCAATGTGAGAGATTCTTGTCCCTAATATATATCCTCTTCATATTCTGCGCCATTTATCTGATTTATTTTGCTGTCATTAACCATAGCTGGGACCTCACAGCAGCACATGTACTCTAAGCTCTTTGAAGCCACTCATGGGAGTGATTTATGACCTGGACAGAGGAAAGTGATGCTGCACAGACTGAAGAAGTGAGACACAAGACAGAAGCTGCAACACAAAACAGTCCCTGTAGCACGGAGGGAATTTGCACACCAGGGAGAGTGGAGAAGGGGAGGGGTACACAGACTGAGAGCAGCCAGATGAATCATGGGAAATATAGTTTGTCCACAGGTTCACTGCATGTAAATAACAGTGATACAAGGAACAGCAAGTAAAATAAAGCCAAGCAAAGGCTGCAGAAAGGAACAGTGAGTATTTAGCACTGCTGTGGATGTATTTGCAGTTAATTTTTGGAAGCTGGATAACCCCCTTAATGATTATCTGGATTTTAGAGGAAGAGTCTGGCAGCGGCTTTCTACCCTGTCCCCATTCAGAAAATGCGTATGGAAGGGGAAGGATTACTGGTGGACAAATAAGATGCATGTACAGTATAGCCTAAGTGTTTTTTTCATAGTTCTGCTCTCTTTCCACGTTAAAATATATGTTGTAACCCTGACATCCTCTTAGGTTACTACCAGAACATGTTCATTGTGATAGTAGTGATGTAATGCATGCATACTCATACAGTCCTAACAATATCTGTAGTCTTTGAATAGGATATTAAGTCAGATATGCTTTGTTTTCATGTCAAGCCTTAAGAATAAAGCAGCAACAGCCCCCTACAATCTATGATACACTTGTATTTTGTGTAAGTGTGACCTCTTTAACTAATTTTTTATGCATCAAAGGCATTTGACATTTACCAAAACAAATGCATATGCCTTAGAGAGACTTTAAGACAAAAACACAACTAGTCTGACAGCTTGCTCTATGGGGAAGAGTTATGGTGGGTAGAATCACAGTTTTAATGCCTCGAAAGTCCTTTTTCTTTCTGAGTCCCAAGGCAGATTTTCTGGGTCTGGACTAAATATAATACAATAGTGGCAGCTGGGAGCTTGACAGTGTTTATGAAGAAATGCAACTGATGATCAGTGAATTGTTACATTGTTTATGACAGTGATGGAAATTACTGAGAAGCTAAGAAGAAGATGCCCTACTGTTAAGCCTACGAAAAGATGAAAGAGAAAAAAAATACATCAATTTAATAGTTTTAATCATATTAAAAATACTCACATAGTAAAATGTGATTGATTTTGATTAGCTAACAACAGACTGCTATTGTCGAGTGTAGCTAGGATGGAAGTAGCTCTTCTACTTGGTACATTTTAGAAATGGCAGTATGGTACACAATATCATTTCAGTGCTAAATACAGTAGAGATGATGTCGCATCTCACAATTTAGGGTAAAAAAGTGAGAGAAATGCTAAATAAAATTCAGATAACAAAAACTAATGCTACCGACTTTTGCGCTTGCATAATATCAGATATCATAATGACAGATGGCCCAATTTACATATTATGATAACCCATCTTCATAATAATTTAAATAAATTACTGCAATTATTTTGCTATGTATTGGGTGAAGTAAACATAACAGTATGTAAAGAGAAATATAGCAAAATTTTGGACCATAGGTGAGTTATATGGATATTTAGTTCACCTCTTAATGCCCAATTAGCTAGAAACTTGCTTTACATGGCACCACATGCTCTCAGCTCCCATTGGCTGTTTTCAATTTGTTTTGGAAGGAGTCAGTGTTGACCATAGATGTGCTCACTTCTTTAAAATTATGCAATATGTGTCTTTGTGTGGCCACCCAAATGTGTTGATGTAATTGGAAGCCTTTAAATACTTTTGCTAGCATAGTCTAATATTGTATCGAAGGTTTTTCATGAGAAATTTAAGTCTTTAACCAAATTCGAGCAAAGGTAAGGGTGGACATATCTACAAGCACGTAGAACCTGTTGGGACTTGGGAGCCAAAGGTTAGGAGTCTCTTTTTTTTTTTTTTTTTTTTTTAGGAAACCAGCAAATGGAATTCCCATCAACCCTGAGAATAAGGGGTCCCTGTTCATAGTTCATATTCTTGACAGCTAAAGGGTACCTTCAATGATGTTACTGACCATGGCTCACATCAATAGCTTAAAAGTGGCAGTCAGAGATGGTGCTGGAAGATCAGGTATTCCTATAGTCTATGTAACCATACAGCACCAAAGCTTCTCCAGCAAAGAAGATTTACAGGCGATGACTCCAACAACATGCCATTGCCTAAAACAGACTGTCTTTAACCACACAGTTAGTTTCTCTTCATGCAAATATATGAAAAATGTTGAATAAAGGACCAGTGATTTTTTTTTTTTTTTTTTAATTTCAAGGTCAGTTAACTCACGTAGGATCAGAATCTGGTGCTTATATGCCATTATTGCAGTAGCTGTTGGCCAAAAGCTATTTTTCCCATCTGCCCCTAGCCATTCGGATTATTTTTCAATACCGCTACAGAGCACCGATGAATGAGCGTTTGTCCATTTATCAAGTGATCATTTTCTTTCAGGAGAACAAAAAAAAATCATTGACTCAAGAGCAGCAAATCACCCTGTGTAATAAGGTTACGCTGCCGGGAAACAATTAAAGTATATGCCAGGAGAATAATTCCTTTAGCGATTGTTCCTCCTCCTTGAGCTCTGCATCAGCCTGTGTAATAGGCTAGTGCTAAACAAGTGGCAATCTGTGAGGTTTGTCAATGAATAACACTCTCTAAAAAAAAATCTGTGTATCTACTACAGCCCTAAGCTGCTGGCAGACTCTTCTGGAGGATTGAGTATGATAAAATTTAACATGCCCAATCACTATTACCCAACCACCATCATCTGCTCCGGGAAGAGTTGGGAGGCCTGACCAAATTGGACCGTCTGATTTAGCTGACTTTTTTCTGACGTGTATAGTGGCCTTAAGGCCAAGGCCCCATGTTGCAGAAAAGCTGCTTTTATGTTGCATATTTTGTTGCATTTTTTTTTTTTTTTTTTGAGCCATAGCCAGGATTGAATTTAGCAGAGAGAGAAATAAAACTACTCCCTATATATTTCCTATTTCCCTTTATAAATAAATGTTGCAGAGTTTTTGATAGATTTTCTCTAGCCATCTGTATGGTGACAACCTTTTGCCTTGATAAGTTTCCAGTGTTTAGGACTAGTGTTGAGCGAACCCGTTGAAGTTCGGGTTTGATAAGTTCGGCTGAACTTTGCCCAAAAGTTCGGTTAGAGTACCTGAACTTGACCTGAACCCGAACCCCATTGAAATCAATGGGGACCCGAACTTGGTGACCCAAAAATGGCTACAAAATGGGGATAGTAAGGGGTAGAGGGCGGCAAAATGGGGGTAATGACAGAGCAAATGCCCTGCAAAAAATAGGGTAGGGAAAGTACTTAAAATAATAACATTAAATAAAAAAAAATAAAAAAAAATAAAATAATAATTTTGAAACAGGTGGTAGAAGTCCAGGGGGAGGAGGAGGTGGAGGTGGATGTGGCGTTTTAAGTGGAAGAGGCGGAGGAGGAGGTAGCCAACACTTTAACCACTCACTCAGGTGCTGGCACAGCCAAGTCCCGTGGGATCCATGCCTGGTTCATCTTAATGAATGTAAGTACAGTGGGGAAAAAAGTAATTAGTCATACTAATACTTATTTTCCACCATAATTTGCAAATAAATTCTTTAAAAATCAGACAATGTGATTTTTTGGATTTGTTTTCTCATTTTGTCTCTCATAGTTGAGGTCTACCTATGATGTCAATTACAGGCCTCTCTCATCTTTTTAAGTGGGAGAACTTGCACAATTGGTGGCTGACTAAATACTTTTTTCCCCACTGTATGTCCACGTTGGCTGTGGATAGGTGAATCCTCTTGTCAGTGATGACACCCCCTGCAGTGCTGAACACACGTTCGTATAGGACACTTGCCGCAGGGCAGGCCAGCACCTCCAAGGCATAGAGGGCAAGCTCTGGCCACGTGTCCAATTTGCCAACCCAGAAATTGAATGGGGAGGACCCATTGCTCAGTACCAGGAGACATGTCGACAGATACTCATCCACCATATGAGTCAAAGTATGCGCTAGGAGACAGTATGGGAACACACACTGTTATTTTCACTGTGCTAGAAGACAGTATGTGTACACAAATGCAGTTATTGTTACTGCCCTAGAAGACAGTATGGGTACACACATAGTTATTTTCACTGCACTAGAAGACAGTATGCGTATACAAATGCAGTTATTGTTACTGCATTAGGAGACAGTATGGGTACACACGTAGTTAATTTTACTGCTCTAGGAGACAGTATGGTTATACACACAGTTATTGCTACTGTGCTAGGAGACGATATGGGTACACACACACAGTTATTGTTAATGCGCTAGGAGACTGTATGGGTACACACGCAGCTATTGTTACTGTGCTAGGAGACAGTATGGGTACACATGCAGTTATTGCTACTGTGCTAGGAGACGGTATGGGTACACACGCAGTTATTGTTACTGCGCTAGGAGGCGGTATGGGTACACACACAGTTATTGTTACTGCGCTAGGAGACGGTATGGGTACACCTGCAGTTATTGTTACTGCACTATAAGACAGTATGGGTATACATGCAGTTATTGTTACTGCTCTAGGAAACGGTATGGGTACACACGCAGTTATTGTTACTACGCTAGGAGACGGTATGAGTACACACGCAGTTATTATTACTGCGCTAGGAGACGGTATGGGTACACACACAGTTATTGTTACTGCGCTAGGAGGCGGTATGGGTACACACGCAGTTATTGTTATTGCGCTAGGAGGCGGTATGGGTACACAAGCAGTTATTGTTACTGCTCTAGGAGACAGTATGGGTACACACGCAGTTATTGTTACTGCACTATAAGACAGTAAGGGTATACACGCAGTTATTGTTACTGCGCTAGGATACAGTATAGTTACAAACGCAGTTATTGTTACTGCGCTAGGAGATGGTATGGGTACACACAGTTATTGTTACTGCGCTATAAGACAGTATGGGTATACACACAGTTATTGTTACTGCGCCAGGAGACAGTATGGGTACACACACAGTTATTGTTACTGCGCTAGGAGATAGTATGGGTACACACACAGTTATTGTTACTGTGCTAGGAGACAGTATGGGTATACACGCACAGTTATTGTTACTGTGCTAGGAGATGGTATGGGTACACATGCAGCTATTGTTACTGCGCTAGGAGGCGGTATGGGTACACACACACACAGTTATTGTTACAGCGTTAGGAGACAGTATGGGTACACACACACAGTTATTGTTACTGTGCTAGGAGACGGTATGGGTATACACACACAGTTTACTGTCACTGCCCTTATTATTTCTAGGCTAACTGTCCCTCACAGTATCCGGCTCCTCTCCCTACCTAGCTGTACTACACTGAAAAGGACAATTATTAATTTTAGCTGACTGTCCTTTCTCGAGCTCCAGCCTCTCCCTACCTAGCCTAACTAACTGGAATGGCAATGGGACCTGTGACCCTGCCTCTTATACAGAGGGGTCACATGTCCCACCTGGCCAATCACAGCCATGCCCATACTGGCCATGTCTGTGGGCTTAAAGATGGTTGATTGGCTGCTCAGCAGTCAATCAACCAGCTTTAGGGATTAGCCGAACTGGAACCTGAACTTTAGCGCTGATGTTCGGCACAGAACAAACTGTGCGGTTCGGGTTCACTCATCACTAGTTAGGACCATGAATGCAGGAACTTTCTATAGTCTAGTCCAAAACCCAAGTATGATATCCTTATTGTGATCGGGTTGTCTTCCCATGCAGGAACACAGGGCAAGCAGGAAAAGATAACTCAATGTAGCAAAACAAAAGACTGTCACCACTAAGAGAATATTAAAAAACCTGCAAAATTTTTAATAATTTTACAAAAAATTTTAACTTTTAATTATTTACAAATTATGATCTTGTGAAAAATCTTGTAAGATAGTAGACAGAATCCCACTGTAGATACCATGAGTTGAGTCTTCTTATTGGCAGTCATAACTAGGCACTTACTCCAGAGAGAACCATATATTTCACTGCCATAGAAAAGAGCAAGAAATGACAGAGACAACATATATTTCATGCTGATGTTACAGTGATGGATATATGCTCTAAAGTTCACCATAGAAACACTTTTTCTATTGAATTCAGATACTTTGCAGACATATGATTACATATATTGGGATGAGATATTAATGTCAACTAGGCTTTTGGTCCAGGTAAAGCTTTTACTTCTATGGATTAAGGCACAATAGCTGATGAATCTAATGTATTGTGGTAACCTTCTCAGCTTTCACAACCAGTATATACTTAAAATAACTGAACATTAAGCTAGTAGAGATGAAAGAAAACCAAACATTAATGCAGATATCATGGCAAGAGGTTCAAGGCTAAACAACTGTTATAAACCATAGTGGCTGTAGGAATGAAAGAGATGGTCCACCTACTATCTTACAGTATATACAATTATCTTTTTCTGTATGGATTAGATATCATCAAGACAAGACAAAGAGACTAAAATATATTATTTTATTTTATAATTTTATTTAGATTTTATCTACGTGCATAAAAAGAAAAAAATATTTTTCAATAGTCCTTTAATAAATTAAAAGCAAATTGAATGTCTGCCCATCAGGCTTGAAGCCATATTTATCAAGTCATGCCCCATTGATATTCTTTTCATCTAAAAGCAGATATGTCCTTTAACTTAGCTCAGATTTGGCGAAGGACCAATTCAATATAATATTGCAACATGATAACAAAAGATTTGATCAGCTGCATCTAACAACTCTATGGGAGAGAATTAGTAAGCAAATGTGCCAGAATTCTGGCATAATTTGCCAAATAAAACTGTCTGACATGCCTTACGTCACATTTAGCCAGTGCTTTAGACACTTTTTAGACACTTTTATAACTTGCATAAGAAAGAAATATAAGTTTGCAGGAAAGGAGAGTGGATTCATGTAACATGTGAGTGGTCTTAGGTCTTATTAACACAATCGTCAAAACCAACTGTACAGGTGCATCTCAATAAATTAGAATAGCTTTGACACATTTATTTAGTTCAGTAATTAAATTAAAAAAGTGACCTCCTATATTTTCTAGATTCTTTACACACAGATTGTTCTATTTCAAGTGTTTTATTTATGTAAATGTTGATTATGGATTACAGGTAATGAAAACCCAAATCTAAGAAAATTAGAATATTGTAAAAAAGTTCAGTATTGTAAATTCAGTGTGTTACCTGCCAAGGTTTCCTAAGCCTTTAAATGGTCCCTCAGTCTGGTTCAGTAGGACACACAATCATGGAAGACGCTGATTATGACTTGTATTACTGAATTACTGAAATGAATGAACGTTTCAAAGATATTCTAATTTATTGAGATGTACCTGTAACATGGCTATTTTTGTTATGGCTGTTACATGGATATCTTTAGAACACAATGGAGGAAATTTATCAATCTCTCTATGCTAATTTTCTGTGGGTGGAGTGGGGAACGCCAGGTTGGGGATGCCTTAGCCCGACTTATTCATTATAATGAATAAGTCTTCTCGCATGAAATACAATGGAAATGTAAACCAGTTCCAAACTGGAGTAGATCTCCATTCTGGCGAATGGAAGTGCTCCTGATTTATGAAGAGGTTGGTGTCTCTTCATAAATCAGCAGTGCTCAGCGCATGGAGGGGCCTTAATTAAGACTGGCATACGACACACCATTCTTAATAAATCTGCCCCATTGATTTTAATGTGTGTATGCACATGGCCATTCTTTTTAATTGTCTATTTTATGAACCATCTAAAAATAGGACATGTCCTATTTTTGAACGTTTTCATGGATGCCTCAATAGACTCAAGTCATTGAGGGATCCGTAAATACAGATACCCCATGAATGCAAAATGACTGTGAAAGAAAGGATAATTCAGTGTTAATGTGAATGTAAACTTAGTTGCCAAGTAGCCTTAGTTGCCATGTTCTAAACATGTTCCATAATTTTGCCAGTTTTTTTTGTGTAAACTAATAGGAGATGCAAGGTTGACTAGAGAGTCTAATAGTGCAGTAGATGTATCATCCAACTTTAGGCACTGATAAATCTGGAGTATTTTAAAATTGTCTAGTAAAAACTTTGTACTGTCCACCTTTTATATAGTATTAGTAAATCTGACCCAATATGGATGATTTATGAAAATTGTCTAGATGAAAATAGGATAAATAAAATATCACTTTGTGTGATCTTATTGCTTTGTTATAGCATATTGTGAAAAGTTGCTCATTTTGTGACATAAATATTGTAACATGTCCAGTGAAGGTAAGGAAAGAAGGACACATTTGTACAGTAAGTTAGAAATTCCACACTGATTCATTTCTTAATTTATCTTTTTAGTATAATATACAGTATATGAGAGCTCCAATTTCTCATACAACAATATAACTCTTATTCACAATTATAGAATTAACCTCTTAAGCTAGCCATACACATTAGATTTTAGTCTGCTATTACTTTTCTCAAATGAATTGTGGTTGGGTAATCATAAGGCAAGGGGGTCTAAAAGTTACATTTAAAAAAAAAAAAAAAAAAAAAAAGTAAAACAAATCTAAAGAAAAACAAACAAAATAATTAAAAATTCAAATACCCTTTCCCTAAAACTCATATAAAAGTACATAAATAAAATGAAACACACACAAATTAGATTTCCCTGTGTATGAAAACACCCAGTCTAAAAAAGTCTAAAAATATTTTCTCTTACAGCGGAGTCCTCACCCAGCAGTTTTGATCGAACCAAACACGGCCGAAACAAAACTGTTATCATTATACTGTGGGGTCTCTTCAGACCCCAGTGTATAATAAGCGGAGCCCCCGGGGAGGTGATCAAACATAAAAAACAATGTACTCACCATTCCACGCTCCGCAGCCGCTCTGTGCTCTTCGGGCGCTTCTGCCTGACTTAAGAGACAGCTGACAGGGCCTCAGGTGTCACGTCTGCATCTGGCGTCATTACACATAATGACGCCAATGTGAACCCTGAGAACCAATGAGAGGTCGCTGACTACAGGCATAAGCGCCCGAAGAGAACACAGTGGCTGCAGAGCGTGGAATGGTGAGTGACATTGTTGTTTTATGTTTGTCACCTCTCTTCGCCCTCCACTTATTATACTCTGTGGTCTGAAGAGACCCCACAGGATAATAATAGCTAGTGAGTGGCACAAATTGGAATATTATAAAAGTTAGAATATTATACCGTGTGCAGGGGCCACTATGTAACATAATACCATGTGCAGGGGCCGCTATGGGACATAATACCGTGTGCAGGTGCCACTATGGGACATAATACTGTGTGCAGGGGCCGCTATGGGACATAATACCGTGTGCAGGGGCCACTATGGGACATAATACCGTGTGCAGGGGCCCCGCTATGGGACATAATACCATGTGCAAGGGCCGCTATGGGACATAATACCATGTGCAAGGGCTGCTATGGGGCATAATACCGTGTGCAGGGGCTGCTATGAGACAAAATACCGTGTGCAGGGGCCGCTATGAGACATAATACCATATGCAGGAGCCGCTATGGGACATAATACTGTGTGCAGGGACTGCTATGGCTGTGGGACGTAATACCATGTGCAGGGACCACTATAGGACATTATTTTGTATAACGGTGTGTTTTCTGTATTAAGGATGTGTTTTTGCACAGAAAATTCAGGCTTTTTTTTTTTTTTTGCAAAAATGCACCAGTTTTACATCGAAGTAAAAGTTCCAGTGGCTTAGGAATATAGCTGCATCCAGATACATAGTGTGTTTTCACCATAAGGATGCTGCCATATGGTGCTCCTGGTCACATTTACCACTAATTGGGGGCTGCACATGGACTTTCATTGCTTCTAATCAGAAAGTACAGGAGCGTCCCAGGAAATAGCAGTAAACGCATGTGTCCTAAAGCATCTGGTGGCAGCACTTCTGTGTTATGGTTTGTGGTATATGACTTTAGTTTAGGGGTTGTCAGACTTACAATTATTGACCGACACTCCGAGTACCCCATCTTTGATATTTTAATTAAAATTGGCACGCCGAACAAAAAAGGTTGCCTACCCCTGGCCTATACAGTAGTAACCAATGTCAGCACAAAGCACTATAAGAAATTAAGGCTGAGCTATGAGACAATTTTACTTTTAGATAGTTTCAGAATTCTTAGGGGATGTTCACACATAGGAATTTGATGCTGAATTTGAGGCGAAATCCACCTCAAAATACGCCTCAAATTCCACCTTAAATCTGCCTCCCATTCATTTCAATGGATGGCAGTAGCTGATTTTTTTTCAGCTTGTGGAAAAAATAAACATCCTTTTTGTTCTTCAGGCGGATTCTGCCTGAGAACTCCCATTGAAATAAATAGGAGGTGGAAAATACACCTTTTCTGTCGGCACAGAATTTGATGCGGAATTTGTCAAAATCTCCTAGCAGAATTTAGAATTTGGCCTTGACAATAAAGGTAAAATAAAGTGGTACTACAAATGCCACTTTAAGTTCAGCATCAAAATCTGTTTCAAATTCAGTGTCAAAATCCTCGACTTTTTTGACAAGCACAAAAAAATCTGCTTTAAATCTCTGAAGCAGAAATTTTCTGCTTCAAAAATTCTGCGTCAAATTCCTACATGCAAATATCCACTTAGTGTTTCTAGAGGAATTTTCAATCAGTAATGGGACCTCACTCAGGACTAAGTAGTATCTGCACAGTCTGCAACATAGTGCCATTTTATACACTTTAATGAGGGTTAAAATGCATACACACTTGTGTATATTAGCCCATAAACTCAGTAAAACCAGTGGGGAATTGCCTGTACCTTAGATGGAGGTTCCATCAATGAGCCTTAAGCTAATTTCAGCAGTAAAGCAAAACTGAGACACCATGTTATGCAGGAATACTCTTCACTAGAGATAAGCATATCTCCTGAAGTTCATTTTGGGTCAGATTTGCTTAAATCAGCTAGCATAATTAAAGTTTATGGACACCTTGTAGTATACCACTTTTCCAAAAAGTCCAAATAGTAATTAGAGATAGGCAAACCTTGTGAAATTCCTTTCGCAAATATTTGTAAGGTTTGTCAGTAAGTTTTGTTTCAGACTGGACGTGTCATTATTATATTCTCTGATCTCTTCAGAAATTGAGTATAATAATCGGTAGCCCTGGGGAGATATGGAAAAATAACAAGAACTCAGACTTACCTTGCCTCATCTTTCCTGGGCTCCCTTGTGGGGTCTGGGGTTCTTTCCTGGACATCTTCCAGCCTCTTCTGGCCTCCTGGGTGACGTCAGAGGTCCTGGGGAACTGATATGGCCTGTGATTGGATCTCAGTGGTCATGTGGGTTGCGTCAACATCATGATGCCTTCATCAAAGTGGCCCCTTTGGGCAGTTTTTGTCACCCAGGAGACAGGAAAAGGGAAGAATACTCCCTAGAAATAACACGTTAGGGAAAGTGAGTATGAGTTTATTATTTTTCAGCACCTCCCCTGTATCTGAAGAGATTGCAGAATAAAATAATGATTTTTAGTTGGCAAACTCCAATAATTTTTGGGTTTGGCCGAATCTCAACTAATAACTACTTTGACCTCCTTTCAGTGACAGAGAGGACCTGACCTAAACCAGTCAATGACAGCTGTAATCAGCTTACAGTTGTCATTGGCTGGTGTAGATGTTAGATAGATTACTTTCGGACATTGAAACTAGTTTAATACCACCATTTTGAGCAACCAAAATTTTTCTGAATTTTCTGAATGTATGCCAGATTTTAAAGATTTCTGAAATATTAAGTGGTGCCATTAGGAAGTATAATTCATTTTGGAAAAAACAAGCCCTCATATGACATAAGAAAATATCCCCTTTTTTGCTGTACAGCAAATTAGAAGATGGAGCATAAGAACATACAACCTTCTTAAATAGCATAAGCTATCCTAAATTCTTTTTTCTACTCTGATCCCTATGTATTTCTGTAGATACAAATTATTAACTACTTTCTGTATTTTGCTGTACGTAGCACCATGACAAAATATTCAGTGTTACATACTATTTTAGGTAATGAATCATTTTTTTTTATCCATAATATTAGCTACATCTTCTATGTGTCCTATGACCACACTCTAAGCATCTTTAGCATTCTTCTACATATCTGTGCATAAATCCTACTCTCTACTTTAATTATTTATTAATATGTTGTGCACAGAATTAATACACATGTGAGGACTGATTTGTTTGCCAAACTCTGCTCCTTGCACATTGTCTTTACATATTTAGCATTGTTCTCTCCACGTGTCAGGAATGCTATATACCTGGAAGCCTAAGGTATCATTTTTCAGTTAGTAACTGTATCTATTAGCATATGCTTTTCCCATGGTTTGTGTACTTATTCCAAGCATGTGCTTTTTTACAATGCAGAACACAAGAGACTTGTTTTGTAAGATTAATGAAGGTCACCAAAATTCTCAAAAGTATTCTGATAATTAAGGCTTTGTTTATCAAAAACAAGTTACATTAAGAGCAAAAAGATTCATGGTAATTATTCATAATCTTAACAATTCAAGTGTAGCCACCTCATTTGTGCATTTAATTCTTCTTGTTAATGTTTTGCATAAATCTGCATAATTACTTGAGTTGCCTGTTGTAATTTTGACAGCTATTGAGTTCATGTGCACTAAACTATATCAAAAGCTTGGCGTGCTGAATATTTATAATTTCACTAATGTTCCTGGGATAACATTTTGCTAACAATATTTTAGTTTTCATAAAGTTGACAGAGTATACTAGGAGAGATTACTAAACACAGATCCTATTAAGTGATATCCTGCAACTGGAATAATTCAATATATGTCCATGCTAGTTTTGTGTATGCAGCACCACATGAGACTTTATAGCATTAACCAGAAAATACATCATTATCGACAAAATCTATATTAAAATCTAAGCGCAATATGGACAAAAAAGACAGTGCTAAAAAAATCTGCTACATATATCTTTAGCTTTTTATGGTAATGTTACTGAAAATAATGTAGTCATCTTATATTAAGGGAGGCAAATTAGACATTTCCATTTAAAGGGGTTTTCCGGGACTGAAATATTGATGAACTAGATAGGTCATCAATATAAGATCGTGACCTCACCAATCAGCTGATTAAATCAGCAGTGCAGTTCTAGTGATTGCCACTTCACAAGCCATGTGATATTATGCTCAATTGAATGGGGATGAGATGCACTATCAAGAGCAGACACTATATGGTGTATGGCACTGTGCTTGGTAAGTAGTGAAGAGACTACATTGTTTTCAAACAGCTGGTCAGTGGGGGTGGCTGGCATCAGACCCCCACTGATCTAATATTGAATATCTTGGTGGTAAAAAAAACCCTTTGCACCATACATACAGTACCAGCCCATTGAAGTTCCCATGTAAGCCATTCACACTAGCCCATAAGAAGATTAGTAATTTATGGAATATCAAAGCAAAGCCCAATTAAAAGAATAGGTTGACTTTAGGAGTGCTTGAAGTCAAGCCATACTATGACTAATGACTGACAAGATATAGTCTGAAATATGTAAAGAAAGGGGGGATTTGCCACTTGGTGGTCTATGTAGTACTTTTTTCTTACTGTGCACAGCATGTATTTTTAAGGTTTTGAAATAAATGAAGTTTTTATGGATACCAGTCTGGATGCTGGAACATTATTATTTGTTTTACTACATTGATCTGGGACTGGCCTGGAAACAAGTTCTGTGCGCAGACTTTTGGATCCAGACTGCTACCACAGAATTTATGGGTGAGTTGACATTTCTTCCTTTTTTTCTTTTGTATTGTAAGATAATTAACCTTTCTTGCAAATTTTATTTATCAGCATGTAGGAAAATCTATGGAAGTTAGAGAGTTTATACATTATACTGTGTTCTCTATTAATATAATATTACATAGAAAGGAACTGTATCATGCAGATTTATACTGTACACAGTATGAAAAAGGACACATTGTAAATTACTCAAATTATACAGAATCTTGTTCTATAAAAACATTTTAAAATTTTAAATAAAAGTGAGAATATAATGGAAAAAATAGTTACAGGAATCATTTGATTGCAGTGATTGCCTCAAAAGGTTGTGCAACAAGATATTAAGTTAAGGGAACCATCATTTCTGTCCAGGCCTGTTTCATGAGTTTTCTTTTTTAAAAAATTCTGTTGAAGCATGGTTGAAAAGCAATGCCTGACTTTCATTTGCTCATTTTCATAGAATTTTTATATATTATTACTTTTTTCAGATTCAAGTTATTTCTGTGACCATTGTGGGTTTTTCTTTCATTAAACGAGGGGTACCAACAATTTTGTCCACATGTGTACATTACATTTATGGGTAACTTCTGGGAAAATATGGAGGTAACTAAAATGGGTTCTGTTACAGCTCCCACAGGGTTTGTCACCTAGCTGGCAAATCTATCCAGTTGTGTAAACTAGGGTGTAAACCCTTTTTAATTTTTTTTTTTTTTGCTGAACATATTTTACTTTAAGTAAGGTTACAGCGGACCTGACTCCTTCCCTGACATGACTGCAGGACACGTGGCATAAGGCATGGCTGGGCAAATGAAGTCACTGGAGAAGGCAAAGTAATATATTTTACATAGGTCAGTAGGGGAAACTACACACTACACTGAGATACAAATGTATAAAGACTTACCAGGACATACAGTAGATATAAATCTACTCATCCATCACCCGGAGCCATAATCACCATCATTTATGCCACAAAAATAGTCTAAATGATGACAAAATAGGCCTAGGCTGAAGGATGCACCTAGTTCACAATGACCCTCATCATGAATGAAATGCTCCCTGTGATACTACAGAGAGTATTAAGACCAGTTTATGATATGCTGACCCCCCATTGTTTTAATTGAAAATGTTTCTTATAAGGAACCTTGACTTAATACGAAAGGAGAATATTATATTTAATGTAGTTTGAGTTCATCATGAGATGCCCCAGACCTACGTTGCTTCATATTTGTATATTTTGGGCTTTACTCTAGTTAGGCCCTTATTTCCGGATTGGTAGAGGGTTGCTTTATTAATGTATACTTTGAGAGATTAATGTAACTGTATCCAAAGGCGTAAGTTGAAGCTCCTGAGCCCCAATGAAAAACATGTAATGAGGCCTCCGCTTACCATGTGCTATCTATAATACTGGTGTCTTCTTATGTTGTAAAGTCAACTTTGGGCCCCCTAAGGCTCCAGGGCCCGATAGCAATTGCTATCTCTGCCCCCTCTGTAGCTATGCCCCTAGGTACATCATGTCCTTTGGTTTGAGGCCTAATAAAATTTCCTGTTCCTCTTACTTTTAAAAAAAGAAAGTTTCATCTATTTATTTTTTATTTCATTAACTATACTTATGTTTATATACTTATGTTTGTGTTTTTTTTTTTTTTTTTTTACTTTACTTGCTTTCCTAACAATTGCAAGAGAAACGCCATAGAATACTAAAAACTCCAGAAAGTAATGAAGTAGAACCTCCTTATTGAGAGGCAAGAGGTCCATTTACACATTATTGTCTAAATAATCATTCTCAATTGATCTGTTTAATAAGGACACGTCTACTATCGATCAAGCAATTGATGTTTACATTGTTCACAATGTCATAATGATCAATACCTGAATATACGATTATTTACACACTCAGCGAGTGTTTTACCGTGAATTGCTTAGTAACTACAGTACACCTAACCAAACATTGTGCATTCCTCCTGAAGATTGTTCACCTATGTAATGTTCCTGAAACTGGCCAGGCACTTCCAATATTATATGTCAATTGGCCAACAGCTCTTTCTTCTGACTCCCTCATGCAAATGCTTGTGGACATGTTCTCAATGGAGGGGAAGGGGAATATCTCATCTGAAAAAAAAAGGATAGGCATGTTAATAATTCAACATTTCCATACCCTTCCATGCCCTGTCATTTGCCATCATGAGCTCCCTATACACATTAGATGGTTGACTGGTCCCTCAGTCACCAGGGTGAAGCCATGTTAAACCAGCAACACAGCTAGATAGGTCAGGTTCACCTGAGTGTAACATTTCCCATTAAAATTTCTGCCTCTGTTGCCAAGATATTCATTTATTTTACAATATTCAAATGAGCATTCTGGACCAAGTGCGGCCCCATTTCTCCAAACTGCTATGCTCCATAGTTCTCTAATACACCCTCCTTCCCTCCTCCATTCCTTAATTGACAGTGCCAAGGGCTATACTGAAATATCGACTGGTCCTGTGTTGTGTTTGGACTGGAGCCTCCGTCAGTGCTCTAGACTGCTCATTTACATACTGTAAAATAAATTAATATCTCAGCAATGGAGACACAATTTTTTTTATAGGAAAAAAGGCATTACATTCAGGTAACCCTGACCTATCTGTTTTGCTGGTTTAATATGCTTCACCCTGATGACAGGCCCCCTTTAATGCCATTTTTAGGGAGTCACAGTGGAGATCCAAGTCCTATCTGTGTATAGTGCATTGTGTTGCTACTCTACCTTAGGGTCCCTTGACATAGGCCAATATCTGCTGTTTGATGATAGAACAAGTCATTTGGCAATTCTTCAACAGTGCCCTATGCCGACTACATGACAACGAATCCACATTTACTTTACACATTGTTGGCAGAACATTCCTATTTTACATGAATAATTTTCAGATGCTGATTTGTTGGCTTACAGCTGCCACCGGCCTTTATCTAGACCTCCAGCAACATAATAAAACCATCATTAACTCCCTCACCCTTTAATGATAATGGGATGACTCCTCTAGTAGTATGAAAGTGAAATATTTAAAGATTTTTTTTATGCGGATAATGACAAATAAAAAAATATATCTTTTGTTACTTTTCTAGTACAAAACATGATTTCTTCCTAATATAATGCTTCCTAATGATACATTTAAAACCACTGAAAAAACGCAAACATATAAACTATTGTGAAATTCCATATTTCAGTTGAAATCACGATACCATACTACATTTATTATGTTAATATCCCCACTAACCATCTGGTTTTTAGGGGTGTCTAGGGAACTTTCTCCACCCCCTACTGAATCAACCTAATCCATCTCTTTATACTACACATATCCATAACAATAATCATAATAAGTCGATTTATGTCCTCATAAAATTCCACATACACATGACATTGCGATACAGCTGTTTTGATCATACAAGTAGAGGAGTAAATTTAACAAATGTTTGTGGATTTTATTATTATAGTCTATCTTAGGAATCAATACATCAATCAATAAAAGTGAAATTCTGTGCATTAAATTCTTAGTAATGTCCTGACCTCTATTTAATAAATTATTCATTGATTATGTATAATAAAGAAGATGTATTCCCGTTATGTGTCCTGACATGTATAACATAGGTGGCTATGTCTATTTATTATGGATGTAGCTGTTAATGAATTCTCTGCTAATTGATGGCATTGATCACAAGGATGAGGCGCAGATCGTGTAAATATGTCAGCTAGTGTAAGGAAAATGTTCTCCGTTATGAAATTGTTGCAGAAATTTGGAATATATATTTATTTGCAACTGATATTCCTAAATAAATTAGATACTTGTATTTTGGTGTATTTTTTCTCAAATGTTTTAGAAACCCTAAAGACTTAAAACCATGTTAAAGAATAAACCCTGAAAAATGCATTAGGTGACCATTTATATATATTTATATATCTTAGTTTTCACCATATACTCTTTCTAGTTATCTAACAGATACACTTAGCATTACATGGTCGATTTTCATGTGAATGGCTTTCTGCAGTTTGCAGCACAAAGAATAGCAAAATTCTACCAGAGATGGAGCCATTGACACTCAACAACTCCATGCTCTGGCTCATGAGAGAGGTGTAGAGCAGGGAACCCTACCAATAACGTCCCTGTGTCCAAAAATGACTTATAGAAAGCAATTGTTTTGGTGTGGCAATCCTTTTAGCTGATCATAGGTTTACTTTAGCTTTCCCCAGAGTTCTCAATTAAGGCCCCATTCAGAAGTATAGCTAATAGGGGGCAGAGAGGGCATTGGACCTGGGCACTGATCTGGTAGGGTCAACCCTGGCCATTCAGTATGTTAATTTTACAGTGAGGATAATGCATTGAGTGCAGAACTACCTAAACTACTCTCTTAACTACTACAGGGGCCAGAGGAGGATTCTAAGTGTATGTTCACACAGACTTTTTTGCAGGTGGATTTTGAGGTGGAATTCTGCTGCTGAATCCCATTGGAATGAATGGGAGAGTATGGGAAGCATTTTTGTGAGATGGATTTTGAGGCGGATTGCACCTTAAAATTTGCCCGCAAAAACTCAGTTTTAGACATCCTAAACCTCCTCCTCTCCTGTGATGGAAAAGTAAGAAGGAGAAATGCTAGCAGCATCCTCTGTCTGGTGGGGAGCACAAGGCATAGGAACAAAGTGCTGGAGGATTTAGGGGATACAGCAGAGAGAAGCTGCTTTAAAGGGGTTGTCTGGAGAGTATTTATTCGCTTACCTGATCCAGCAGAATGGTTTTGATGGATCTGGCGACGTCACAACCCCTGAATCATGTGATCAGGAGCAACTTTTAGCTCCTTGGGTCACTTCACCCACTCCTTCACCGATATCACAGGTACTTAGTTACCTGTTTAATGGGAGCTGGCTGACTATAGTAAAGCCTGCTCCCATAGCACAGGTAATTAATTACCTGTGAGAGAGGGGGAGGAGTGATTGGAACAACACAGGCAGCCAAACGTTTCCTCTGGTCACATGACAATCACCAGAACCCACGAGTACATCAAATGCATTCTGCCATACCAGGTAAGTGGATAAATACCTCCGGACAACCCCTGCTGCTGTAGGAAGTTTCTGCTCCAGTCACACTGCACACATGTCGGGATCCAGCAGTCAGTGACAGCTCTGGCTTTTATGTGTGCTGTGTACAGGGGGTCATAATGATACGCTCTTTCCCTCCTTTCTTATACCTCTTAGCCCTGAGCATTCATGCTTTAACCCTTGCACTGCCTACCCTGATCAGTTCTTGAGTGCTTTGCTCCTTTTCTGCTTGATGCAAACATGTGCACACACACACAGATACACGCACACACACACACAAATCACTGACTCCTTGCTCCATATATATATGTTAACCTGTACGTCTGCAGTTGGTTAAACTGCTGCAACGTGAAAGCAACAAAAACCAATGAAAAGTCATTGGAAAAAAAAACATATTTCATTGACTTTTGGGCTAAGGCCACGCGTAGCGAATGGGATTGTGATCCACATAGCGGATGGTATTCTGGCTAATCCCATCCAGTGGTGAACCTAGCCTCTTTGCTGCCTGAGGCGGACTATAAAAAGGCGCCCCCCCCAAAAAAAAAAAAAAAAAAATTGAGTTTCCATGCTACTAGCTTCACACGCTGCTATTGTCACACAATAAACATACAAAATACACAAAGTGATAAAACAGTTTTAAAGAAATCTTCTTACTGTATTACTTCAGTATCAGAGACCAACAACACGGTATTAACAATGAGAATCACTTAACACATCTTTTTGCCAGGTGAAACGTCAAGGTCTTTGACCAAACTCTAACTACAAAAAAGACAACAGAATACACAAATAAAAACTATTGCAATGCTTATTACAAAGAGTCCCTCGACATTATTACAAAGAGTCCCCTGACATACTCCCCAGTGATTAGCTGTAATCTATGGGGAAACCTGACGTCAATGGGTTGTTTGTATAATTCTGAAAAGGACAGGTCCTCCAGAGAAAAAGACCCTCCCTCATGCCAAAAGATGAGGATCCTGTAAGAGGACCACTTCTTTTTACTTACGATTCCCTATTATGGGCTGTTTGCACAGCAGTAAAGGAAGAAGAATACTTGCTGATAAGACCAAGATGAATAGGCCTAATAAAAATGAGTTTTCTGAATTGCACTTTTTCACTGCCCCCAGCTTATTTAAACTTTAAAAAGGTTGTCCATTTTTGCCTGGACAACCCCTTTAATGTTTGTGGGACAAATTGTTCTTCATAATGGTACCATTTATTATTCTGTACAATGTGCTGGGAAGCTGCAAAAAAATTCAGAATTGGGAGGAAATGAAGAAAAAGTGCATTTCTGCGACTTTCTTATGGGCTTTGTTTTTACGGTGTTCACTCTGCAGCCAAAATGACATATCACCTGTATTCTGTGTTTCTGTACAATTCCGAGGATACCAAACTTATATAGTTTTATTTACATTTTAATCCTATAACAAAGATCTAAAACATTTTTTTTTAAAGTTGCCATATTCTGACACCCGTAACTGTTTTTTTTATATTTCAGTGTACGGGGATGCATAGGGCCCCTTGTTTTGCAGGACCAGGTGTACTTTTTAGTTATATCATTTTGGGGAATGTCTATTGCTTTGACCACCTTTTATTCAAATTTTTATCAGAGGCAAAACAGCGAAAAAACAGCGGTTCCCCCCTACGACACCCAACATCCACTGCACCCCAAACCTTGCCTCACCCGCCCCCCCTGCGACACCCAACATCCACTGCACCCCAAACCTTGCCTCACCCGCCCCCCTGCGACACCCAACATCCACCGCACCCCAAACCTTGCCTCACCCGCCCCCCCTGCGACACCCAACATCCACTGCACCCCAAACCTTGCCTCACCTGCCCCCCCGTGACACCCAACATCCACCGCACCCCAAACCTTGCCTCACCCGCCCCCCCTGCGACACCCAACATTCACCGCACCCCAAACCTTGCCTCACCCGCCCCCCCTGCGACACCCAACATCCACCGCACCCCAAACCTTGCCTCACCCGCCCCCCCTGCGACACCCAACATCCACTGCACCCCAAACCTTGCCTCACCTGCCCCCCCTGCGACACCCAACATCCACCGCACCCCAAACCTTGCCTCACCCGCCCCCCCTGCGACACCCAACATTCACCGCACCCCAAACCTTGCCTCACCCGCCCCCCTGCGACACCCAACATCCACCGCACCCCAAACCTTGCCTCACCCGCCCCCCCTGCGACACCCAACATCCACCGCACCCCAAACCTTGCCTCACCCGCTCCCCCTGCGACACCCAACATTCACCGCACCCCAAACCTTGCCTCACCCGCAACCCCCACCCCCCACCCCCGCGTCACCCAACCCGCCATCATCATCAATCTGGTATTTATCCCCTATCCTATGGATAGGGAATAAATACTTAGAAAAGCAATATTTATCTAATATGAAACACTTACCTCAGTAGCACTTCTTAGAGCAGGGACACCTTAGGAGACCGCGCAGCAGCCACTGTGTGTCCCATCACGTCAGGTCACGTCACGTCACGTGATGCACGCAGCCAAGCGTGGGTGTGGGCGGGGGCGGAGAGCAAGGAGCAGGCTAAGTGAATGGGGGCGGAGGCGGAGAGCAAGGAGCAGGCTAAGTGAACGGGGGCGGAGGCGGAGAGCTAGGAGCAGGCTAAGTAAACGGGGCGGGGGGCGGAGAGCAAGGAGCAGGCTAAGTGAACAGGGGCAGAGAGGCAGGAGCAGGCTAAGTGAACGGGGCGGGGGCGGAGAGCAAGGAGCAGGCTAAGTGAACGGAGGCGGAGAGGTAGGAGCAGGCTAAGTGAACAGGGCGGGGGCGGAGAGCAAGGAGCAGGCTAAGTGAACGGGGGCGGAGGCGGAGGGCAAGGAGCAGGCTAAGTGAACGGGGGCGGAGGCGCAGAGCAAGGAGCAGGCTAAGTGAACGCTTGAGGGTGGGCCGCTGGAGCAGCGCTGCTGCCAATAGGTGAGTGTTGAAGCAGCGCTGTCTCTGCACGGCCGCCCCAAGCTACCTCTCTCCTCCCCTGCCTAAAACGCTAAACCAGCCCAGGACAGGTCCCGCTCAGCATGTTTTTTAAAGCGGCCTGTCTAGGGCTGATTTAGGTCAATCAAAATGCCGCCCCCCGAAACTGACAAGATAGCGCCGTCTGAGGCGGCCGCCTCACCTCGCCTCATTAGCGGTGTGCCCCTGATCCCATCCACACATTGCAGAAAAATATCCGCAGCAGACAAGCTGCCATTTTAAAAACTGTTGCGTTTTTTTTAAATCTCAGCATATCAATTATATCTACGGAAACGTTGGCATTTTCTGTATAAGTATAATTGAAGCAAAAAGTTTGCAGGGAGAAACCTCTGCGAACTTTCTGTGAAAAGCTTTGGGAGAAAACATGATGCGTTTTCACCGTGGTTTTTCCCATATCGTTTTTTGACTGCAGCTCACTACATGGTTCCTTTGCCTTAAGGTTAAAGCCCCACATTGCAGAAACACAGCTTTTTTTGTTGCAGATTTTGCTGCGTTTTTTTGAAGCCAAAGCCAAGAAATGCATAGAAATCTCTTATACTTCTACCTTCTGCACAATCTACTGCTGTCTTTGGCTAAAAAAAAAAAAAACACAGCAAAATCTGCAACAACAAAAAGCTTCATTCCACTACATGGGGCCTCTGCCTAACACTGTAAAACACAGTGTGCAGATTTAGTAACCCTAAGATTTACTCAGTTCAAGCATAGACTAGACAGTCTTAAAATGCTTCAGATTTATAACAGTAGTTGATGCTTAATGGTAAATTTGGAGCGCCATTAGAAGGTCCATCTATTAGCTGTCGTAATTTACACCAGTATTTTGTGCCCATATTTTGGCTCATTTCTAGTGCTCATTGTTGCTTGCTAAACCACACTTTTTCCAGATTCTCAATGCTCTTTTCCAAATATGCCCCAATCCTTGTCAAGATAGGCAGGAAAAATGTCTTGAAACTAAATGCAACATTTTATGTGACAAATTTGTTGCAAAATACTGTTGAAAACAGAATGATAAATATGGGGCAGTGAAACTTTCTTTAAAATAGAATAAAACAATGAAATCGATCTTTCATGATCATACTTCAATAGGACATGATAAAAAACAAAAAAATAGTTCAATAACAAAGTACTTGGAGAGTAGAATGTCAATATTCTATTTAAAGAAGACTCTTCTCTGTACCTATTTGGTTCTGTACTTAAATGGTTTGTCCCAAAGGTACTTATCTGTAAGTGATCACTAGGGATCCCAGTGCATGGAACCCTACGGATCATGAATACAGCTCTCGGCTATTTTTGGCAGTCCAATAGAGCTGAATGGAATGGCAATAGACAAACAGTACAGACCAAAATTTTGGACACACCTTCTCATTCCAAGAGTTTTCTGTATTTTCATGACTATAAAAATTGTAGATTCACACTGAAGGCATCAAAACTATGAATTAACACATGTGGAATTATATACTTAACAAAAAAGTGTGAAACAACTGAAAATATGTCTTATATTCTAGGTTCTTCAAAGTAGCCACCTTTTCCTTTGATTACTGCTTTGCACACTCTAGGCATTCTCTTGATGAGCTTCAAGAGGTAGTAACCTGAAATGGTTTTCACTTCACAGGTGTGCCCTGTCAGGTTTAATAAGTGAGATTTCTTGCCCTATAAATGGGGTTGGGACCATCAGTTGTGTTGTTCAGAAGTCAGGTGGATACACAGCTGATATTCCTACTGAATGGACTGTTAGAATTATGGCAAGAAAAAAAGCAGCTAAGTAAAGAAAAACGAGTGGCCATCATTACTTTAAGAAATGAAGGTCAGTCAGTCCGAAAAATTGGGAAAACTTTGAAAGTGTCCCGAAGTGCAGTGGCCAAAACGATCAAGCGCTACAAAGAAACTGGCTCACATGAGGACCGCCCCAGGAAAGGAAGACCAAGAGTCACCTCTGCTGCGGAGGATAAGTTCATCCGAGTCACCAGCCTCAGAAATCGCAGGTTAACAGCAGCTCAGATTAGAGACCAGGTCAATGCCACACAGAGTTCTAGCAGCAGACACATCTCTACAACAACTGTTAAGAGGAGACTGTGTGCAGCAGGCCTTCATGGTAAAATAGCTGCTAGGAAACCACTGCTAAGGACAGGCAACAAGCAGAAGAGACTTGTTTGGGCTAAAGAACACAAGGAATGGACATTAGACCTGTGGAAATCTGTGCTTTGGTCTGATGAGTCCAACTTTGAGATCTTTGGTTCCAACCACCGTGTCTTTGTGCGACACAGAAAAGGTGAACGAATGGACTCTACATGCCTGGTTCCCACCGTGAAGCATGGAGGAGGAGGTGTGATGGTGTGGGGGTGCTTTTCTGGTGACACTGTTGGGGATTTATTCAAAATTGAAGGAATACTGAACCAGCATGGTTACCACAGCATCTTGCAGCGGCATGCTATTCCATTCGGTTTGCGTTTAGTTGGACCATCATTTATTTTTCAACAGGACAATGACCCCAAACACACCTCCAGACTGTGTAAGGGCTATTTGACCAAGAAGGAGAGTGATGGGGTGCTACGCCAGATGACCTGGCCTCCACAGTCACCAGACCTGAACCCAATCGAGATGGTTTGGGGTGAGCTGGACCGCAGAGTGAAGGCAAAAAGGCCAACAAGTGCAAAGCATCTCTGGGAACTCCTTCAAGACTGTTGGAAGACCATTTCAGGTGACTACCTCTTGAAGCTCATCAAGAGAATGCCAAGAGTGTGCAAAACAGTAATCAAAGCAAAAGGTGGCTACTTTGAAGAACCTAGAATATAAGACATATTTTCAGTTGTTTCACACTTTTTTGTTAAGTATATAATTCCTCATGTGTTAATTCATAGTTTTGATGCCTTCAGTGTGAATCTACAATTTTTATAGTCATGAAAATACAGAAAACTCTTGGAATGAGAAAGTGTGTTCAAACTTTTGGTCTGTACTGTATGTGTGACCACCACTTTATTCAAACTGATGAACATTGGACTCCTGTTTCCTGTGATCGTTGGGGTTCCCAGCAGTGGATACACCAGTGATCAGATACCTAGCCCCTATTCTGTGGATGGGACCCCTTTAACTGTTATATTGTAGCTGATGTGTCCATTGAGTTTCTCTGTAAGTGTTGTAACTTCCTGTTTGTTGTAAACAGGAAATAAGATAATATTGAACCATGTGCTGAAACCCTACTGATAGCTAAAGAAAGGGATAAGGGGTAGCTTGGAGAATGGATTAGGAGGTATGTGGTGGTCATAGAGATAGACACAGCCTATATTATCAAAAGACATTAGGAGCAATTCATTAACACATCTATGCCAGTTTACTGGTGTAGATATGTGATCATACGGTGCATCTTTGGCGCAAAGGCCCTACATCCCCTGTTCTGCAACTTATTAACCACTTTCTGTGAATGTTGGCAGAGCCAACATATTTATTAAACCTCATGCCAGTTTTCTGGTATGAATTATACTGTTCCTAAGTGGCATAAATTCCCATTCTGGCTCACAGATTGCCTCTTGATGAATGAGGAGTGAATTCACCCTGTTGGCCTTTACTAAGACTGGTGTATGAAACACCAGTCATGATAAATCTGTCCCAATAACTCTAGTATTTTTTAAATATATTTTCAATATCATATATTTTATTTCTGATAAATGTACTTCTTAAAAGGAGATTTCAAAAGAAAGTACACTGAATGGCCATATACTACTGTGATGGACCTCTTTGATCTTTAGAACCGCAGCAGTTAGTCATGGCATAGATTTCATTAGGTGTTGGATTCGCTGTGCAGGAATATAGGCATTGCAGATAGAATAGCTTCTTGTAGTTGCCAAAAATTATATGAAGGTACTGAACAGCCCATTCTATCTCGTCTCAGAGACACTCTACAGATTTAAGATATGGGTACTGTGAAGGCTAGGGTGTCCGCGGGGGTCCCAGCAGTCAAGCCACACTGATACTGAGAACGAAGGAAACACAGTGATAATTAATGGACTGACCCCTTTCACTGTCTTCATTGCTCAGGGCTCCTTCCACCCACTGTGCAAAATAATGGACTGAAGTTATCTGGCTGAGAGCATTGTCGCTCAGGAAAAACTTTGAAGAGAGTACATGGATAAAGTAATGTGCAGCCCCTTCATTCTCAAAAACTGTGAGGGTCCTGGCTGTTGCATCCCAAGAAGATCAGAAAGTGATCAAAAAGGCATATTTTAACAATATGCAATCATTTTGGGAGATAAGAAAACCCCATGTTGTGGAACGTTCTAGGCCATTTACAGTCCCAGAAAAGTAAAGGGGATTTTATTTAATCTCATCTCATATTGCAAAAAAAAAGAAAATTAGAAAAATAAACACAGCATGTTAATTTTATCTGCAAAAATGTTGTGTTTTCCCATAGACTTAGACCTCCTGCAGTCTCTGGGTCAGTGAAAACGGCACAGACAACACACAGATTGGTATCCATGTGTCATCCATGGTTTTCACTAACCCATTCAATCCAAATGAATCGACAGAGCCGCAATTGTGGATCTTCAATTGCAGATGAAAAGTAAATTCATGTGCATAAGGCCTTAGACTTGCGTTTTTCTCTGCTTTTCCACTGCGTTTTTTTAATGTGTATTTCTATGTGTGTCCTTAGCGTGAGGCTTTGGCCACACATTGCTGCCATACAGTGTTTTTGGGTGTTGTGAAAATGCAGTGGAAAAAGTGAATTTTAATTGTTACTTATACCTGTGAAAATGCTGCATGTTCCCTATAGACATACAGTGCCTTGCGAAAGTATTCGGCCCCTTGAACTTTTCAACCTTTTGCCACATTTCAAGCTTCAAACATAAGGATATAAAATTTAAATTTTTTGGTGAAGAATCAACAAGTGGGACACAATTGTGAAGTGGAACGAAATTTATTGGTTATTTTAAACTTTTGCAAAAAATAAAAAACTGAAAAGTGGGGTGTGCAATATTATTCGGCCCCTTTACTTTCAGTGCAGCAAACTCACTCCAGAAGTTCAGTGAGGATCTCTGAATGATCCAATGTTGTCCTAAATGACTGATGATAAATATAATCCACCTGTTTGTAATCAAGTCTCCGTATAAATGCACCTGCTTTGTGATAGTCTCAGGGTTCTGTTTAAAGCGCAGAGAGCATCATGAAGACCAAGGAACATACCAGGCAGGTCCATGATACTGTTGTGGAGAAGTTTAAAGCCGGATTTGGATACAAAAAGATTTCCCAAACTTTAAACCTCCCAAGGAGCACTGTGCAAGCGATCATATTGAAATGGAAGGGTATCAGACCACTGCAGATCTACCAAGACCCGGCCGTCCCTCTAAACTTTCATCTCAAACAAGGAGAAGACTGATCAGAGATGCAGCCAAGAGGCCCATGATCACTCTGGATGAACTGCAGAGATCTACAGCTGAGGTGGGAAAGTCTGTCCATAGGACAACAATCAGTCGTACACTGCACAAATCTGGCCTTTTTGGAAGAGTGGCAAGAAGAAAGCCATTTCTCAAAGATATCCATAAAAAGTCTTGTTTAAAGTTTGCCACAAGCCACCTGGGAGACACACCAAACATATGGAAGAAGGTGCTCTGGTCAGATGAAACCAAAATCAAACTTTTTGACCACAATGCAAAACGATATGTTTGGCGTAAAAGCAACACAGCTCATCACCCTGAACACACCATCCCCACTGTCAAACATGGTGGCGGCAGCATCATGGTTTGGGCCTGCTTTTCTTCAGCAGGGACAGGGAAGATGGTTAAAATTGATGGGAAGATGGATGGAGCCAAATACAGGACCATTCTGGAAGAAAACCTGTTGGAGTCTGCAAAAGACCTGAGACTGGACGGAGATTTATCTTCCAACAAGACAATGATCCCAAACATAAAGCAAAATCTACAATGGAATGGTTCATAAATAAACGTATCCAGGTGTTAGAATGGCCAAGTCAAAGTCCAGACCTGAATCCAATCGAGAATCTGTGGAAAGAGCTGAAAACTGATGTTCACAAACGCTCTCCATCCAACCTCACTGAGCTCCAACTGTTTTCCAAGGAAGAATGGGCAAGAATTTCAGTCTCTCGATGTGCAAAACTGATAGAGACATACCCCAAGCGACTTGCAGCTGTAATCGCAGAAAAAGGTGGCGCTACAAAGTATTAACTTATGGGGGCCGAATAATATTGCACGCCCCACTTTTCAGTTTTTTATTTTTTACAAAAGTTTAAAATATCCAATAAATTTCGTTCCACTTCACAATTGTGTCCCACTTGTTTTTAATTCTTCACCAAAAAATTAAAATTTTATATCTTTATGTTTGAAGCCTGAAATGTGGCAAAAGGTTGAAAAGTACAAGGGGGCCGAATACTTTCGCAAGGCATATGGGAGAAGAGCTAAAATGTAAAACGCAGCAAAATAAAAAAAACCTGTAAAAAATGTATATAGTTTTCCTGTGTTTTTCCATTAGCGTCTTTTAGCTGCATTTCACATTGAAACTATATAACAAAGATTTAGGTTTAGTTGAGAAACATGTGAAAAATTGGTGAAGAAACAGAAAACGGAAGAAGCGAAGCAGGCCAATAAAGCAAAATGGTGGATATTGAGGAACTATGGATCACTATGCTTTATGATATTTGATTCTTCAGTTCATCCTTTTTTACACTTCTCTAAGCAGGTGAATTTCACCAGATCACATTTCCTTGTATATTATTTGACTATTTATTGATAATAAAAAATTGTATATATATACCCCATGATGTAATATAAAGTCACTCATGAGTCAATTGCATTGGATTCACAATGAAGGGAAATTCATTCTGGATCACATAGTGTGAAATCACAAGACTGAGCCATTTTTTCCCTAATTTGCACCAAAAATTCTATTTAAAATATACTTCATACTCATATATTACTAAAGGGTGATTGTATCTTCTCCAAATATAGGCTGAATTATTCCCATGACTGCACTTAATTTATTGGGTAAAGACAATTTTACATATGGCTGGCCATGTAAGTTATTATTTTTATTGGATAAACAGTATAGCTCAAAGTGATATTTTTTATACACTTCTATGATTTTAGAGAATAATACTTATTTCACAAAAATATGGTCAATCAATAACATTTATCAATAAATTAATAAATAACAGTGACCCTAGAAATTTCATGTCCTGGGGCATATGAAACAGCTTGGAGTTGACATTCCTAAAAAAATTAAATTTAATTCTGCTATTAAAAAAGGTCAAAATTCTTACCATGCATTAACTGGACCCTAGACATGGGTAACCATCAGTATAGCAGGCATAGCAGCAGCTGTGGGCTCCTGTAGCTAAGAAGGGAGATGCTGTTAATTATCATTGTGAATGAATGAGCTGGATGAAGAAAATTGGGTAACCCCAAATAATTATATTTTTTTGTGTCCTGAACTTAGCTGCACATTCAGGTCAGGGTTGATTGGGGTCCCTTTTAAAGTTTTATTATAGAACCCACTGCCCCAGGTTAAATGCTATGATAATAGTGTTGGCATTGATATTAAACATGAGCATATATTTCTACTATGACTTTGACACATATTTCAGATAAAATCAGATCAATTTGCCAAGGTGTCCCAAGCTATCATCATAAACATACATGTTTGGTTCAGCTGAAATAATGGGAATAATTAGGAGAGGGCAGGGGTAGAAATTGTCCTGGGCACAGCAAGGTAAGAGAAGGGTGCAGTGTAAGGTTGTTTGCAGGTTAT
Organism: Leptodactylus fallax; assembly: GCA_947044405.1. Taxonomy (NCBI): domain Eukaryota; kingdom Metazoa; phylum Chordata; class Amphibia; order Anura; family Leptodactylidae; genus Leptodactylus; species Leptodactylus fallax. Next base: position 2,338,526 of record CAMRHE010000009.1, on the reverse strand, counting down.
GCATACCTCCTCCTTCTCTTGCTTGTGTTGGTTTAAGTTACAAAAGCCAGAGTTGTAAAAAACAGGCAGCACTCTGTAGTAAAGTGAAGAAAAAAGTGGGTTTATTGCCCCATGCGACGTTTCGGCTCTATAGTGATACAGGCTCACTATACTACGGAGTGCCGCCTGTTTTTTACAATTTGTTTTGAACAGGATATTACCTTTTTCCAGTGGTGAGCACCCATATTTATGTGCATATTTTACCATAGCTCCCAACTGTCCCGCATCTGGCGGGACAGTCCCGATTTTACACTGCTGTCCCGCGGTCCCGCATAGCTTACAGTTTGTCCCGTTATTCCCCTGAAGTGTTTTGCTGTTAACAAACTTTATTAGGGTAGGGCAAAGGCTAAATGGTAGATGCTAAATCGTAATGGCTAAAGGACCATTGATGACGTCATGAACATGTGATCAGACTCTTGAGTGGGCGGAGCTTTTCTGGATACTGCTGGACAATGTGATGTTACACAGAGGAAGCTGCTGGGAACAAGAGTGATCGAAGATGAGGATAGAAGAGACAGCATGTGTGACCAAGAGGGGGGAACTGGGGGCAGATGTAAGTGGCAGTTAAACTGAAGGCAGATTAAGGGGGCAATTAAACTGGTGGCAAATAAAGGGGACAATTAAACTGGTGGCAGATAAAGGGAGACATTAAATTGGTGGTAGATGGAGGGGGCAATTAAACTGGTGGCAGTTGAACGGGCAGTTAAACTGAAGGCAGGTGAAGGGGGGCATTAAGCTGGTGACAGATGAAGGGGAGACATTAAATTGGTGGCAGATAAAAGGGGACATTAAACTGGGGCAGATGAAGGGGGCATTAAGCTGTTGACAGATGAAGGGGGACATTAAATTGGTGGCAGATGAAGGGGGGACATTAAGATGGTGGCAGATAAAGGGGGACATTAAACTGGGGGCAGATGGAGGGTGACATTAAACTGGGGACAACTGAAGGAGGACATTAAACTGTGGGGGCTAGCTGGAGGGGGGACATGTCTGCCTCCAGCTTCCCCATAGTTTAATGTCCCCCTCCAACTACCCCCACTGTTTAATGTCACCCTCCAGCTGCCCCATAGTTTAATGTCACCCTCCAGCTGTCCCATAGTTTAATGTCCCCCTTCAATTAGCCCCACTGTTTAATGTCACCCTCCAGCTGCCCCAGTTTAATGTCCCCCTCTAGTTTACGCCAGTTTAAACTGGGGCACGAGGAGAGGGACTTAATGCTGTGGGGCAATTGGAGGGGAACATTATAATGTGGGGGCATATAATTTTAGGGTGACTGTAGGAGCATTATACTGTGTGGGGGCACATGGAAAAATAGATGACAATGGGCGGAGTCAATGTAGAAGTGGGTGGAGCTAAATTTGCCATGGCGCACATAGCGCGCCGCATATTTTGTCCCTCTTTCTGTCCTTTGAAAGTTGGGAGGTATGATATACACATGTGGACAAAATTGTTGGTACCCCTCATTTAATGAAAGAAAAACCCACAATGGTCACAGAAATAACTTGAATCTCACAAAACTGGAATTTGCCAAACTGCATGTTGACAAGCCACAAAGCTTCTGGGAGAATGTCCTATGGACAGATGAGACAAAAATTGAAATTTTTGGCAAGGCACATCAGCTCTATGGTCACAGAAAGAAAAATGAAGCATATCTTGAAAAGAACACTATCCCTACTGTGAAACATGGAGGAGGCTCTGTTATGTTCTGGGGCTGCTTTGCTGAATCTGGCACAGGGTGTCTTGAATCTGTGCAGGGTACAATGAAATCTCAAGACTATCAAGGGATTATAGAGAGAAATGTGCTGCCCAGTGTCAGAAAGCTTGGTCTCAGTCACAGGTCATGGGTCTTGCAACAGGATAATGACCCAAAAGACACAGCTAAAAACACCCAAGAATGGCTAAGAGGAAAACATTGGACTATTCTGAAGTGGCCTTCTATGAGTTCTGACCTAAATCCTATTGAGCATCTTTGGAAGGAGTTGAAACATGCCGTCTGGAAAAGGCACCCTTCAAACCCAAGACAACTGGAGCAGTTTGCTCATGAGGAGTGGGCCAAAATACCTGTTGAGAGGTGCAGAAGTCTCATTGACAGTTACAGGAATCGTTTGATTGCAGTGATTGCCTCAAAAGGTTGTGCAACAAAATATTAAGTTAAGAGTACCATCATTTCTGTCCCGGCCTGTTTCATGAGTTTTCTTTTTTTTTAAAAAATTCTGTTGAAGCATGGTTGAAAATCAATGTCTGACTTTCATTTGTTCATTTTCATAGAATTTTTATATATTATTACTTTTGTCAGATTCAAGTTATTTCTGTGACCATTGTGGGTTTTTCTTTCAACAATTTTGTTCACGTGTGTATATATATATATAAAGCGGCTTGCAAAATATTTCATACCCATTGAACTTTTTCACATTTTGTCACCTTACAACCACAAACTTAAATGTATTTTATTGAGATTTTAAGTGATAGACCAACACAAAGTAGCAGATAATTGTGAAGTGGAATGAAAATGATACATGGGTTCTATATATATATATACAGTATCTAACAAAAGTGAATACACCCCTCACATTTTTTTTATTATTTCATTCTATATTTTCATGGGACAACACTGAAAATATGACACCTTGATACAATGTAAAGTAGTCAGTGTACAGCTTGTATAACAGTGTAAATTTGGTGTGCCATCAAAATCACACAACACACAGCCCTTAGTGAAAATGGACAAATTGTTCCCCAAGTGTCAATATTTTATGTGGCCACCATTATTTTTCAGCACTGCCTTAACCCTCTTAGGCATGGAGTTCACTAGAGCGTCACAGGTTGCCACTGGAATCCTCTTCCACTCCTCCATGGTGACATCACGGAACTGGTGGATGTTAGAGACCTTGCGCTCCTCCACCTTCCGTTTGAGGATGACCCACAGATGCTCAATAGGGTTTAGGTCTGGAGACATGCTTGGCCAGTCCAGCATCAAACTATCCAGTTTATTATACACAGATGCACTGGGTGCTGAGATGACATCTAGGCAAATAAGCAGGTCGACCACTATCCTCCCTTCTGGGCCCCATCTCCTTAAAGTCACTGCAGGGCCCCCATCACCAATCATCTTTCTCATAGAGCTAAGGGGGACCTAGCCTAAGACAAGAGCAAATCAGCAACTGAGAGGCCCACATTACAGAAACAGTCCAAGGTAAAAGCTAGGCAGCAGGCCAATACTGAAAAATGGGAGGCAGATAATATTTATATTTATCTGTATAATGGGCCCCCAGAATGAATTATCATATCTCCCCATAAACGCCTCTTTTCAAGACTAAACAAATTCAGCTCCTTTAATCTCTCCTCATAACTGAGGTCTACCATTCCCTCATCAGCTTTTGTGCATTCTTTTGTACTTTGTCCAACTCTAGGAAATGCTTTCTGTGAACTAGTACCCATTACTACATATTCTAGATAAGGCTGCCCTAATGATTTGGTACTATGTGTATTATAGTGGTACTGTCTTTATATTTAAGCCACTTCTCCCTCCCAATATCATAGGCCCACAGCACATATGCATATATATGTTTTATGTAGAGGTATTAGTAGACAGGATCAATGATGACACAAAGTAGATTGGTATTAATGATTATATTTTGAGATAACATACATTTTACATGAGCATGTCTGGCACCCTAACAAAATACATTTCCATTAAAAAAACAGTTTTTTTTTTTTCATTTGAATTGTTTCTTAGAATTGTTAATACATTTTTCTTTTATAATACATTTTTTAAGTATTAACGGTGGTTCCTGTTAGAATGAAGCAAATAATTTACATCTCTCCTGCTTTTCTGTAAGTACAGATCTCATGTATAGAAATAAATGCAAGGCAGACAGAGACTGTGTCTTCCTCGTCTATTGTGAGAAAAGCACATTACAAATGTTTGTTGTTGATGCACGCTACCTTACTGTCTCAGACACATACTGTTTTACTAGCGCTATTTGCTGGGTTACAGTTAATCTAAAAATTTCAAACCCCAAATAGTTTATGTGAAATTGTTTGTAGTCAATGAATCCTCTAGAAAAAAATAAAAAATAATAAATTATGCAGCTTAACACATTGACTGTGGACTTTATACACCATTGTAGTTTACTTAAAAGACTTTGTCTAGAGATCAGTGTAAACAGTAGCATGAACTAAGGTAGGCTTAGAAATGACTATTACAATATGAAACTTTCCTTGTATGTGGTGTATGTCATAATTCTTTTTAATTTTTCAGTAAAACTGTTTCATATGCAGTATATAACTGAGCTGATACTTTTATCTGTTAGATTGTCTGGAAGACTCATATTCATGTCATGTGTCATATAATCAAAAGCTTATGTTTCTGAGATAGATCTAGAGATATGGAGATGAATAAAAATGAAAACATTGTGTGTAAATGATAAAATAACACAAATGTATATACTGTATATAGTAATCCTAGTTAGAATGTGAGTACATGTGTAATTATAATGACATGCACAAAATAAGAAATAACGTAGAAATATTAAAAAAAGAATAATCTAAGCTTTATTTATGCAGCATGGGTATCATTGTGATGTTATATACAGTACAGTAATAGTATGATCGTAATATTGCGCTAGGCATTTCATGATAAATGAGGTGCAGTCAGAATTTCAGTCATTTCAATTGTAGAATAAAATTGTCGATGGTACAATTTTCTTGAATTATTTGAAAAGGAAAATTTTACATTATTGTTAGATATATTTCACTGGGCTATGAATAAGAAATAATTATAGATCCTAACCCCTTAAAAGTACTGCATCTAGGTTTGTTCATATTAACTAGGCTTAAATATTTTTTGTATTGTAATATGTTTTAATTCTTCTGATCACAGAATTTTATATTTTATATTATGAACATGATTATAGGCGTGACCGTCTGCCTGAGGTGCTTTACTGAAACATTATAGCAGACACAGTAGGACAGATTTACTATGGTGTTTCTGTCTAGAATTTGGCATAAAATATGCCAAAATGTTGTACATTTCTGCAACATGATGTAATATCTAGTTTTAAGAAAGGAGTGTGGCTCAGATGAAGGGATGTAGCTTAGTGGAAAGGAGCATGTCTTGAAGTGTAACGTTTTGCTCCTAAAGTTTGGAGTTAAATTTTGGCACAATCTAGGCCAACCAAAAAATGATATAAATATGCAGTATATGCTAAGACATATTTGGAGCATTGTGATAAATTTGGTGCATTTTCAGACATTCTGTTTAAGATTTTATTATTAAGATTAAGATTAGATGTATATAATACTATAATACTATTAGTATCTGTAAATGTGGCCCAATGACTTCTAAGGGAGAGTTTTGTGTGCATATTATGTGACTGTGAAAGGAGTGGGAAGAGTTGAAATGTGAGTAGTGCCTCTTATCATTGGTGGATTCTGTGTTATTTGCTTCCATTTTCATTCTAATCCGACCTATGATGAGAGTGTTTGCCCCCACATTATACAGCTCCAGAGGTATCTGATACAGATGTAGCAGTACCAAAGAAGATAGGCATAGCACTGCTTGAAGCCACCCATCAATTCAGAGAAATTGCTATGCAGCACCTGCTGTGAAAACCGGGCCAGCAATTCATATGAATAGTGGGTGCTCCTGCCCCTTCCCACTCTCCACACACAGTAAACAACCAGCATTGGCTGGTTTAGCCTACCGTATTTGAATGGGGTTATTATTGATCATTAAAAGTAAGTCATGACCCACTGTCTACGAGACTACAACTAGTAACCGCAATCAAACAGCTAATGCTATCTCTATGGACCAGACATTACCTCCCTGTTGTCTAGTCCCAGAATGTCTAGCAGCCGTAGCCTCCTTTCTCTCCTCCCACTTTCTCAAACTCAACATGGAGAAAACGGAATTCATAATCTTCACCCCTCCTCGCACGGCCTCCCTCCCTGACCCATCTATCAAAATTAATGGAACCACTCTCACCCCAGTCCCACAGGCCCGCTGCCTTGGGATAACCCTAGACTCTGACCTATCCTTCAAGTTGCATATTCAAAGCCTCAACACCTCCTGCTGCCTCCAACTCAAGAACATCCACCGAATCCGCTCTTTCCTCACCCCTGAAACTACAAAGATGCTAGTCCACGCCCTCATAATCTCCCGCCTAGACTACTGTAACACCCTTCTCTATGGCCTCCCAGCTAACACCCTCACCCCCCTCCAGTCCACTTTAAACTGTGCTGCTCGCCTAATATACCTCTCCCCCTGTTCTTCATTGGCCGCTCCCCTCTGCCAATCCCTTCACTGTCTCCCCGTTGCCCAGCGAATAGAGTTCAAATTACTAACGCTGACATACAAAGCCATCCAAAACCTGTCCCCTCCATATATCTCCAACCTAATCTCCCGCTACCTGCCCACACGTAACCTCCTATCCTCCAAAGACCTCCTACTCTGCTCTACTCTTATCCGCTCTTCACACAATCGACTCCAAGACTTCTCCCGGGCATCCCCCATACTCTGGAACTCATTACCAAGACACATAAGACTGTCCCCCACAGTCACAAGCTTCAAGAAGGCCCTGAAGACTCACCTATTCAAGAAAGCCTACAACCTCCAATAACGCTACTGTCACCACACCACCACCTGAGCAGCCTCTACCCCCACCTTCTGTCTCTATCCCTCTTCCCTCATAGATTGTAAGCCCTTGCGGGCAGGGCCCTCTATCCCACTGTACCAGTTAGTCTCTGTTAGCATTATCTGTTTTGTATATCTGGTGTACCGTATGTAAATCCGCAAATGTAAAGCCCCATGGAATTAATGATGACATATAAATAAACAATAATAATAATAATGCTAGTAATTTTCCAGGCCATGGAACCTACCAAGATACAGTACAATTATTAATAATTCTTAACAGTTTTGGTGCATCTTGGTCAGTCTTCTGCACCACAGTAGAAACTACTGGTTAATTACCTATATTTTCTGGTGGATGTATTATACCAGATGGTATAATACATCCTGTATAAACTCTAGGTTACTGACCTATAATCTCTATTTAGGCACCAAAGAAGACAGTAGATCGAGTTAGCTAACCTTTTTTATGTTTTTGTTTTGCAAGTTCCCAAGATTATTTGGACTACGTTGGATTGGAGGACTAATAAAATTAAAATAAAAATGCAGTTCAGCAGTTATTTTAATAAAGTGTTTTTTCTTTTGGGGTGTTTTTTTAACAGTTTTACTGCCTTACTAATAGAGAAGTCTGATAGAGTACAGTGAAGGTTCCCAATATTAACCGAGTACCCTCTACCACCATGAGTACCAGGAATAGATCGGGACTGGCCAGTACTCAATCATCTGAAATGATGGATAGGCACTGGGTTGGTCTCAGGCTTGTATGTTAAGGCTTGGAAGGGACAGGGACTGTGGATATACCCACCCTCATAAGGCTAGTCTGCAGTTGCTGGTTGGCTATGAAAAAACAGGGGCCCCCACAGTGTATTCTAAAATGATTGATTTATTATAAAAAAAATGTGAAGTTCCACCACCTTTAATAACCAGCCTGATGAACCTAACAGCTGGCAGCTAGTATTATCAGCATGGAAAGGTCAATGGGTACTCCTCCTAACTAGCCTGAAAATATTAGCATGAAGCCACCTGAATATCTGACCATCACTTCATGCAGTTGGTTACTGGCTATTTCTGGTACCCCTGGTGGCAGTGCATACCAGGGTAATAGTAAAGGGGCCAACAATAGTATTTCCGATGGCATACACTAAGGGGTCTAGGGGCCTTAATAATGGACAGTTGTCAGACAACTTTGATACTAAGGTAGTAATACAGAAAAAAAAATCACACTGACTCAAAGAGAAAACACTTTATTGAAAACCCTTTTTGACATTTTTGAGTAGTTCTTGAATCTGAAGTAGTCCAAAAATGATACAGGGAACCTCCAAAGCAAACAAGAACCACCAAAAAGGTTCTTCCCAGTTCTTAAAATAGTGCAGCTCACAAAGCTAGACTGATCCTGTAATGTCCATAGAAGTGAATGTGAGTTATGACAACAGTGAAGAACAGTGAGCTGTGCTATATTCGAAAAAACAGACCATCAGAAGGTGAGTACATTTTTTCTATGTGCTCTATGCAGAATTCAAGCACCAACATTCCCAAACACCCTGCAAGGCCACATGAATAATTGCCATGTAATAAAAATAAGGATAAAAAAGTTAATTTTTAAAAAAACATAAAAAGAAAAAGAAATAAAACAATTCATCCTCCTTTCTCCACATTACAAATAAAAATAAACAAGTTGACTATCAGTACATCCAAAAGTACCCATACTGTTAAAATAGAAAAATATTTATTCCATATGGTGGACACAGTAATCAGAAAAAAATCGATTAATTCGTGTTTTGTTTTTTTCCTTCTTTGTCTCTCAAAACAAAAAGTGAACAAAATATCATAGGTTACCCAAAATGATATCAATAAAATTTACAATCTCTCACATAGCATTGTAGATCAAAATATTTAAAACATTACAGGTTTTAGAATGTGACAATTCATAGATTTTTTTAATCAAACTTTTAAATGTTTAAAACAACAAAATCTATGTAAGTTTTGTATTGCTGTGATCATATAAATAAATAAATAAAAGTAATGTCACTTTTTACTGCACAGTGAAATAGTTTTTCTCCATTTACACCCCATCCTGATTTTTTTCCAGCTTCCCAGTATGTCATGCAGAATATTAAATGATGCCATTAGGATGTACAGTTTGACCCACAAAAACACAAGCCCTCATATTCTTCTGTGAATGGGAAAATAAAAAAGTTACAGCTTTTGTAATGTGGTGAGGAAAAAACAGGTTAAAAAACAAAAATGAAAAATAACTGTGGTGGTAAGGGGTCAATATTATAAAAAAAAAAAAAAAAAAATCACACGCTTGACACTCACCAATGTAATAACTGCAACAATATAATAACTAACTCCAGTAATCTGCTACTAATAAACTAAGACCACCACATTAGACTTTAAAAAGGAAAATATTTGTTAGAGAAATTTTATGAAATTGTATTCTTTTTCCAGGAAAAAAAAAATAAGTAGGAAAAAATAGGTTGTTCAACTAAATCTTAAAAGAAAAAAAAAAATCATATAATTGTGTTTACCCAAAAGTCTTTTCTTTCTAATTTAAATAGCATAAACATCTGGACTAACGCAATCATAGAATCATGGCAGTAGTCAAGCAAATCTTGTGGAAAATAATGAAATTAGATCCCTGGTGTTGTGACAGAGTAAGGGCAGGATACATCAGTTCGATGTTAATAAAATTTCCATGAATGACTGAATACAATTAAGAAATTGTCAGTTGCGGCAATGAACTTTTGTAGCTCACGGATGTTTGCATCATTTGATTATGCTGGCAATTTCAAATTGTTTATTAGTGTCTGTGTTGGGATATTAATTATGACCTTTATTGCAGCCCACAATTAAGCCAGTTACAAGGCAACAAGCGCTCCTGTTATCATAATAGAAGGTTGGAAATGCGCAAAAGGTGTTTTTATTTTTACTTAGATCATCCCCTTTACTTTCAACCTATAAATAGGACAAGGGAAGCTACATGCTTATATTGCCACTCATTTTTAATAGAGTCCTGTGACTGGACTGGTAACTGAAGCATTTGGCAAATCATTTATCTTAACACTATAAATGGTCAACTCAGGAGATAAAGTAACTGAATCTTACCAAGGCTTTCACGTTTTGTAGCAGAGTCAGTGATATGGCTAGACAAACAGGCAGAGACTGTAGATATATAGAGAGATAAATAGATAGATAGATAGATAGATAGATAGATAGATATTATCTATCTATATTATATTTAGACCATAAGTAAACAATATAAAAAGGAATCTTTTTTGACTGGACACAACTGTTATGTGTAAACAAGGCCTAAAAAATGATAGGTGTTTGATGGCTAAATGGGTGTAAACAATCTATTATCAAGCATTTTGGTTTTGGTGATTGCTTCAAGAGTTGTGTAAAACTGTTTCAGAATCAATGGAGTGCATCAGTTGGTATCCAGACTGTGATCAAAAAGGAAATTATACATTATATACACTAGGCACTTTGAAGTGAGTATGTTATGGAACTCTTAAGAGCAGGGGAAAGGTAAAATGTTTGACAGCGAACAAACTGAGTGGCTAATAAATGTAGATTGGATCAAGTATACAGTGAGCTTTTATTTTGAACACTTGTTTAACAGTCATATCTGTGTAATGGATAGTCAGTCAAAACCAAATGCAGAAAAAGTATCCCAATGTGGTATAGCAGTTCTATTGTTTTTGCCTAAACATCAGACTAATTGCACACAACTGTCTGGGGCTGCTGGCTGTGATTGAACAGCACAGCCAGTGCACGGGCAGCACATGGATGTCATATGTGTGCCGCCCGTGCTCCAGCGTTGCCTCCGCTGTCTCATTCATTCAATGTATGGGGGCTGCAGAGGCACGGCCGCAAAACCGGACAGGAATAGGACCTGTCCTGAGTTTTGCGTCGCGGACTGTCGGCCCGCACACTGATCCATGTAATGTGCTTAGGGAAACAGAAATTAATGGGTCAGTGTACTATCTGGGGAAAACCTGTATAGCACACTGCAATCGCACACGGTGTGTGCGTAAGGAAAATACAGTGAAAATGTAACTGCTTTAATGCGTAGCCATTTTCTCTGCTTCATGACCAGACACATTTTTGGGTTTTTCCAGTTATTCAAATAATCTTTGTGACTTTTTGTGATACAGAGGGTTGTATTTTTATGTCTTTTTTTAATATCTGGAGGCATGTAAACAAAAATGAGGGGAAGCATGTTGTTTTTCACATTTTTCATGCTTTTTTTCTAATAGGAAAAAAATGCTTCTATAATTTTTTTTAAAATGGTTTTCCCTCTTAGTCACAGTAATTTTTATGTAGGTGATACATAGTGTTGTGCCGCAGGGGGCAAGGCTAGAACCTGTGATGTGAGTGTGGTAGTGGCATTATTTTTTTGCATTTATTTTTATTTTTATTTTTTTATTATAAATTGTGTCCCCTATAAGATCATAATAGACCTCTGGTGGCATTTTCACACTATATTTTGGCTGTAATTGGGTCTGATATATGATATATTAACCCCAGATACTGGAGGAATACCCCCTCCTAGTATACACTGCAGAACTGGTCTGGGTCCTCAAGGACCCCTCAGCTAATGCAATTCCCAGAACCTGGTGGATCACATGAGGGCCAGGTCAGAAAGGAAGCCACATTATGGCAACTCCCATAGCTGTGTACATAGCCCTCAATGAGTGCTGTGAGTACAACGATTGGGAAGGCAGGGACAGTAATAAACTGCCTTTTCTCTGGAATATCTGGCTGTTGTAGCAGCCTTCTCATCACCCCTGCAGCTTCATGAGATAATGCATCTGCTTAACTATGCATGGACATACAGATACATATTTTCAGATGTGAGTGTGGTATACTGTATATAGTCAATAGACAGTTGGCATCTGGTTAAAGATTATCTCAAAAGGCATCTCTTGTAGAAGACCTTCTGTTAACCAGACCAGATGCTGCTACTGTTTTTCAGTTCCACTACATTTTTTAACACATTTTTTTTCATTATTTCATCATTTACATTGAAAACATGGCTGCTGCAGTTACTGAGGGTGTTGGACACCAAATTGGTCAGACCTTTGTTGAGCAGCTCCTGAAGGTAAGAAGCCCCTGATTTTTCAACCTTTCAGATGCTACTGCTGGGGTGTTGAGTTTCTAGTTGAACATTTCTTTATGCAGAATGCCATATGTGGAGTGGTTGAAAAATTGTCGGATTTTGTTTTGAAAAATTGTTCAGTTTGTTCCAGACTGTCCCTTGGGTCACTTCTTCCTGAGAGTTGGCCGGAGAATAAAGAATGTGAATGGAGGGAAAAAATAATTTAAGACCCTTCTTTTCTGGGTTGTAAAGCACAAAACTATAATGGGCCCAAGCTTGATATTTGCTATGGATCCCTTAATTTCTAAATATGTCAATGGCTGCAAAAATGTATGTCTGTAGTACATGGAATAATGTGTTTTTTTATGCAAAGTCTTTTGGATTGCATGGCAGCTGTAAGTGCTTGTAACAAATAGCATATGAATCTAAAGGTAATAGTATTGTAATGTCAAGAATAAGGGAAAATATAGTGAAAAGTAGAGAATGTATATAAGGTGGTATTGGATATTAAAAAAATTTAAATAAATGAGTAGGAGAAAAATGTGTAACATCTTAGTTAATGGGGTTGGTTTAGACTGGTTGATCTGGAGACATTCACTTTAGGGATACATTATTCCTCCTTTGGCTCATGCAAGACCGGTTGTTCATCTCTTATAACTGGTGAAGGTTTTGTTTGGTCATACATGTAATATCACTGTACTTACAACCCATTCAAATGATGCATGGGCAGGTCCATCAGAGTAAAGACTGATTTTATTCTGGCCAGTCAAAAATGGGGGTCCTTAATGCAGTATGTAGACATGGATATCCATATGTGTCAACCCTTAGCTATCACTCCATGAAAATATTTTCATTTGTAAACTTAAATGTACTTCTATTTGTGATCTCACACCTGACCCAAAAGGCAAGAATAGACATTCCTGCACCCTGGGTGGTAGAGTTCCTGAATAGGACCTGTACATAATGCTCTCTACAGCAACTTTAGCATCCATCACTATGCCCAATGTTGCGTTGGACAAGAATTTACAACTAGAAGTACCCTTCAATTCAATGTCACTGTTGTCAAAATATGTTCAAATTGTAAATAATTGTGCAGATTTAACTATGTCCAATAAGTTTCACCAGAGCATAAAATGAATCAATTTGCCTTAAGTGGCCTTTAGTTAAATATTTATTAAATAAAGATGACAGATATTTTCAGAGCGTGATATAATGTAACATTTTGTCTGCAGAGTTATTTTAATGTTTCTGTACTAATCATAGAAAAAAGGTAATGTGACCTCCAAGATCATTTTATATCAGTCTTTGTCAAAATAACTTGAAGATGATGCCTTCTATATTAGGACAATTTAAACTTAAAGCAATTATTATGGAAAGGAAGTTCTGGGTACTGCTGAGGAATCAATTAATAAGTGAATATGCTCTGCAGAAAATAAATGTAGATGATTTGACACTACATTGACTTGATATTTATTATAATAAGGAGTATGAATAGTTATATACAGCAAGTGTCAGGAAAAAGGTGTAACAGATTCATTACGTGGCAATTAACAGTAGGATACTATTTTCAGCCGTCAAATTGTTTGTGCGCCTTTCAGTTTTATATGTAGAATTATATTTTAGAAAAAGGTAAACTAGTCTGTAGAGATAATGCTTAATTTAATTTGGCAATTTTTAGAAATAGGTACAGTGCAATTTTATCTAAACTTGGAAAGGTATTACTAATGCATATCTAGACTTAGCCATATTTTTGGATTTGTTTAAGATATGCCCAAGGCTGTTTCTAGCACTATGGGAGAAATGGATAAAAATCTACGTCAGACTGTGCTGTATAGAATGATCATTTCTTCACCCACTATTGTAAGAAAGTGGCTTTCAACAACTTACACTGTAGCAACTCATATACAATTTTTGGATATTCAGAACACTATAATGGTTACTTACTTATAGAGTAAGAAATCTAAGTACAGAACTATTCAGAAATTATTACTATAAAGTTATATAAATATTTTCAGAATTTTATTATTTTTCGTCTTACTTATTTCCAACATTTACATGCTATAGTATATCTTCTTTGCAAGTTTTGTCAACTTGAGTTTTGATCTCAAAACTTTTCAGTTTCTTCTTTATCAGTATTTAATCTTAATTGGCTAGTCTTTGATCTTAAAACTTTGTTAACAGCATGGAAGTTGATGAAATGATAAAGAAAAACTACAATATGTACTTGTTCAACATGATCCTGTGGTCCCTGACAGCCTTTGATTACATCATTGTAGTGCTGACATGCTATATCTACACATGATCAATACAGCCAATCTCTGGCCTCAGTGGAGACCTAGGGCCACGGAGACCAGAAGTTGAAAAGGGTGCCTGGGAATGAAGATAAGACGCCAAGGTGGAGATCCAGAGAGGTGAGGAAAGGTGAGTATGAGTTGTTTTTCATTCTTCTGCACCTCCCTGGTACTCCAATTATTATAATATGATATCTTAAGAGATCCCACAGTGTAATAACAATCCACAAGAGGAGAACCCCAGAAATCTTGGGTTTGTCTGCACCTGATATTTTTAGAAAACAAACCTGGTTTGTTAAGAAATGTTTTATTCATCTCTAGTGAGTATGAGTGTTTGTTTGTTCTCTGCACCTTCCTTGGGCCTACAATTACTATACTTTGGGGTCTGAAGAGACTCCAGAGTGTAGTAATGATTCGAGGGTGGCAATTCCAAAAATTTCAAGTATGGCGGAGCTTGTAATTTTTAAAAATATTTGTAACAAGCCTGGTTTGTTGATGCATTGTTGCATTGTTATTTTATAAGGAATATAAGTATTTACTAAAATAACACTATGTTCACACTAGCATTCAGGTTTCCGTTCATTAGGTCCGCTTGGGGACCCGAAAAACCTATCTGCTTAAAAAGTGGTTACCTGCGGTTTCTGCCCAGTTTCTGCCGATTATATACTGAAATCGGTATTGGTTCCACTTGCAGGACTTTTCTCTACGCCTATTTTAAGCAGAATGAGGCTAGTGTGAATCTAGCGTAAATTTGTCAGGAGAGCTGACAAGTCCTGTTTACATTTATATTGAGAAAATTATTACACATAGATATTTGATCATTTCTGAAAATATCCTGTTATTTTGTGACTGCAGCTCCTATGTACACCTATTTGTCTCCATGGTTACAGACTACAGTCAAGCTCACAAAGCTATTCCCTTCCATCTGTCCCTCTTCTTACTATCTGTAGAATAGCATATTAGGGCAGTGAAAGTAGAGTAAAACATTACTGCCGAATTGCAGTAAATATTTATGGAGCCACATTGGTCTGTGTAGACACTGTATACTCCAAATAGTATATTATTTTTCATTTCTAAGGTGTTATTCACACCCCTGTGAAAAACTCCTATGTGCAAGCAGGACTTTTCTCTCTGCATTTTTTGGATGGAAACCCTGGAGATCCCATTATAATCTATGGAGTCTGTGGGTTTCTGCAGATAACTGCTTTTTAAGCAGATTGGGTTTTCCATTTTTCAGGTCCCTAAGCGGACCCAAAGAACGTAGACCCCATCGAGGCTGTGAACCTAGTGTAAGGCCTAAATCTTTTTAGTTCCATTATTTTGATACATTGAAATGACTGCAAAAGTACACATACATACAGTCTTTAATATATGAAACAATGCTGTGATGTAATTCCAACCTTCTACAGCTTTGTCACTGCAAAATAGTATATAAATTATATAAATATTATAAAAATTATTATATAAATAATTTCATTATTTTATTATTATCATAACAGTAACCATTACATTCCAATTCAGTTCATTCTTGTTCTAGATTCGCATAGTTTAAGATGACTAAGATTAATAGATTTTTTTCAGATCAGAAGAAAGAGTCACAGAACATCTTGCTTCCACATATAAATTTAGACTAAGATTAAATTGGCCTAATTTTGTTGCAGATTCACCTGTCAGTTGTCTATACAAGATGAGCTGGTTGTTTGAAGTGAAACACAAAAATGATCTCAAGTGAGCAGAGATGACGTTCTCATATGCAGTTTGCAATGAAGCAACTGACCTCTTATACAAAGGTTCATGTCTTTTCCTACAGAAACAGATGGATAATAGCATAATACTGAAATCATGCTCTACATAATATGAAACCAGTCATTGCAGACCTGATTGCTTGCCATATGTTTGAGAAGGTTTTGAAGTAAGTCTGAAACAACATGTAATTCCTTAAAATATCACATTCTTGTTTTTGTTAAAGGCTGTACTACAAATTCCCTTCCACTCTTAAAAGTTGTTTTTTCTATACTACAATATGTTTTTAAAGTTTGGTCAAAATTTTTTTTAGCTCTCTATGATTTTTAGAATTGTTATTGTTATGATGGTTTATGTTTGCTAGAGATATGAAAAGGGAAATTCCAGGTTATTTCAGTTCGAGATTTTATGGATTCTAAATATTAAACTAGCTAAAGAAAACAGGAAAAACATCCATAGTGTTATTTAGAAATCTTCTACAAATTTCTCAGGTGGTAACTTCCTCCAGATCCCCTTCATTTTCCAAAGACAAGGCTTAATCCAGTGCGTGGAGCTTAAAATTCCAGGCCTCCTATTACAGGCTTCTTCATTCAGATATTACACTATTCAAATGACTTATTCACATGACTGTTTAATTTTTCACATTCTAAATATCTTTGAACAACGGATGTCAAAATGGATTGTCATCAAGTGATGGCCATTTTTTGACTTATTGCCTTGAGTCTGTGTAGCCGTAAAAACAGACAAATATTAGACATTTCAGTTTTTTTATCGACTGTTTTCAAGGGTTTATTAAAAAAAAAAAAAAAAAACGCAAAACAGACTTTTATGTTATTTAAAATGGCCATGTGATGGCAGTTCAAAAACAGATTTAATGCAGCTGTTTTTACCTGTCATATGAATAAAAGTATGAAACATGGCTTCATCAACACTACAATGTGACAGATTTACTGTCTGGGTTGCAAATCGACCTTGGCATACAATGTGTCAAAATTTCACGCGTTTTGGCACATCACTTTTTAGAACAAAAATTTTTGGCTTGCTTGAAAAAATGGTCTAACTTCACGGAAAAAAGTGGCATGGCAGTGACAAAATACACTAACGGTGCCAAAACTTTGAAGTTTCTGGGTAAAAATAAACCAAGTAATAGGTGGTATAAACTTAAACTACACAGTGTAAAAGCATCTGTCACTGTGATAAATCAGTAAGTTTTGCTACAGCTTCAGAGCCCAAATGTCATGTGTCTCATACTTCTCCAGCTCATGCTTAGGCAGAATTTTCACATACAGGTTTTTGTATGAGGTCAAAGTCTGGATTAGGCCAGGGCGCCACATAGCATAAATGCCACAATTTTGCTGCAATGTTTTACAATACCTGAAATGTGGATGGGATTCTGGCTAATCCCATCCACACATTGCAGAAAAATATCTGCAGCGGACATGCTGTGATTTAAAAAACTGTAGCGTTTTGTGAATCACAGCATGCTAATTATACCTACAGAAACACTGACGTTTGAAGCAGAAAATCTGCAGAGAAAAACTCAGTGGATTTTCTGTGAAAAGCACTGTGGGAAAAAACGCAATGCGTTTACGCCGTGTTTTTTTCCCGCAGTGCTTTTATGCTGTGGCTTGCTATGTGGGGCCCAAAATTGGAAAAAAAAAAAAGAGGAGCAGGAACACACTTGGCTTTGCCTCAGGCAAACTCAGGCAGATTGGTATCTGTGTGTCAGCCATGGTTTTCACTGACCCATACCCTGAAATGAATGGGCCACAAATACTGACAGGTATAGGACCAACTCTTCACTATGGCCTGGACACACACCCCATAAACTACAGCTGTGTGTATGAGCCCATAGAAATGCATGTATCCATACGGTCATGTGCAAGGGGCCTAAAGCCTCAATGCGACGACCTTTTTTGTAATGGCTGCCGCACTACTGTTTTTAGAACCCATTGATTTTAATAGGCCTATTCACATGTCCATTTTTTGAATGATCTATTTTAACAGACAGTCAAAAATAGCACATGTCCTATTTTTGTCTGTTTTTATGGATCTGTCAATAGACACGTTTATGAGGGATAAATGAAAATGGCTGCACCGTGAATGCTAAATGTAAAAATAGACATTACATCTGTTTTTTCAGAGCCATTTTTTACAATCTTCATGTACATATAGTCTAATACAGAATGATTCTGGTGAACAGCTCCTGAAATGAGGATGCTGAGGAGTTGGAACCCATTAATCTGATATTAAACGCCTCTCTATAAGATAGACCAGTAATATTGTTACCCTGGAAAAGCCCTTTAATAACACCATTGACAAATTATACCCACATAGACAGCCTGGATTAATCCATGAAACTTGGTCCATGTTTTCGCCGGATTTACCGTCATGAACTTCATGCTGGGAGTGCAAATCCTAGTATAGTAGTTATCTACCGGTATAATGTTAGGAGTCCTTCCTCCCAACAACATATTGTCCCATACTGATTATAGTACAGGACATTATGTCGCTGGGATAGATTACTATGATGCTCGGAGTCCTGCTCCCAGCATACTGTTCAGGCTGATAAATCCAGCGAAAATATAGAACTTAGAGTTACTATAGGGCTAATATACACATGTGGAAAAAAATTGTTGGTACCCCTCGTTTAATGAAAGAAAAACCCACAATGGTCACGGAAATAACTGGACTCTGACAAAAGTAATAATATATAAAAATTCTATGAAAATGAACAAATGAAAGTCAGACATTGCTTTTCAACCATGCTTCAACAGAATTTTAAAAAAAAAGAAAACTCATCAAACAGGCCTTTACAGAAATGATGGTACCCTTAACTTAATATTGTTTTGCACAACCTTTTGAGGCAATCACTGCAATCAAATGATTCCTGTAACTGTCAATGAGACTTCTGCACCTCTCAGCAGGTATTTTGGCCACTCCTCATGAGCAAACTGCTCCAGTTGTCTCGGGTTTGAAGGGTGCCTTTTCCATGTGGCATGTTTCAGCTCCTTCCAAAGATGCTCAATAGGATTTAGGTCAGGGCTCATAGAAGGCCACTTCAGAATAGTCTAATGTTTTCCTCTTAGCCATTCTTGGGGGTTTTTAGCTGTGTGTTTTGGGTCATTATCCTGTTGCAAGACCCATGACCTGCGACTGAGACCAAGCTTCTGACACTGGACAGCACATTTGTCTCTAGAATCCCTTGATAATCTTGAGATTTCATTGTACCCTGCACAGATTCAAGACACCCTGTTCCAGATGCAGCAAAGCAGCCCCAGAACATAACAGAGCCTCCTCCATGTTTCACAGTAGGGACAGTGTTCTTTTCAAGATATGCTTCATTTTTCCATCTGTGAACCTAGAGCTGATGTGCCTTGCCAGAAATTTTGATTTTTGTCTCATCTGTCCATAGGACATTCTCCCAGAAGCTTTGTGGCTTGTCAACATGTAGTTTGGCAAATTACTTTTGTCAGATTCAAGTTATTTCTGTGACCATTGTGGGTTTTTCTTTCATTAAACGAGGGGTACCAACAATTTTGTCCACGTGTGTATATGGCTCTATACAAAGTCCAAAAAAAAAAAATTAAAAAACACAGCAGCAAAAGTCTATGGGGACAAACTATACTTTTGTACACTGTGTCAGTTTTTTCTCTATTTCATCATACCATATTGCATTGCTTTAAGCGGTGAGTGTCTGCAGTTTTGTAGTACAGAGCCACTATATACAGTTTAAGCACCTATGGCACCTGACTTAAAGAACACCACACATGGTACAGATTTCTAATTTGCATTTATATATAAATCCTATAAGTAATAGGTTTACAGTAAAAAAATAATATTTTTATATAGCAATATAACTAATGTTAATAAGGGGAATAAATTAAAAATACAATATTGGAAAGTTGCTCTTATACTATATATATACTGTTGACTTTTTCAATATTTTAGGCGTTGAATGCCTTATGGCAAATGTTGCCTTAGCACTATATTTAAAACTGCTAGGTGATATGCATTGCAGATAGTGTTCTTTTTCTCTGCTTTCCAAAGAGCAGGTCTTTTTTTGTTAGTATTTCAATATATTCATGAATTTTCCCATTTGTTATTTTATGCAAACCATAAGAGACATTTCCACGGTGAAGATTGCCTCTTTATTTTATTTTGAAATATTTGTGTATTTATTTCATTAAATGAGATAATGCTTTTTCTTATTAACATAATTTCCAGTACATTAAACATATTTCTCCGCAGTCAGAAGAGAGGAATCAAATTAAATGACAGTTAAATCACTTCCAGCAATTTCAACTGTTAAAAGAAATAAGTGACTCTTTAGTAAGAACATGATGTGCTGTAAACGGAAATGAAATGGTAAGGAAAGGTGGAGAAGCAAAGAAAATGATGACTGACTTGTAGCCACAAATGCCCCAAGACATGGCAAATGGCCTACAGACTAGGGCATGGCAGAAAATGATCAAGAACATATTACACGCACTCCTATTAAATTTCATGTTACCGATAATAAACCAGTCTCCGGTACATAAGATTGAAATTTTAGAACAGAAAATAATGGCATATAATAAATGAGCAAATAATGTTTTATTTCTCTCGTTACAATAAAAATAAAGAAACGTTCAATCAAATAACATATTACATGTAGTAATAGACGAAGATCCCCAACTAAATTGTGGTAGTCATAGCTACCAGTCAGAGTTATTATGTTGCAGTAAGTTCACATGCAACCAAATGTTACATTATACTAATGGAATTTTATGGAATCTTAGTCGCACAGCGCATTTCAATTTTTGCAGCATGTAATGTGTGTGCCATATTTTTTCATGGGTTTTCTGCAGGTTTCCTTATTGACTTCAGTGCTGAACATGGCAGCATTAAAAGCTGAATGTAAAAGCCACAACCATGATTGTCTATGTACTGTACCACAATGTAGTCCATATAGACAATTTACGTAATTTTTTTTTTTGTAATATACAGTGAGAACGCCATAATGCTGCTTTTCGCATTGATTTTCATGTTGCAGGATTGGTGCCATTCTCTTCCAGACCATTACATAGGTTGTCGATCCCAGGACCTCACTAAACCATCCAAGCAGTAGTAGGGACTTTTGGAAAGGATTGACAGATTGATAACTCTTTCTTGATTCTGTGGGTGGTGGTGCATGGCTGTTCTTAGTTGGTGGAGCGATTTGTCTGGTTAATTCCGATAACAAATGGAACTCCCGCATGCTAACTAGTTACGTGACCCCCGACGGTCCACGTCCAACTTATTAGAGGGACAAGTGGCGTTCAGCCACACGAGATCAAGCAATAACAGGTCTGTGATGCCCTTAGATGTCCGGGGCTGCACGCGCGCTATGCTGAACAGACCAGCGTGTGTCTACCCTTCGCCGACAGGTGCGGGTAACCCACTGAAACCCATTTCTGATAGGGATCAGGGATTGCAATTATTTCCCATGAATTCCAGTAAGTGTGGGTCATAAGCTCGCCTTGATTAAGTCCCTACCCTACATCAGTCAGTTACTATTTATTGAAAAAAGTATTACAAAAACTTGTAACAGAACTAATAAGAAAAAAACTGAGAAAAAAATAAGATAAAAATATAATTTACATACATTAATTGACACAAAAATAATGCACCCCGGTAGAATCATTGGATTGCTGAAAATCTCGGCAGCACTGGCGTAACTAAGGTTTTGTGGGCCCTGGTACAAACTTTTGTCCGGGGCCCCTATGTCATCCCTACAGCGAATTCTTGATAGTGATGGTTACGGCTGTTAAGAAGTTTAATCAACCTTAGTATGGTTAGGGTAATCTGTGGGTATCCTTGGCTTATGGGCCAGATGGAAGCTGCAATCTCAATACTGATGCCAGTGCTTATGGGCCCCCTAAGGCTCCTGGGCCCCGGTGCGACTTCAACCTCTGCACCCCCTCAAGTTATGCCCCTGCTCGGCAAATATGTAAATGATTATACAAGTGGTCTGATTTGATACTATTTTTGCTACAAGAGTGTGTAAACTTACTTTCCTCACTGCCCTATAAAAAGGCTCTTAGAGGTTACATTTTGGTAGTGGACATTTTGCCTAGCTGACAGACTATGATAGTGGTGCGTCATTGCCCTGAGTGAAACAGAATGGTTGTGACAGTTCTGACCTAGATATTAAGAAGTGTTGGGAACAGTAGTTATGCAAGGGCACACACGACAAATAGACTCTCGACAGCCCAGATAGACTGCCAGATAAATTAGCAAGGTTTTCCCATGAATGTCACATGCACAGCAAAATACATGTGGTTGTATCTGTGTCATGTAGTGCAGTGTGGCCCCATTCACCCTTCCAACAATTCAATCATGCTGTGTATAGTAGGCATTAAGGCTGGGCAAACCGATTTATTCCATTCACGTCAGAGCTCCCTTCACTGCTATGGAGCCATGGGCACTGCCGGAGATTACAGTCCTGGCAGCCCCATAGCAGTGAATGGAGTGCTAGTCATGCAAGTACACTGGTGCTCCATTCACAAGGAGGCTTTAGGGGACTTTTTGTCCACTGTCCTCCTTATCAATGAGGGATCCAGCAATGAGGCCCTCAGCAATCAGACACTTACTCCATTAGAAATCTGTGTTCTGCCTCATCAGCATCCTAAAACAATTCAGTCTATGTCCTTGGTTGTGTAGATTTGTAAAAATTGTGTAAGACTTGTGTATCTTAGTTGTAAAAATGCTAAATGACATCATATGATTCCTGCTGTACCCCTGAAGAATTTGTCTTTTGTTTTTAGTTCATTCTATTGAAAAGATATGGCCCCTGGAAAGTGATATGTAAATTCTCTATTATTCGCAAAGTGGGCAGTAACCTTTAATTTTCTTTAAGAAAAACATAAGATTATCAGAGATAATTCATATATACAGTCATATGAAAAAGTTTGGGCACCCCTATTAATCTTAATCATTTTTAGTTCTAAATATTTGGGTTTTTGCAACAGCCATTTCAATTTGATATATCTAATAACTGATGGACACAGTAATATTTCAGGATTGAAATGAGGTTTATTGTACTAACAGAAAATGTGCAATATGCATTAAACCAAAATTTGACTGGTGCAAAAATTTGGGTACCCTTATCATTTTATTGATTTGAATGCTCCTAACTACTTTTTACTGACTTACTGAAGCACAAAATTGGTTTTGTAACCTCACTGAGCTTTGAACTTCATAGCCAGGTGTATCCAATCATGAGAAAAGGTATTTAAGGTGGCCAATTGCAAGTTGTTCTCCTATTTGAATCTCCTCTGAAGAGTGGCATCATGGGCTCCTCAAAACAACTCTCAAATGATCTGAAAACAAAGATTGTTCAACATAGTTGTTCAGGGGAAGGATACAAAAAGTTGTCTCAGAGATTTAACCTGTCAGTTTCCACTGTGAGGAACATAGTAAGGAAATGGAAGACCACAGGGACAGTTCTTGTTAAGCCCAGAAGTGGCAGGCCAAGAAAAATATCAGAAAGGCAGAGAAGAAGAATGGTGAGAACAGTCAAGGACAATCCACAGACCACCTCCAAAGAGCTGCAGCATCATCTTGCTGCAGATGGTGTCACTGACCATCGGTCAACAATACAGCACACTTTGCACAAGGAGAAGCTGTATGGGAGAGTGATGCGAAAGAAGCCGTTCCTGAAAGCGCGCCACAAACAGAGTCGCCTGAGGTATGCAAAAGCACATTTGGAAAAGCCAGCTTCATTTTGGAAGAAGGTCCTGTGGACTGATGAAACAAAGATTGAGTTGTTTGGTCATACAAAAAGGCGTTATGCATGGCGTCAAAAAAACACAGCATTCCAAGAAAAACACTTGCTACCCACTGTAAAATTTGGTGGAGGTTCCATCATGCTTTGGGGCTGTGTGGCCAATGCCGGCACCGGGAATCTTGTTAAAGTTGAGGGTCGCATGGATTCAACTCAGTATCAGCAGATTCTTGAGAATAATGTACAAGAATCAGTGACGAATTTGAAGTTACGCCGGGGATGGATATTTCAGCAAGACAATGATCCAAAACACAGCTCCAAATCTACTCAGGCATTCATGCAGAGGAACAATTACAATGTTCTGGAATGGCCATCCCAGTCCCCAGACCTGAATATCATTGAACATCTGTGGGATAATTTGAAGCGGGCTGTCCATGCTCGGCGACCATCAAACTTAACTGAACTGGAATTGTTTTGTAAAGAGGAATGGTCAAAAATACCTTCATCCAGGATCCAGGAACTGATTAAAAGCTACAGGAAGCGACTAGAGGCTGTTATTTTTGCAAAAGGAGGATCTACTAAATATTAATGTCACTTTTCTGTTGAGGTGCCCATACTTTTGCACCGGTCAAATTTTGGTTTAATGCATATTGCACATTTTCTGTTAGTACAATAAACCTCATTTCAATCCTGAAATATTACTGTGTCCATCAGTTATTAGATATATCAAATTGAAATGGCTGTTGCAAACACCCAAATATTTAGAACTAAAAATGATTAAGATTAATAGGGGTGCCCAAACTTTTTCATATGACTGTAATCTTCCAGGGGCCTTATCTTTTGAATGGATGGAACTTTAAAGAAAAAAAAAACATTTTTCAGGAATATCAAACGATGTATGGCATTTACAATTTTTCACTTTAAGGTCATCTTTAAGCATATTTCGTATTAAACCAATTCAATATAATATTACAACATGCTAACAAAAACTGTGTCAGACTGCAATTCACATCACAACCACTGGGTGACTTCATACATAGGCACATACACTTTGTGTTGCAATATCATAAAATATTGCTTTGTAAAGATAATTATCTTGTGAGACTCTAGTCAGGAGTAAAGGTGAGCAAGGACTCAGCAATATCTGGCTACTTGTGATAGTTTAAACCCTTAAATTAAACCTGTAAAATTGAGACTGGAAAAATTTGCAGGATACATAAGGGATTGCACTTCCAGCCTAATGATGAAGTTAAAAAAGAAGTCCAAAAATAACTATGTGAGTTGGATAAATCTTTTTTACCAGCAGGGATTTGATTCCTTGGTCTTCCTCTTAGAAAACAGAGAAGGCAATTATGTTGAAAAATAGGCTAGGTATGTGGTTATATCAACTATGTAAGCAATTCAATATAACATGATTAAATAAATCTAAATAAATAACAGGAAATATATATATATATATATATATATATATATATATATATATATATATCCTGAGCTTAACTTGACATATCAGTTATTATCTGTTTTGGTATGGTTGTTTGTATTGGCTTAGTTATATTACCAGGATTTAACTACAAGCTGTAATACAAGTCATCTAATTCTGGCGATTAGCACCCCACAGTATTGTAGGTCATATATATTTAAATATAAATGTCATCCAACTCTAGCATATTGCAATAATCCCTAGTAACCAGTGGCAATAGCGCACAAGTGGTATTCATTCTACTTACAGTAATTGCAATTACACTTATTAATCTTTATAATAAAACATGAATATACAGATGTGGACAAAATTGTTGGTACCCCTCGTTTAATGAAAGAAAAACCCACAATGGTCACAGAAATAACTTGAATCTGACAAAACTGGAATTTGCCAAACTACATGTTGACAAGCCACAAAGCTTCTGGGAGAATGTCCTATGGACAGATGAGACAAAAATCAAAATTTTTGGCAAGGCACATCAGCTCTATGTTCACAGAAGGAAAAATGAAGCATATCTTGAAAAGAACACTGTCCCTACTGTGAAACATGGAGGAGGCTCTGTTATGTTCTGGGGCTGCTTTCCTGCATCTGGCACAGGGTGTCTTGAATTTGTGTAGGGTACAATGAAATATCAAGACTATCAAGGGATTCTAGAGAGAAATGTGCTGCCCAGTGTCAGAAAGCTTGGTCTCAGTCGCAGGTCATGGGTCTTGCAACAGGATAATGACCCAAAACACACAGCAAAAAACACCCAAGAACGGCTAAAAGGAAAACATTGGACTATTCTGAAGTGGCCTTCTATGAGCCCTGACCTAAATCCTATTGAGCATCTCTGGAAGGAGCTGAAACATGCCACCTTCAAACCCGAGACAACTGGAGCAGTTTGCTCATGAAGAGTGGCCAAAATACCTGCTGAGAGGTGCAGAAGTCTCATTGACAGTTACAGGAATCGTTTGATTGCAGTGATTGCCTCAAAAAGTTGTGCAACAAAATATTAAGTTAAGGGAACCATCATTTCTGTCCAGTCCTGTTTCATGAATTTTCTTTTTAAAAAATTCTGTTGAAGCATGGTTGAAAAGCAATGTCTGACTTTCATTTGTTCATTTTCATAGAATTTTTATACATTATTACTTTTGTCAGATTCAAGTTATTTCTGTGACCATTGTGGGTTTTTCTTTCATTAAACGAGGGGTACCAACAATTTTGTCCACGTGTGTATACCTATAAAATGTCCGCACATCCAGTATTTTCCATTACATTTATAAATGCTTCTGTTGATAAATCTGGCACATACTTTATGAGGGAGGAATACTGACATACCAATTGTATGGTGCTCAAATATTACTAAATCTCACGAGATAGCTCACATCTCACCTGATGTCTTCATCTTCGCACAATTCCACAAGATGATTGATTACAGGCACTTGATGTGATAGGAATACATATGGTACCAAACCATAAAGATTTCAAAAAGAAACTTTGAAATCCGATATCATAACATAAAAAAGCACAAAAGATATGATTGCACAATAATCTGTCACGGGATGTCTGTCCTAGACGTGTCTATATGTGTTTGCTAAGTTGTTTTGTTTTATGTTTTAGCTTTTTGTCACAATTAGAAATGAGCAAACCTCTAAAGATTCAGTTCAGGATTGTAGGTTTGGATCAAAAGTTCAGGTTCAGTCTGAACCAATTAATTCCCAACCAAAGGTGCAAATAAATTGATTTAACTAGTTGTGTATGACGCTCAAAGGGCTCCTCAGACAATTTAACCTCTTTATAGCGCTCTAATGCAAACACAGCCTTAGTAATGTCAAAGTGACAGTAAAATATATGACTATGTGCAAATGGATGGTAACAAACACTGGGATTTTTGGTGTTTGGCAAGGAAAAAAAAATTACCAAATTTTACAGTACCACTTTCAGGGGAAAGAATAAATTAAATAGGTAGTGTATATAACTTCACTGGGTTGTGGCATTTGACAAGGTAAACAACAGCCAAATTAAAAACATATCTAAATTGTTTGTTCTTGGTATTTGACACTGTTCATATTAAATTTGAGTACTTTAAATTGTAAGAGTGATGTATCTGCTGCAGCACAGTAACACTAGCACATCACGTCACTGTCAAGCACAGTGCGACGGACAGACAGATTGACTGCTGTCTGTATCGACAGTGAGGTCAGGAAAGTGCCAGAGATGATGCTGAACCCAGGACAGGTGAGTATAAATATTTTTTTTATTTTTTGTCACCTCCCCTGGGCTGGCATCTAATGGAAAGGGCCCAGCTCCTTTCCATTAACAATAGGTATAGCGGTCAGGAAACCAGGACTTCCTCGTCCACTATCATGGTAGCCGGGGCCCTGGCCATTTTCAGCTGGCCACTGGCCCCGTACCCCTCTGGGTCTGGTTGCGGTCGCACCCCCTGCAACCACAATCATTACGCCACTGTCTATGATCTATTCACATGGCTGTCTTTATACTCTTCAACACGACAAAGATAGAACATGCCAGTTTTTTTGAAGACCGTGAAAAACTGTCTGCCAAAAAAACTGACATGTGAATAGACCAATAGACATTTATGGTTTAAAAAACAGCCATATGAATAACAACTATGGGAGAGCTTTCTAGACATGCTGTGTGCAGACAGGGGAAGTAGATAAGCCATGACATCATCTATTGTCAGTAGCAGATGCAGTGATGGGTGTTATGTGGGGTTATCTATTGAGCATTTAGCTTCTATTGTAATTCTGTTTTGTCTGTGATATTAATGAGGTGATGGCTGTTCCCTGTCATGAGGGCTGCAGGCAAGGCATTATGGGGAAGCCTGCCTGATCCTGAGGTCATGTGATTCTTCTCTGCTTTCTCAGTGCTTTCACATGCGGCAACTTTTTTAGTTGGTTTGTGCAGATCAAAGTGAAAAAAAATTTGGGTTCATTGGAACCCAACATTTTTGAAAAGTTTAGGCAAAACCCAGTTTGTTCCAATCTGGTTTGCTTATCTTTAGTCACAATATTGTATTGTATTAAATTGGTTTAATGAAAAATTCGAGATAACGTAAATATGGACATCTCTATTATCAAGTCTTCCAAAAATTTTTCAATGGCCACTCCAGTATATTGATATTATTGTTATATTGTATGTCATACCTCTAAAGCAGCCATATTACTGTATTATGGGACTCTTTTTTAACTGGAATATAAATCTCCAACATTTGATTTTGTTTCTATTGCAATAGGTTTTCTTCAGGGATGTATTTTGCTTTCAGCTTTTTCAGGTCCATCAGGGCCTAATTCAGGGGAAACAAACACACATTAAAGTGTGGATAATTTTTTTTTTTGGGTGCTATAAAATTATTAATTTACAGATACAGTGTGTTCACTCTTTACTTGGCTCTAATTTGGTTAAACGGATATTCCCATCTGAAAGATCCTATATATACTGCTAGTTTATGTAAATTCAAAAGTTTTCCTAAATACATTGCTTTAGAAATGCTGATTTGTCTACCTGCTATGTGAGATTATTCCACCCCATTGTTTACACAATGTTGCCTAGGTCCCTGGCCTGGTATCTTATCTCAGGACAGTGACACGACTCACTGCAATTTGTATGTGAGAGAGGCTGAGTTATCGGGATCACTCTTGCTTTCAGACTGGTTATCTCCTGCTTTTAGGTCCCAGCCAATCAGGTCAGCTAATTGCATTTTGCTGATAAGGGCTTGGGCAGTGGTCGCTCAGTGTCTGTTAGTGCAATCCCAGTGTCCTGGCAGCATGTAAATTTGTTTTTCTCTCCAAACCTGTGTAATGTAATATACATTTACTGTGCATATTATTTGATCTGCATTTATATTAGATTTCTAGTATTCATAATAAATAATTTAATGGTAATATGTACTGAATTCTTTCCTTATGTCCTGTCCATCAAACAGGTGCTTGCACTTTAGAACTAAGGAGGCTCATTTTAGATTATTGGTTAGTGAGGAGATAAGAGTTATTAAATAGGCCTGTTTGCCAAGGAGAAGGGCAAAGTTATGGATTTTATAGGGGTATTTTTATCTCAACCAGTCATGGCTGATGCGGTAACATAGGTCTCTAAATCAGAACTCTGGACCCCAATTCATCAGAAATGGTATATCAAAGCAATATGGTATTAGTACCTTCTGAAATGTGTAAACCCCTTTAATGACTATATGAAGCACTTCTAACTTTAATCTGCTTAATAAAAGTCTTTGATTCTTCATCATTTCCAATATTTCTGCTGTCAGTGAAAGAGAAGCTTACACTATGACATATATCTTCAAAACTGTACTGTTCATGTCAAAGAATATACTTTCCTATACTTGATTTCTTCAGTGCCTTCATTTAGCAGAAGTTATTTATTCTTCAACTTCTGGAAGAAAAGTAAGAAATCATAAGTGTGTATTGTTTTCAGCTTGTAAAACAAATCTGTGGGGATATTTTCTATGCTTCTTCTTAAATTGGGGACATTTTATACCTCTCAATACAAGTAATCCCAAACACATTCAGTAATATGGTGGTCTGGGCTTATGAGGTAGCCAGTCCATTGTCTATTGTTCTTAGAAACCTGGCACCTTCGAAGTTTGATCTTGAAGGATTCTTGTGGGGCATTATTTGGTTTTAGCATTATATTTTTTCCCAGTCAAATATATTCCTTTTCATGACTGTCCCATTCATCTAAACAAGGCGTGCAGAAATTCACGTGCCTGCTGCCAAAAGAACCCTTTTCAGATAAAGAGAACTAATTTTCTGTCTCAAAAATTTCTGCAACAAATCTGTTGTATAGGTTTACTATAGACACGTGAAATAAATCCTCAAAGGTTTATACATGATCTGGGGTATGATTAAAACAAATTTTTCATATCTCTTAAAAAGTTTTCTGATGATCAGGTCTTTCATGGTTGTTAGGGGCTCTGTGTCCTTTATCTTTTGAACTTGTTTGGAAGCTTTTGTCTATTTTCTATTATCCTGCATGTATTTCTATTATCTATTATCTCAAGGGAAATCCAGATTATACCCCTGTAGTTCTTTACAGGAGAACAAAATACAAATGTTTAAAGTCAGGGATCTAAAAGAACAGAATATAATTACATTTGATAGTAGTAAAGCATTTAACCCCTTCCCGACATCTGCCATACATGTACCCCCAAGGACTGGAGTTATAATGGTGCTATCAAGTATTGTTTCCATTCTTGGAAATCTCCAAAGAGTACAGAATTTTTGGGGGGATCTCATTTTGGATGGGGTTGCTACAATAGTTGTGACCTTATCATAGTTATTGTCTAACACTTCGATATGACATGTCAAAAGATACTGATAGGCTAGATTTGCATCAGCATTGGAGCCACCATCATAAATATGACTTTGGATGTGAACCCGTTATTATCTGTATTTACCCTTTAATGTAACATTTTTTCTAAAGGCTATAACTTTGTAACAGCTTTAAGACGTGCCCCTGTTATACAAGGAAAATAACTAAAGTGCAGAAGTCTGCAACATAATATTTTTTTCAGCTCCTCATATTAATGTATCTTGCTTTTCAACCTCAACAATGAGGCCATCATCTATAGTGTGGGCTGCACTTAAAGGGGTTTTCCAGGTGTTGTCCTTAGGAAAGGTCATAAATATCTGATTGTTGAGATAGGGCGACAGTAGAGATGAGCGAATCGATTCTGCAGAAGTGGAATTCGATCCGAATTTCAGGAAATCTTCGATTCTCCACGATTCCGGATTTCCTGATGCTTCGTGGTAACGAATATTTAGTAAGGACCTTTGTGACATCTGACAGTCACATGATGTTCTCTAGTGATGTGATTGGATAGGCGTGTCTTTGCTTGTTAGCAGATCCTTCCACATGAATAAAAGTTGTCTGTGCTGAAGAGAGAGAGAGAGAAACATGACCGCAGCATCCAAGGGCTTCCACCATTTTGCCGCCCACCCGCCCACCTCGGCTCTCTGCAGCCCGGAAATAGTTGTTTATTCACCGTGAAGTAATTCGGATCGAAGAAAATTTTTTTGGAACTTCGAATCGAACTGTGGAATCGAACTTTTGAGAAATTCACCCATCTCTAGGTGACAGCCAGCCCTTGCATGGTCGGGTGCCAGTGCTGCATATTAGCTCCTATTGACATACACTGGTTGTACCCTTGAAGAGCTGATCAATGCAGGGGCTGTCTGTCAGCCATAAAACAAAAATTCCTGGATAACCCCTTTAACTAGGACTCTACTTTTAGTACGGGGGCTATTCTGTATGATTATACAGCACTGGTACCACACTGAAAATGGTAGCTTAAATGTAAACTAGGACACTTTGTCTCCTACCATCTATAGTGCAACCAGCAGCATGATCTAAGATCTATAATAAGTACAATATGCAATATATACAATTGAATGAAAATTTGCTAAATCCCCATGACATGTGGTAGTAAAAAATAAATGCAACTTTACCTGCAGTATGCTCTGTATCAATGGCAGCAAGTATGTAGCATCACTAGTAGCATGTTCAGTATATTCTGCAGATGCATATCCAAATCCACAATGCAATTGTTCCGCCACATCTGAATGTTCCATAAGAGTCTACTGACAAATCCAAGTCATATAGATTATATTACAATTAAAGAAGGTTTACATTAAAAAACACAAACTCTGACACCATTACTAATTAGCATGAAGCCAGAACATGTAATTAATCATTGTTTCCTGCTGAAATATAGTCAGAAAAGCAATGGTGCATTCCGAGCTCGGAGGTTTGTTAATAAACATGAAAAAAAGTATAAAAATCTGGTTATTCTTGTGTAGCATAAAATGTGGCTAACTAGACAAAATCTGTTCCCTCCTTGATATGTGAACAATGCTATATAAATATTCATCATTAATGCGTAATAACTGTTGCTTTTGGCAGTTCACTTTTCATTTAATTTGATAATGTGTCCGGTAAATGAAGTGGTACAAGCTCAAGTGTTTTACCAACACAAATGTATATTCTCAATCATTGTTAAACAAACGCCGCTCGAGGCAGGCTTTAACCCCCACTAGTTTCTGTGTGTGATAAAAGGAGGAGGAATGATCAATCTTTATTGTCTGCCTTGCTTACTGTAATTGCATTCAATAGTCCACTGATTCTGTTGTCTGTGCTAATGTCAGGAACTGTGAAAAGCCAGATGCTCAGACTTGATCACATGCGTACAGTGTCCACTGATAAGGTGCCCGTGAATCTGCAGCTAATAATAAACTCTTACATCTATAGTATGCATGCAGCCAAGGATTCAGGATATGTATGACTTTCTCGAATATGGAACAATAATCTTTACTGAATGAATGTTGTTTTGCATCCAAATGTGCTTGGTTTAGAGAATGCACTAAGAAAAGGAGCATAATGCATTTGAACAATAGAGTAAGAATAATGTATGGCATACAAATGGAGACAAGCTGAATCTGTCATTTATAGGGAGTCTGTCAGGTCCAAAATCCCTCCCAGGTGAACAATAGTATAATTTAGGGTCCTTTAATAGGAGCAGTAACATACATTTGGGATCAGAAACTGATAAAGCAATGCAGAAATAAACAACTTTTTATAGATATGCAAATCGACCTGCAAGTGCATCGACGGACGCCTGACTTGCTAGATTTACCTATAGACAGAAGAAAGTACATCAGGTTTTTTCTGGAATCGCAGTCCGAGAATACTCTAAATGAGCGCTAAATGACATTTTGGTCTATGTCTGCATCACAACTGGCTGTAGGCAAATTTAATCAGGTCCCGCCCCCAGTGCACTTGCTGGCTGGTTTGCTATCTATAAAAAAATTATTATCTCTGCATTACTTTATCAGCTTGTGGCCAAAGAGGCACGCATCCTCAACACCCACAAGGATATTGTTTTATGGGTAGCCTATTTACCTAGCAGTATATTTTCTAGTCTATTAGAGGTCTCTACATGCCATTTTTATTGGTTTTTAGAGAAATTTTGGACCTGACAGATTCCCTTTAATCAGAGTGAATTGTAGTGCATCATAGACCCAGAGACAACACATTGTGAATTATCAAGAATTATACTAAATGGTTTATTCAGCTTCACTCTGAGAAGCATAACACTGCTTCTTCTGTATTTTTCTTGTGGTAGTTTCTACAATATCCAATTTGTAAT
This sequence comes from Leptodactylus fallax, assembly GCA_947044405.1. Lineage (NCBI taxonomy): Eukaryota > Metazoa > Chordata > Amphibia > Anura > Leptodactylidae > Leptodactylus > Leptodactylus fallax. The sequence continues at coordinate 2,305,327 of CAMRHE010000009.1, read as the reverse complement.
GTTAAAAGGAGCATTTTTATTACAGATGTTTCCTTAGGATAAGTCATTGATATTAGATTGACCATGATGTAATTCCCGACACTGCACCCATCGGTTGAATGAAGAAGTCATAGCTCCAGAAAATTCTACATCCCCTTCATTGTTTATGAAGATACAGTGCCATACATACAGCTGTGGCTTTGCCAAGTACTGCAACTTAGTTGCCTTCATTTTAAATTGGACTGAACTGCAGCACCATACATGGCCACTATGCAGAAATACTAACACTTGTACAAATGTATGAGAATGGAAAGAGGCACCCACAAGGATATTGTTTTATAGGTAGCCTATTTACCTAACAGTATATTTTTGGCATTTGGGAGTACCAAAAGGAAAACCATGCAAAGACAGGGAGAATGTACAAACTCTATGCAGATGTTGCCCATGGCTGGATTTGAACCTAGGACTCCAGTGCTGCAAGGCAACAGTGCTCTCTTTCCTCTTGGCTGGACGTGTCTAAAAATGGAGTCACAAGGGGACCAGCTTAAGGGGCGTTCACACTACCGTTGGTGACCGTCAGTAGTGTCCGTTGCTATTGTCCGTTACAAGATTTTAGCATCGGACACTAGCTGAACCGTCAGAAATCCGTTAAAATTTCCATTCATTTCAATGGGTTTTTATATTATGTCCCTTAGTATCCGTTAGTGTGCGTTTGTGCCCGTTTACAATCAATCCGTCAGAAGTCTGTTTTTTTTCCGTGGACAAAAAATCCTACATGCAGGACTTTTCTGTCCATTTAGAAAAACGGATTCTTGACGGACAGCAAGAGTCTGTTATTTTTTTAACATTGAAGTCTATGGGTAACGGACTTTTATGTCCGTTTTTTTCTGCGCATGCCCAGAAAGCAGAAACAAAAAAAAAAAAAGGACAGTGTTAAAAAACAGACACTAACTGATGGTAATGTGTCTGTTTTTTTTTAACTGATCCATTATTTGGATCAGTTAAAAAAACGGACACATTAACATCAGTTAGTGTCCGTTAATGTCTGTTATGATAGGTGTCCATTTTTTGGGGTTTTTTTTTGTTTCTTTTTAATGGACACCTTCATAACGGAATCCAATGGTAGTGTGAACCCTGCTTTACAAAACAACACAATTTTACAATACACTGTTACAATATGTCTATCCTGTATCTATCTACGTGATGCCACCAAGTGGTTATGTTGTGTATTGCCATGTCAAAGGTTTTGCTAGCATATCATGAAATTGTATTGAATTGGTTTCATAAGAAACTGGAGTCCTTAACAATATTAAGGTTGGATACATTTGTACCATAGATTTATAATATAATTTACAGATTTATGTATATTGTAAAAAATAAGAAAAAAAGAAAATATTTGTTTTAACATATTTCTTGGCATATGGATTTTTACTAAAGAGGAAGCGCTGACCATTTACTTAGGTTTTGGTCAACTCAACATATATTATTCATTCATTTGCATAAGTAATCCATTGTTTGCCCTTGCAAAAAAGCAAAAACAAAAAAACCCATGCAGTTTAAAGGATTTTTTTAGACCCTCTGTACTGAAAATAATAGTTAAATATACTTTTCAGTGCAGCAAGAAAAATAGTATGTCAACAAATACTGCCTAAATATATGCTAAAAACACACTGGGGCAGATTTAGTAAGATTGGTGTTTTGTACATAAGTCTTAATAAAGGGCTCAACAGGCATAAAACATGCCTGATTTATCTTGTCATAAATCAGTCGCACGCTGTGCGCCAGAATAGAGATCTACACCAAGTCAGGAACTGGCGTAAATTTTCTGTAGAAGGCTAAGGCCCCATGTAGTGAGCCGTAGCCAAAAAGCCAAAAAACGCATTGGATTTCCACCACAGCCTTTTCTGCAGCACTTTTGGCAGAGAGTCCACAGAGTTTTTGTAACATCTCTGCCTGTTCGGGTCTCTGCGCCACCCTCCGCTCACAAGCTGCGGCGAAGGAGGCGTGTTCAGTTTGGTTCCTTGTGTAGGTTTCTTGTTGCTCAGTCTGAACACAGTCCTAGACAATGTAATGGATTTCCAACCACACCCGAGTTTTGAGCATTTCTCTCTGGACCGCATATAGTTAATCTCAGCCTTGCCTTTATGATTGACAGCCTGTCTACCAATCCAGTCTGGGGCTTGCCCAGACTTTCTATAAACAGGTTGTCAGCCCTCATTTGGTCGCCGGTTATTGCACTGTTTTTGCCTGCTCTCTTTGTTATATCTCTTGCTGCTTTGTTACCTGATTCTCTGACCTTTGGCTTGCCTTGTGACTATTCTCTTAGATTTTGATTCTGTACTGCATTGCTTGACTGCTACCGAACACTTGACCTCCCTTTGTGTCGTTTGTTATGTCTTTGTTCAGTGCTGTCACTTACTCAGTATAGGGCTCGTCTTCAGGTTGTCCTTTTACCGTTTAGGGTAACTGAGGCAATAGGAAGGGACAGTGACTGGGGTGAGATTAGGGCTCACTTGTCTCTGTCCTTCCTCCCAGACCCCTGCAGTAGTATCAGGGTATTGCTACGTTTGGCAAAACCCTAACAGTTTTCCTCTGCAGACTTTTTGTCCCTATTACACCTATGCAGAAAATGCCTGCATTTCCAAAGGTATAATTGACATGCTGTCATTTACAAAAACGCAACAATTTTTAAAATTGCAGCATTTCTGTTGCGGATATTTTTCTGTAATGTGTGGATGGGATTACCCAGAATCCCAAACACTTTGAAAGTACTGTAAAATGCTGCGATTTTTGCTGGGCCTTTCCGACGCGGCCAAGTCGCTGTGTTTTCCCAACATGAGGCCCTGGCCTAATTCACGACAGAAGACTGGCCTCTACTATAATAAATGTTGGGCGGAGATGTCCCCAACCTGGCTCTCTGCCCCCTTTACCCACATTACACAAAAATTGGTGAGCAGGATGCAGAACTGGAATGTGTGCTACATTATCTCCCATCTATGTTGACATAAATATGTCAGGCCCGATGTAGGCTATGGATTTTATAAAGCTACAGAAATTTATACCACATTTACATAAAATGGGAAAAATCTTACTGTTATATATTGGATTTCAGTGATCGGATTTAAGTGATTCGTTGGTGATCTTCTAATTTTCCAATGTTCTATGACTACAGAAAAGTGCAATATTTATTGCAGAAAATTCCTCACGGAGGAAAGTGTAAGACATTATTTGAAACTTATTTTCAATAAGAAATTAGAATATTTGAAAAAAACTTTTTGATTTGCATGCATGTGTATTATTATTTCTTGCTGAATGGTACATTAAATGCAATTATTTGAATTTATGCATTTTTAAATTATTAAATATTTTGGTAAAGTGACAGCTTGTACTTGCTGTAGGACATGCCTGGGTGATAATTATTCATGAGCAGAATATATTGAAAACTAACTAGTTATACACCCACTGTAATTTTAATGCTGCAAAATCTCCCCATGGCCATATGACATTATTCTAAACGCATTTAAAAACGCAAATCCCCACAATGTCATTATTAAGCGTTACATGTTATTTACATGCAGCTGAGTTTTAATAACCTATTATTAATCAATATAATATTAATGAATGATATTAGCAGCGATACACACTTTTTGCAGTTATCCTATAACATGATTGTAAAATATTTCTGATTCTTCTCTTTACTTCATAAGACATCACTTAGCAAATCCTGAGAATAAACCAGCAGAAAATTCAAAGACAATGAGTTCAATTTAACGGTCTGGATCTTTTACAAAAAATGTTTGCACATTTTTAATGTATTTAATGTGTAATGTATTCAGTGTGTAAATTTAATAACCTCTTGTAACAATTGTAAAATTGTATGTATTTGCTGCCAATAGTCTCATATATTTAACATTATATTTTCAGTATGGGCTTGTAAAGGGCCTTTCATCACACCCAATATGTAATCTCACGTATAGTGACCCTGATCTATACGATCAACAGAAAGCTGTATATAATGATGGGAAAGGAAAAGAAGGACAGAAAGAGGGTACTGTGCAATATCAGGTTGTGCCAATAAAACTTAACTTAAATAAAACTTATAAAAATGGAATTCCCAAAAATAATATGTATAATTAAAAAGACAGGACCCATGTACTCGGTCACTGTGGAAATTTACATTGAGCTTGCCCCACCATATCACCAAGAGGGACTGACATTCAGTGTCATAATCACTGACATCTCAAGGGTCATATATAGAAAATTCAGTCTCTCTTACATTCCAATCCCTGTATATTTGCATAGTACTGCAATATATTGATCAATTAATTCAATTCTATTTATATGTATAGAGACCTATAATATGATATACAGTGCTGGCCAAAAGTATTGGCACCCCTGCAATTCTGTCAGATAATACTCAATTTCTTCCAGAAAATGATTGCAATCACAAATGCTTTGGTAATAATATCTTCATTTAATTTGTCTTCAATGGAAAACCACAAAAAGAATTGTCAAAAAGCCAAATTGGATATAATTCCACACCAAACATAAAAAAGGGGGTGGACAAAAGTATTGGCACCCTTTGAAAAATCATGTGATGCTTCTCTAATTTGTGTAATTAACAGCACCTGTTACTTACCTGTGGCACATAACAGGTGGTTACACTGTGGCTAACCTCCCTAGATGTGGACGGAAAAGAAAAATTGACGAGAGATTTCAACGAAAGATTGTGCGGATGGTGGCTAAAGAACCTCGACTAACATCCAAACAAGTTCTAACTGCCCTGCAGTCCAAGGATACAACAGTGTCAACCCGTACTATCTGTCAGCGTCTGAATGAAAAGGGACTCTATGGTAGGATACCCAGGAAGACCCCACTTCTGACCCAGAGACATAAAAAAGCCAGGCTGGAGTTTGCCAAAACTTACCTGAGAAAGCCAAAAACTTTTTGGAAGAATGTTCTCTGGTCAGATGAGACAAAAGTAGAGTTTTTTGGGAAAAGGCATCAACATAGAGTTTACAGGAAAAAAAAAGAGGCCTTCAAAGAAAAGAACACGGTCCCTACAGTCAAACATGGCGGAGGTTCCCTGATGTTTTGGGGTTGCTTTGCTGCCTCTGGCACTGGACTGCTTGACCGTGTGCATGGCATTATGAAGTCTAAAGACTACCAACAAATTTTGCAGCATAATGTAGGGCCCAGTGTGAGAAAGCTGGGTCTCCCTCAGAGGTCATGGGTCTTCCAGCAGGACAATGACCCAAAACACACTTCAAAAAGCACTAGAAAATGGTTTGAGAGAAAGCACTGGAGACTTGTAAAGTGGCCAGCAATGAGTCCAGACCTGAATCCCATAGAACACCTGTGGAGAGAACTCAAAATGGCAGTTTGGAGAAGGCACCCTTCAAATCTCAGGGACCTGGAGAAATTTGCCAAAGAAGAATGGTCTAAAATTCCAGCAGAGCATTGTAAGAAACTCATTGATGGTTACCGGAAGCGGTTGTTCGCAGTTATTTTGTCTAAAGGTTGTGCTACCAAGTATTAGGCTGAGGGTGCCAATACTTTTGTCCGGCCCATTTTTGGAGTTTTGTGTAAAATGATCAATGATTTGACTTTTTTTTTCATTCTCTTTTGTGTTTTGTAATTGCAAGCAAAATAAATGAAGATATTATTACCAAAGCATTTGTGATTGCAATCATTTTCTGGAAGAAATTGAGTATTATCTGACAGAATTGCAGGGGTGCCAATACTTTTGGCCAGCACTGTACAATTGAAAGTGCCATATTGACCAAATAAATTTATAGGGAGATAAAGTAAATATATATATATATATATATATATATATATATATATATATATTGGCAAGAATGCGCTGTATATCTATGTTGTATTGTCATTTCCTATTCGTCCTGAAGAAGCACAGAAGGGTCTTTAACCCACCTTTGACTCCTCCCAGGACCAGCCCACCTACACAGCAATCAAACAGTTAATTAGCATAATGAGTAGTATGAGGACCCTCCTTTCCTCTATCCCTGTGTGTTTTTATTTGTTCTTGTTTTTTTCCTTGTGTGGGGGGAGGGGATTGTTTTTTACAGGTTTTGTTATTTTGCACACATCTGTTCAAGTTAGGTCTGAGTGACTTTCAGATAGCTTGTGCAGGACGCCGGCAGGAGTATATAGTGTGTAGATAGATAGATAGATAGATAGATATGTTTGGGTTTTTTGGGTTTTTTTTTTTACAGGTCTTGTTATTTTGTACACATCTGCCCAGGCTAGGTCTGAGGGACTACAATATTATAATTTTTTAAAATTGTTTTTAACTTACATAATATGTGCTAATAAAGATTTAGTATTTTTTCACATATCTGGTGGAGCATCTCATAAATATGTATGCAACTCTTGTGTCCTTTCTTCTGCTGATTTTTAGCATACATAATAGCAATAACCTTATTTATATAGCGCTAACATATTCCGTAGCACTTTACACATCAGAGGGTACATGAGCAGACAGTATTTGACATTACAATGTGACACTCATGTTCATACATGAGATGAACCACAACTTTGTTTATACAGTGCGGTGCCCGCTATATTTATAACTTCAAGATCATCAATGTTAGACTACAACTGTTGTATAACTTTGTTTAGGGAGTTGGATATATTGGCTTGGAGAGAGATTTTTTTTTTTTAAGTGTAAAGCTTTTACTAGTAGGAGAGGTAGGGTAGGAAGATTCAGCTGCCCTTTGCCCTGATCGTTGGAAGTATCTCTTCTCGGTTAGGCTTGAGGGGAGGGATGCAGCATGATATCAGAATGAGCTGGTTGCTCAGCCTGAGTTTAGAGAGATTGAAGTATTCTGGAAGTTTCTTGACACTGGTAGACTTTGTCTTCCTTTTCACCATTATAATAAAGGACATGGCAAGAGAACAAAAGTCCCAAGTAATACAGAAGTGCAGGTGGTTGCAATGGGCCGCGATAGAGCAGAACAGAATCACTTTTTCACATCACTGTGGATATAATTGTTTCCCAGGCCAGGTCCAATGACCTGATGTTTGCGTATCAGTGACCCATACTTGGGTAGACACAAAGATTGTGGGGCACATCTGGAGCATCTAGGAGGTCAGAAGGGTCTCTGAACCGTTGAGTAGCCAGGCAAGGAGTCTTCCTGATGGATGAGTAGAGTCTCATCTGGAGAACTCTAGGCAGGTGTTATGCTCAATATACCTTAATGGGTATAAAAAGGTCCCACGCAGAAGAAGATCAGTAGGTATGCAAAGGCCTAGGATAATGTCCTTTTAACAGCTCTGTAATGCTACCGGTGACACAGGACAGTTGTTTGAGAAGGGCTCTCTCTGGGTTGATAACGGTGCCAATTTAAGGTCACAGAAAGATCAGGAAATTGTTATGCACTACAACAACTAATATGCCAAACAAACAGTTTATGAACTTAGGGCTACAGACAGGTATGGAGAGAAGGACCTGACAGCAATCCCCAACTCTTGGTTTGTTTGTGGCAGGTGGAAAGTCTTTGCTCTCCCATCCTGTGTACTTACTATCCTTGGCATCTAACATCCCCGAAAAGGGTCCCAACATCATGGCACCGAGTGCAGATGTTAATTGTCCTAAGTCAACAAAATAGCACACCTCCTCCTAGCAGACCGCAGAGGAGGGCTTTGATATCAGATCCCTCTGGCTTCAGATAGGGGAAGGAGGCTTAGCAAGAGACAGAATGAAGAAACAGTCATCTGGATCGAATGACCTGCATCCCCCAGACAGAAGTTGCATACACACACAGAGAAGATGGTGGCTCCCGAGGCCCGGCTCCAAAGGAGGGAACAGTCATAAAAGTCTCTGGGACAGGGGTAGAGCAGAATCAGTCTTCAGAGGAAGTCTCCAGTGCAAACTGGCATAGCAGGATCCACAGAGCTGTACATGGTCTAATTTACAGGCCCCAGACTGGCCTAGTACCTGGAAGATGGCAGCTGGCAGGAAGAAGGCAACTTACCGGCCAAGAGTGGATTATCAGAGATACGCCTATTTAGCTGTAATCCTGGGGTGATCCCAGAGTGCTTGATGACCAAATGGATAGATGTTTACTGGATAAAGGTATAACAAGAGGCCTCAGCAGCAGGCCACGTGTCCACAATGTTTTATAAATTTTATGCAGTGTTTGCACTTTCAATAACAATTCCTTTCTCATCTTGACAGCAAGGTGAATAGGCTATGCCACCTACTGACTGGTGTATCATGGTGCAAAACGCATGTGACATCCCTGCTTCCATCATTTCAGAGCTAAGACTTTGGATTATCCCTCTCTTCTGATATCAATACATGCATTATCTCTATGATGTGAGATCACTGTGTTGATTATTTTCTATACTGTGCTATTAGTTTGTGGATTATGCCTGCACTGTCATCACAGTGTGGTATATCTCTGCAGAAGCGCGGAAAAAAAAATCTTTGTTACTTCTCTGACCTTCACCCAATGACAAAATATACCATTTTGATCAAGTAAAAATACCGTACAATAACATGCTATCTGGAAAATGATAGAAAATATAATTTTCCTTTTACAGTATGAATAAACTGAGATGCTAAAATACACACAATACCTGAATAAAGAGACGGCAAAATACCACCACACAGAATACTGACCATCGCTAAAAGTGTACAAAATCCATTACCATCTATGAACTACAGATATACAATATGATAGACTATACTACCTATGCTACCTTTGCTACTCTTTTTCTTTTTAAAGATTTTCTTTTTGCTTCTAACATCCAAATTAAGGACTACATATTAACATAGTTATTTAGGCTGAAAAAGATGCAGGTCCATCAAGTCATCCTAGAATCCTACAGTGTTGATCCAGAAGATGCCATAAACTCCTATGATTCGACTCCAAATATGTCAGTCAGAGTAAATCCCTGGATCAACCTCTCATCTTCAAAAAATAAATGCCCACAACATGTGAAAAAGATCCTAACATATCATTCATTTATAGATAACTCGCAGCCGTCATTGTTATTAGTAACAAGCATCTCGCCCATTTATAAATGCTGATATGGCATCTGCCATTACTACCTCTTGGGGTAGGGCATACCATAGTTTAACTACTTGAACTGTAAAAAACACTTTCCTATATTAGATGTCTAAGCCATTTTTTTTTTTTTTTACACACAATGAATGTGCCTTGTCCTTTGCATAGCGATTGGAACGAATAAGTAATGTGCCAGTTCTTTGTACTGACCACAGCCAGTTCTTTGTACTGACCACACATACTGTATATTTTTCCATGTCGAATTTTTCTAGTCTTTCATTATAAGGGTCCTTTAATTCCAGTTAAAAATCTAGCAGTCTGCTTTGAACCCTTGTTCTATTGTTTTTAGTATGTGGTGCCCAAAACTGAAAGATCGGCTTATAGGGGACCTCCCACGGACCACATTCCAACAACAGCAGGGTCCCCCAAACTGTTCCCTGCATGAATGATGGAGTTGAAGGTATCGATAATGATGAGTGTAATGGAGGCAGAACTCATGCTGGAGGCTCAAAGAGAACTGAAAGAAACCCTCATCGTATAGTTGGTTGAGTTATTTCAAGCCCTTTCTGGGCCAAAACTCAAAATTGGAGAGATTTTGCAGTTCTGGCAGAAGATTGCTCCACTACAAGGGCAGGTACAGTGACCAATTAACATTGTCACCATCCTCTCTCCGAAAACACACAAAGGACTTCCAGGCAGCTGCTACCTCCACTATGCCAGAGATGTAGCACCTAGTAGGATAGTATCCCGATCAGTTTACTAAATTAGCAAGGGTCTCATAGAAACCCAGAAGAGCTGCATGGCCATGTATTAAAGGTACAAAATGGGGAGTAGGAGCCTTCCCTGGGTGGTTGATTATGCCACAAAAAAGGGGTAAGTACTTTATTCATGACCATAAAATGCCTACATGGAATGGCATATAGCAATTTAGGTAGGAGAACTATCTTAAAAATGTTTATCCATCACATCAGTGAAAGTGGTAGGTCTATCCAGGCTTACAAGCAAGATGTTCTATTGTGGGATTAATATTAAGAATTGGGAATCTGAGAACATCTTTGTAGATCACAATGCCCAGGTACGTAAACTGTTCCACCACTTGCAGAGACGAGGAGGGAAGAATTAGGTCAGGAGATACCTCATCAATCAAACACAGGACTGACTTGTTCTAATTATTAGTCCCGAGTCCATCTGAAGCCAGTTTCCTTCACTTCCAGGTGTCGTGTGTCATCATGAGACATGTACAGGGCGGAGATGAGCAGCAGTCAGCAACAGATGATAGTGAAGCCCATTGATGGAATCGAGTGCCCTTAAAGTCCTTTTCTGCTTATTTGCATAGAGATAAAAGGACGATTCTTACAAGAAGGCAGCAGCGGTCCTGAATAAAAAATACATCATTTTGCTGACAGTCCTACAAGGTACCATGACTAGTTTATATCTCAAATTTGTGCTGAAAGACCCCCTATAACGGACAGTACTTTACGGACCTGCAAATGAGTCTCCTGAAAAATTATAATGTCAGGGGCATAGGGTTTTAGGAAGTTAAATATCAAAGATCTCTTAATTTTACAATTAAGTCCACAGACATTTCATGAAATCATTTTACAGGTAGCCATAGTGCATCATTGTGCATGGACAGAATCTGTATTAGAATGAGCAGCCACTTCTAAGGGAGGACAACAGCTGGTCTGTGCCTCCTTCAACAGTGTGCCACACGTTGTTTCAAAGAGGTCCAGCTCACTCTTCCGTTAGGTAATGTCGCCTCTCAGTAGTGTCTGGGGAGGTGGAGAAAAATCATGGATCCATCAAATTTTGAACAAAAAAGTTCAATATTTCTATAGACTGCACAGGAGTTTCCAATGATTGGCAACACAGGTGTACATGGTCTGTATAAATGGAGGGTGGACCCTTCAAATCATATCTGGGCCTAAAGATGCCCATGCACAAGATAGATGTTAGATGTTATAGAAAATAGTTGATTTTGGTAATTCTGGCCAACCATGACTTTAAAAATTAGCGTAAATGATAGCAGACTTCTGACTACCAAAAATGTAATGGGCCAGATTGGAAAATTTTAGACGCTACCAGCAAAAACTACTTGTGTATTGCATTGCATTCTATTGCAAAAATTGATTTTGGATGGTTATTTGCCACTTTGCTCAAGGAGCAACCTGTCATTTTGTTTAAAAACTTCTATTTACTTTCTCTTATTGCTGGTAAAATCACTCTCATAACTCTAATCCCACAGATGTGGACAATTATCTCATGTGTATGGCGATTTATGAAATTCCAGTATGACACTGATTCTGCTCCATTTATATGCTGTAAACAAAATCTGTCTGGATCTGGGTTTAAAAGTAAAAAGTCAAACAATACAGAAAGGCTAAAGTCTATTACTAACGTTTTTCCATCAACAACTGCTTTTGGTCGCTTATCTAAAACAGCATGAACTGCAACAAACATATTCAATGAAATAAGTGTTGGCTCAAAATATAAAGTAAGCATACCTACTGTATAAATACCCTAGAGTCTGTAAAGGGGAAATTGCTGTCTATTAGCACTTTATAAGAATCACACTTTTTATGCTAAAAAATGAATATTTCCCATTAATTCCAGTTTTGAAAATCATCTCTTTATAATGAAAAGGTGAACGAATTCCCTGAATTATAAAAAATGATATTTCTCATAAAATGTACGGCTTTAGAAATAACTGCTAATGTAAACACTTCTCTTTCACTTACAGCTGTATTACATATTGAAATAAATGTTAATAATATGCAGAAAAATCAAGTGTCCATTGTGTTGGAATTTTGATTCAGAAAGTAGTATTATCCTCCTCCATAATTTCTCTCCAGAAAGGTATAAATCAGCTTTATTTCAATGCAAAATATTTATTTATATAGAAACATTTTAAAAAATGCTTATGTATGCATATACCAGGGAAAAATATAATATTATATAGCAAGTACCATTGATGTTTCAGTGAAAATCATAGATCAGACATGTCCTTTATTAACATATTTTGTTAAAAAAAACTAAATAGGTCCAGAATTTAGTGCTTCTTAATTTCATAAAACATTCTTATAGGAGCCCAAACTTTAATTTCTGCTTTTCCCTTTACATAGATAAATGAAAAAATTCTGCTCCATATAGCGATATCATACAAACAGGACAGCTTTTACAGCTATGTCTGTGCGATAGAGGGTTGGGGAGGAGACTTTGACACTTTGGCTTGAGTATTGAGAGAAGGTAAAGATAAAGAGTGTGCATCACATGCAATGGACACAGAGCTCTTATCTTGTCAATCCACAAGCAGGACTGTTTGTTTAGTACATATTTCCCCCTGAACTTTCGATGCAAGTAGTTAGAATATATTTGCATTCAATTTATATTATACATTAATTTAAGTTTGCCATATTAAATGGGTCTTCTGGGATTTAATTTGATTTTGAATATTGACCATGAACAGGAACTGTTACAAAATAAACACATAACCTATTCTCTCCCATTATTTGTCCTACCTGCTATAGCACTGCCACTTGTATCATCCCTCCCAGTCCTACAGAGATAATGTGACACATCATTCATGTGACAGCTACAGCCAATTTCTGGCCTCAGTGGCCATGTGTTGCACATACAAGCCTCAGCGCTGAATCCAGTGACTGTCCGCAGCATCATGAGAATTATGTGTGTGATGTCATCACTGCAGGACTGCTGGGGGCTACTTGAACAGAGAGCTGTTGGAGCCAGAGAGACATTTAGAAAAGGAGTATTTTTTATTATTTTATCACATTTCTAGCTCTTGGCTATACTTTTAGAATCCCTTTTTATTAGAGGACATAAAGTTAAAAGTGCTATAACAATGGGAAGCATAGCTACAGGAAGCATGTCAACTACATTATGACTAGATTCTATACTTACAGTCGTACATGCAGACATGTAAAAAAAAAAAGGTTTAAAAAAAATTGCAATATAGAAATATAGAAGTAATAATCAAATGCAACTATGGGACATCTATAACCAACCCTCACTAAACATCTCTGACCTAAGTTATTGCTACCTTCCTACATATAATCCCTGATCCTCTTACACAACCCATAAAATCCAAAATTTGCCGCATGCCATCATACTCCAGATGTGACTACCCCAACATATCACACTGTTACTCTCAAAACTTCAAACGCAACCAGAAAACCCAACTTTTTAGAATATGCTACAAGCCACATAAACCCTGTTGTTACTATGATACCATTTGAGTAGCTTCCACCTATTGTCTCTGTCCACCCCCTCTTGTAAATTGTAATTGTGAGCAGGGTCCTTACTCCCACTATCCTGGTTCAGTCATCTAGTTAGTCTCATGATTCTTGTATTTGTTTTTGTGCAGTAATTTTGGTATATTATTATTATTATTATTATTGGTGCTCTAAAATAACAATAACTTGAATCTATAGACAGAAATAACAGCTACTATTGCACTCAGATCTACAATATGCATCATAACAATGCTGCACTGACATACAGTACTGCAAGCTGCCCTTTCACTAGATATTTTGGAAGGCTTAAAAGCTGATTTAGTCCATTTTCTGCTGACTGTTCTTTTGACATGAACAAGTGTAACAGATACTTAGCGAAGACAGATATCTGGAAAAGTCTATCTGACAAAGTTTGATTTTTTTGACATTTTTTGTGTGCTGTAGTTGAAAAGTCATTCATGCCAAATGACAGATTTTCATCCTATGAAAGCTTATGAAGCTTAGACCAGGTCACATGTCACATTGGCAACATGTTGCTTTAGCTTATAGCTTTGATGTCTGAAACAACAACCTTTATAGAACACCAATGAATGACTGACATCAGTGATATATGACCATCTTTATATACACTCTGGTCTTATTGTGTGTCACATCATGTCAAACAACACTCTTGATTGAATGCTCATTGTGGCAATTGACCACCAGCTAATTTGAAAATCTACTTTCCCATAACTGTCTAAATGTACCAATTTTGACATAAATTTCAAGTCATTTTTCATCTCAACTTGTGATCATTTGCTTGACTATCTTTTGGTTTAGCTACTACAACATGAATATGGATGTACAGATAAACTATTGCAAGTTTAATGTAAATGTAATGTGGCACAGAGTATTAACTCAACTCTTTCAATGACTTCTCAGTGGCATTTGTTGTCTTCTGTGATAAGCAATCACATTACATCAAGTACTCATGCTACAAAAAGTCAAATTTAACTTTGAAAAATCTATGTATTTTTAACTAGTACAATTGTTTCTTCCATACAAAAGTGTCCTTCCTTACCTTTTCCTTGGTTCAAGACACTTTATGGCAAGATGATCGTCTTTGAAAAAATAAATGTTTGCATTAATCATGGAATAACAAAAAAAAATTTCCCTTTATAGCTGCTTATCTAGCTCCACTCGTCTCAGGATATCTCAGGACAAGAAGAGGGCCACATTTGGTAGTTAATAAATATTGTGTGAAAGAAGCCTATAGATGTGTTCTTCCTTACCCTTCCTTCCTGTTGGAAATATCCAGATATGTGTGTCATGGGATGACCAGCTTTTCAAGACATTATTGTATTTTGTTATATTGTATCACAATGTAACATACTATTTTTTTTTTATTTGTTTTGAGGAATTAAATTCCTTAACTAAAATTTGAACTAAGTTAATCATAGACACATCTGTAACTCGTATAGTTACCCCAAACTCAAAAAACTTACATAACATGCTTACCTTAGCCTCATCTCCTAAAGATTTAGGTAAATAGTGATGCCATTATTCCAGTGGATGTCAGAAGTTAGGTGGTTGCTGTTAACATCATGGTCATATACTTTCAGTTCATAGAAGGCTGTGCAAAGTCATGCTCATGGACTGTATATGGTAGCACTTGATGCGTCACATTCTCCCTTAGAAAAAATGGCCCAGATTTAATATCTGGGATGTACATTTTGGGCTCACAATGGCACATATCAACTCCTTCACCCTTTACCACACTACTTACAATAATTAATGATAGAAAAGTGGGGTGAGTTATACCACTGATCTATGCCAGTTCCTGTTTGGTGTAGACTTCAGGCACACCTACATGCACAAGATTTTTTAAGAGGTCAGAGCCTCTTAGTAATTCTGGCATGTCCTGTGCCCATCAAAGAAGGTGTGGAAAAATTGCTGCAAAGAAAGAAAGCTTTAAAAATAGAAGTATTAGTTCATTTTTGTGAACTATCAAAACCTAAAGTGAGTGAACAAAAGAGAAATCTAAATCAAATCAATATTTGTCTCTTCAAGTAATCAGGGCAAAGTGGGGGCAATATCATAACTTCTAGGACTCTGTTCTTTAGGCTGAAAATAGCTCTTAATGACATTGTGTAAGGGAATTGCCAGTTGAGCAATTCTCCAGTGCTGCTGCAAAAACCTGAGAGGAAGGGAATACAGAGACAGTGAGCCCTAAAGTTGACTCAGACCCTGTCCTTACCTACTTGTCTCACTGTCCTAATGACAGGAACAACTTGGAGCCGGTCCCTACTCTGAATAAGTGACAACACAGACAGGACGCACAAACAACAAAGGGAGGTCAGCTAGCTAAGGGGTTGGTAACAATCGAGCAATGCAGTACAGAATCAAAATCCAAGAGAATAGTCAAAGGAAAGCCAGTGGTCAGAAAATCAGAAGAGCAGGTAACAAGTAAGCAAAATTCAATAGCAGGCGCCAATGGGAAAGTGAGCAAACAATAAATAGGGAGAAAGAACCCGCCCCAGACTTGATAGGAGGACAGGCTGTCAATCACAAAGGCAGGACTAAAGTTAACTCTTAGTGGAGCAGGGGGAGAGCAAGGTGAAGGAGAAAGGCGTGGTGGAAAATCAATTAAGGAGGTGAGGGAATAGGACAGTGTTCAGACAATACAAGAAAAACCCAAGGAAAGGCAAGGACGTTACAGTACCCCCCCTTTTACGAGGGGCCTCTGGACCCTTGCCAGATGGACCAGGTTTTGAAGGGTTCTGGCGATGAAAGAGATTAATTAAACGTGGCGCATGTAGATCCGTACCAGAAACCCACGTTCGCTCTTCCGGGCCATAACCCTTCCAGTGCACGAGGTACTGAACAGCATTCTGCACCCGACAGGAATCCAGAATTTTTTCTACTTCATATTCTAGTTCCCCTTGGATTACCACCGGCGCAGGTGGACTGGAAGAAGTATGGACAGGGGAGATATACTTCTTCAAAAGCGACTTGTGGAAGACATTGTGGATACGAAAAGAACTTGGAAGTTGTAATTTAAAAGATACTAGGTTTATGAGTTCAGAAATGACATAGGGCCCAATGTAACGTGGTGCAAATTTTCCCGAAGGAACTCTAAGACGCAGATTCCTAGTGGACAGCCAGACTCGATCTCCCACTCTGTATTCAGGGCCAGGTAAGCGTCTTTTATTTGCCTGCCGTTTTTGATATTCTTGGGCTTTAACCAGGCTCAGACGAGCCTGGGCCCAGACTGTGCACAGTCGCTGATAAGTCTGTTCGGCAGTGGGATTAACAGACTCGGTGCTACGGAGAGAGGAGTACCTGGGGTTAAAACCATAGTTGCAATAAAACAGAGACATTTTAGTGGTGACGTTAACCCTGTTGTTTATTGCAAACTCTGCTAGAGGAAGAAAGGTTCTCCATTTTTCTTGAGCATCAGACACAAAACACCTTAAGTACTGTTCCAAAGTTTGGTTGAATCTCTCTGTCTGGCCATTGGTCTCAGGGTGGAATGCGGAAGAGAAAGACAGAGAGACCCCCAGACGACCACAAAATTCCTTCCAGAATCTAGAGACAAATTGTACACCCCGATCAGATACAATATTTTCCGGTACACCATGCAAGCGGAGTATGTGATTAATAAAGAATGAGGCTAGACGTGGAGCACTAGGAATTTTCTTTAGGGGTACAAAATGACACATTTTGGAGAATCTATCCACAACAACCCAAATCACAGTCTTCCCTTGGGAACAAGGCAAATCAGTAATGAAGTCCATAGACAAATGGGACCATGGTCTCTTAGGTATAGAAAGGGGATGAAGAAGGCCCTCGGGTAATCTCCTAGGAGTCTTCATCTTAGCACATGTCTCACAGGCAGCAACAAATTCACATACGTCTCTAGAGACCAGGACGGCCACCAGTAAGAGCGGGAGAGAAGGTATTTAGTCCCAGCGAAGCCGGGATGACCCGTTAAGGTAGAACAATGAATTTCCTCCAAAACACGAAGACAAAGATTTGGAGGTACAAATAGTTTCCCAGTGGGAGTATTACTGGGAGCAAGATCTTGTGAATTAACCACTAAAGTAGCAAGATCAGGAGTAATAATGGCGAGAACCACTCCGGGAGACAAGATTTTATCTGGGACATCCTTAGGGGCACCGCTGGGACCAAAACTGCGAGATAGGGCATCAGCCCGTACATTTTTAGAGCCTGGACGATAAGTCACCACAAAATTAAAACGTGTGAAGAATAGCGCCCAGCGGGCCTGCCTAGGAGACAGTCGCTTAGCGCTATCCAGATATAGTAGGTTCTTATGATCGGTGAATACTGTGATCTGGTGTTTGGCCCCCTCGAGGAAATGTCTCCACTCCTCGAATGCCCATTTAATGGCTAGGAGTTCTCGATTACCAACGTCATAGTTGCGCTGCGTAGGAGAGAATTTCCTCAAGAAGAAGGCTACAGGTTGCAAACACGTAAAATTTTCAGAGCCCTGAGACAACACGGCACCAACCCCCACTTCAGAGGCATCAACCTCAATAATAAATGGGCGATCATAGTCTGGTGGTACTAATACAGGAGCCTCAACAAAACATTTCTTGAGATGTACAAAAGCCTCTTCTGTCTTCCGGAGTCCATTTGGTCACATCAGCACCTTTCTTTGTGAGATCCGTTAATGGCTTCACTATAGAAGATAAATTCTTAATAAATTTTCGATAATAATTGGAGAACCCCAAGAAACGTTGCAGGGCTTTAAGGTTGGAGGGGCGTTCCCATTTTTTAATAGCCATGACTTTTAGTGGATCCATACAAAAAGAATCAGGAGTAATAACGTAACCGAGGAAGGTGACCCTTTGGACTCTGAACAGGCATTTGGACAGTTTGGCAAAGAGAGAGTTTTGACGCAACAGTAGCAAAACACTCCTAACGTGCTCAATATGTGTGGCCCAATCAGGAGTGAACACTAGAATATCATCCAGGTAGACAACCACATAACGACCGAGCAAGTCTCTAAAGATATCGTTAACAAAGTGTTGAAATACTGCGGGTGCATTACATAACCCGAAAGGCATTACCAAATACTCAAAGTGACCTTCCGGGGTGTTGAACGCAGTTTTCCATTCATCTCCTTCTCTAATCCGGATCAGATTGTATGCCCCACGGAGGTCAATTTTAGAAAACCAGCGGGCACCCACAATCTGATTGAAAAGATCAAGGATCAGGGGAAGAGGGTACTGATTTTTAGCCATAATTTTATTTAATTCTCGGTAGTCAATGCATGGTCGCAGTCCGCCATCTTTCTTTTTAACAAAAAAGAACCCAGCTCCCATGGGAGACTGAGACTGACGGATGTGACCTTTAAGAAGACTATCCTGAGTGTAATCCCGCATAGCCTCACGTTCTGGAGCAGAAAGATTGAAGATCCTTCCCTTAGGGTATTTGGAGTCGGGAAGGAGTTCAATCGCACAATCGTAAGGTCTATGCGGCGGTAAAACTTCAGCAGCTTTAGGATCAAAAACCTCATGAAAATCAGACAGAAATTCAGGAAGAAGCGTCTCCTCACTGAGACAATCGGAGGCATGCAAAGCAATACAATGGGAGGAGCACTGATTCCCCCATTTCACTAACTCTTTTTTGGGCCAATCAAAGGTAGGGCTATGGAGGTGTAGCCAGGTAAGCCTTAAAATGATATCAGACGAGAGATCCTCCATAACAAAAAAAACTCATGAGCTCCGTATGTATTGTGTCCACTTGCAAAGAGAGTAAGGGGGTTTTAAAACGGATTTTACCCCTGGCCAGTGGAGTAAAATCCGCCCCAGTAACCAACAGAGGAATATCTAATGATACAAGTTCAATACGTAAAGCAGAAACAAACGAAAATTTAACAAAGTTAGTGGCAGCCCCAGAATCTACTAGGGCCTGCCCAGAAACAGATCTGCCCCCAAAGGACAGAGACACAGGTAACATCAATTTGTGAGATTTTTCAGAAGATACCTGACTGCCTGAGTGGTTCTTCTGAATACCACTCAGGCCCTGAAGTTTTCCGCTGGTGTACGTGGTTTGATGGAACAGTCTCGGATGAGGTGACCCGGTTTGCAGCAATACAGGCAGAGATGATTCTGGAGACGATATTCTCGTCTAGCCTTGGTATCCAGTGCTCCCAACTGCATAGGCTCATCTCCAGGGGCGACAGAAGGAGAAACCGATTTTTTAACAGAAAGAGAGGGATAGACAGAAGACTTAGTGGGACCAATCCCCACCCTCTCTTTACGTCTGTCCTGGAGTCTCCTGTCAATGCGGACGGCTAAGGTCATGGCCTTTTCTAAGGTAGGGGGATCAGGGTGACCTACCCAGACATCCTTCACTGAATCATTCAGGCCCTGTTTAAAAAGAGCTTTCAAAGCGGAGTCACACCAACCTGCTGTTATACTCAACTTCCAAAACTCAGAGCAGTAAGTTTCAGCGGATAGTTTACCTTGCCGGAGGGTAAGAAGTTGGGACTCGGCAAGTCCAATTTGATCAGGCTCAGCATAAATGGCCCCCAAAGACTTAAAAATTTTTTCCACATCTGTCCACTCCTCTGCCTCAGGGGGAGTTTAAGGGCCCAAGTCTGTGGATCCCCCTGTAAGAGGGAAATGACCACCCCCACCATCTGAGACTGCAATGCATGAGGGTTGACACGAAAATACAGCAGACATGATTCCCTGAACGTCTCAAATTTACCTTGGTCCCCTGAAAACCTATCCGGGAGTAGCATTTTAACCCTGGGAAGGGAAATGACAGCAGGTGGTGTAGCAGCGGCCTCAGCTTGATTCTGGGTGAGAGTGTGTACCTGATTGGCCAGCTCAGACACCAAACCTGCCAAACCCTCCATTCGAGTCACAAGGTCCTGAATAGAAGCCATGCCAGTAATGAGTAGAAGGGTTAAAGTTTTTTTTTTTTTTTTTTTAAGGCCTACTATTCTGTAAGGGAATTGCCAGTTGAGCAATTCTCCAGTGCTGCTGCAAAAACCTGAGAGGAAGGGAATACAGAGACAGTGAGCCCTAAAGTTGACCCAAACCCTGTCCCTACCTACTTGTCTCACTGTCCTAATGACAGGAACAACTTGGAGCCAGTCCCTACTCTGAATAAGTGACAACACAGAACGCAGACAGGACGCACAAACAACAAAGGGAGGTCAGCTAGCCAAGGGGTCGGTAACAATCGAGCAATGCAGTACAGAATCAAAATCCAAGAGAATAGTCAAAGGAAAGCCAGTGGTCAGAAAATCAGAAGAGCAGGTAACAAGGAACAAGGAGTATAGCCAGTAAGCAAATGCAATAGTAGGCACCAATGGGAAAGTGAGCAAACAATAAATAGGGAGAAAGAACCCGCCCCAGACTTGATAGGAGGACAGGCTGTCAATCACAAAGGCAGGACTAAAGTTAACTCTTAGTGGAGCAGGGGGAGAGCAAGGTGAAGGAGAAGGGCGTGGTGGAAAATCAATTAAGGAGGTGAGGGAATAGGACAGTGTTCAGACAATACAAGAAAAACCCAAGGAAAGAATTACAACCGGGCACGCCTCCTGCGCCGCAGCGTGCGCCCGGAGAACGGCGCCAAAGCCCAGACAGGCAAGGACATTACACATTGGCTGTATGTTTGGAATCATTGTCTGTATCAGCAAGGTCATTCTCATGCAAAAATTTGAAAACGGGATTTTAAGACATGTTGTTCAAACTCTTTTAGCACCAAGATTGAGGACCTTAGACATATTGGTAGGTCAAGGAAACTTAGTGCAGAAGATGAAAAACATATCATGCCTATTTCTCTTCAAAATAGGAAGATGTCCAGCAGTGCCATCAGCACAGAATTAGAAGAAACCAATGGGACCCAGGTATATCCATCTACTATTCAGAGAATCTGGCTAGAAGTGGTCTTCATGAAAGAATTGTGGCCAAAAAGCCATACCTTTAACGTGGAAACAAGGCCAAGATACTTGGCAAACATGAAAACTTAAGAACTGGGGTGCAAAAAATGGCAGCAGGTGATTCAGGCTGATGAGTCAAAGTTTGAAATATTTGGATGTAACAGAAGGCAGTTTATTGGTCGAAGAGCTTTTTTTAATAGAACTAACAAATTGCTAATTTTGTTTATTTGGATAGGGAAAAATCCTTGCCTGACTTCAATCATAATGCAAAGAGACAGGCTTAGGACTCCCCAATATTCATGATCATTATTACCTAGCCACACTAATAAAGCAACTGGAAAAATAGTGGGACAATGATATTTTACCCCACTGAGCACATATTGAAAAACACCTTTCCCATACACACAGCTTTAGGGATTTGCTTATAGCAGCCTTTTCCTCAACCCTAAAACAGATTCCTTTCCCTATCTAGTAGAAATCATCATAACTAACTGGGTAAACTTTCACAACTGCACTAACTCCATTGGATGTATTATAGACTTTAATGACACATCTGGATTTATCTGAATGGAGGACTTGTGGTATCCATAGAAGCAGTTACTTTGTGGACAGAGACCAACTACTCCCTTTCTCCTCTCTTCATGATACTTTCACATCTCTAACAAAGATTTCTATAAATATCTTCAAATCTGCCATGTTCTTTACTTGGTAAACATCCATCGCACCAAAGCCTATCCTAATATTTTCACCATGGTTGAATCCTTCCCTCTCTTTAAAAGTTCTCCACCCTATCTATAATATAAGAATCAAGAAGAAAAAATATATGTGTTCTGGCACCCACAGTATATAACAATGGTCCTAATGGTACCAACAGTGTTCTAACAATTATCCCAGTTTTTTTCTTTTTTCTCTCCCTATCTATAATAAGATTGGATCTAAGGCCACCTTTAAAAAAATCTTCTCTAATTCTAATTTGGGAATAAGAATTATCTTCAACATTTCCAATCCCCACCTGGCAGAACTCGATGAAATTAATTTCAAATTCCTTGAAATGTGCCAATCACATTGAATCCTTTATTAACCCTACCTACAAATAAAAATGCATTTACTGTTTAAAAAAATCCCAAAAAGCAATACTAGTCTCTGATTGGCTTCTAATGTATTCTTCAGCAGGACAATGGCCCTAAAACTTACAGCCAATGTCATCAAGAAGTATTGTTTTTTCAGTGTAAAGAAGAACAAGGAGTCCTGGAAGTTATGATATTGCCCCCACAGAGCCCTGATCTCAACATCATCCAGTCTGTCTGGGATTACATGAAGAGACAGTAGGATTTGAGCAAGCCTACACCCACAGAAGGGACATATGTAAATAAATGAGTGGGCACCACCCTAAGTAATCTACGAGGGGGTCATCTTATGTATGTGAAAAATGAATATACAAAAACAAGAAAAGGAGGCATGTATATAATAGAAATGCCTTATTATATGTATGCCTCCTTTTCTTTTTTTTTTTTTTTTTTTTTTTTTGTATTCACCCACAGAAGATCTGTGGTTAGTTCTTCAAGATGTTTGGAACAACCTGCCCGCCCAGTCCTTCAAAAAAGTGTGTGTAAGCTAAGAAGAATTTATGCTGTTTTGAAGGCAAAAGGCGATCACACAATCTACATTTCTCTTTTGATCAGTCACATTGCATTTAGTTAATTGGCAAAAATAAACTATTATCAACACTTGTAATTTTGAGAACATTCTTACTTTGCAGATTTCTTTCCACCACCTTTACCATTCAGTGTACACATTTCCCACAAGTCTAACACCACATATGTCTAGACTGGTAATTCTTCTTGTGCTGTATAGTTTTTATTTCTTGAGTGTATATGGCCTGTTAGGCAACTTATTGAGATTTTACTGTGAGAGTGAGCTTGAGTATTCTGTGCGAGCTAACATACAGATGTGTCCTACCTTACTGCTCTCTTAAGTTAAGCTTCTTTTCTCAACCAAACATAGTTTTGACAAGTTATAAGAAAGTGATATGATAACTGTCCTATTTGTGTCTATGTGTGACCACCCAGAGGGGGAGGTTGAATTACAGCCTTTCAAGGCTTTCGTTACCATGCCGTTAGCATTATATTGAATTGGTTTCAAGACACATTGGCACCTTCAATCAAACTGGAATTCAACTGACTGTGGACATATCTGTACAAGAAAAAAAAAACATCCAATTTATGTGATATCAACAAAAACATTTTGTAGAAATCAGGTCAGACAATCATTGCATCTTGAAATGTCCTTCCAAAACTGGTCAATCAATTATTTCAACAAATCATCCCATGCAATTTTCTCCAGCAGAAAATAAGTCGCTTGTTTTTCAAGTGACGTCAACGACATTAGCATTTTTTGTCGAACCCAGTATACGCCGAGCAGAATGTTAAACTGCACCTGCAGAAAAAAATATAATTGAAATAGTAATATGCACAAAGTGACATAAGACTAAAGCTAATTTCTCAGGGTTACCAGATATGCATTTTTAATTCAACACACACACTCGGTTTTCCCAGCTTTCAATCACCCTATGCTAACCTTTACTTTCATGGAACACCAGTAGATTTCATCAGTTTGTGCATTGTGTGCCAGGGCAAATAATGACAGAATATCTATCTAAGGATGGGGCACTTAATCAGCAATCAAGATTCAATTTGTTTTAATTTCAGCAGGTGTTTGTGAGGTACATTGATGGGAGAGATAATATGCAAGGCTTTCATTAGCTCTCTTGTTTTTGTGCTTGAACATTTAAGAGCCAGATGTTCGGAGGTGAGCTGATCAGAATATTAAATCTCCAGAGGTTGGTTTCCATAGTGTTTTACATTCCTTCCCTTATCTCTCTCAGCTCACCCTGAGCTATAAGGAGCAAATGCATGAAATGACAAGCTGATGTACATCTCTGCATTCTCTCAATGAGAGAATCGAATAGCATTTTCTTTGTTCTTAAAAGTACAATGATCCCATCTTAAGAATGTCATTTTTGGTCTTTCATTCAAATTCAATATAATTGTAAGAGTACTTTAAGTGGATATTTACCTTTAGTTTAATATCTGTACGGAGTGTTTGTATAACCTGCAGAGAACAATCCAGAGAGTATATGCATTTTAATGTAGTGCATACAACAAGTGAGCAAGGGATCACACAATCTCTTGGTAAATATGACAGATACCCACCCACAAGGATGAAAATTTATTATAAGCACAACCAACATAAAATATAACATCATCAAAAATAATAAGTAAGATGATAATAATTAAAAAAAAATTATAAAAATATTCTACTGGGCCCTAGCAGTCATATACACAAAATTACAATGTGCAAAAGCTCAATCGTGTAAAAATAGAATAAAAATAAATGCATTTACTGCACTGTTTGCAATAGACAATGGTAATCTATAATGTAATCCAAAGAGAAACCACCGTATTTGTAATCTAGAAAAAATAATAATAAAGGCCTGAGCGCTAATGTCCAGCCGTAATAACGTGTTTAAGCGTGTGCAGAACCAATAATGTGAACAGTGATATAAATAAAGTTGCGGTATACACACAAAGTCCCACTTGTCTCTGCCAAATACCAGATGCAAATATCAAATGCAAATGTAAAAGATGATGTTAGTTGAAAAAGACAATGTTAATGTTTACATAAACTTCATACAATCTCACAGTATGATATTAGCCTGTCCTTTCAATGACCCTTAAAGAGATATGGGATCACTTCTGGCCACTGGTGCTCCTAATGTCAAACATATATGTGTGGATATGAATGTATATGGAGGCAGATTTGATGAACGACTTCTCATGAGAAAGTTGCAGAGCAATAAGCCTTTATTTGCATAAATATGAAGAGCTGGGAATAAAGGTTTATTGCTTTGCACTTTTTTTCATATTTTGCATTGATGGTATGTGGAATCGGTCCTTGGTATGGATGGACATCCAGTTACCAGTGCTGGATCATATGTAAGAGAGGTGTACTGTATCTGCCAGGAGACATTCAGCCTATTGGATAATATGTTCCAGCACATTTGACAAAACTAATAGATAACAGACCAATATTTTAGGTCACCGTTATAATGGAATCTGTTTGTACCAGAATCCTGTTATTTTTACTGGGTCCATGACTGATATAATTAATGTGCTATGATCCGCCATTATTACCTATTATCATCCATTTGACACATCTGTCCTGGTCACTCATGATCAATTATAAAACATGTTACCATGGGTCTCTGCACTGAGGGCAGCATACTAGGCAAAGACTACATGCACATGACACTCTATGAGAAAATAGAATGGACAGCGCATCTATGGTATCTGAGTGCTGTCCATGATTTCCACAAACTTTCAGTGAATGAACCCTGACCACAAAACAGACAGGAATAGGACCTGTCCTGATTGTTGCATCTGTATTCACGGCCCCCACATGGACCCATGAAAAACACAGTTGTGTGCATGGGATCATCGAAAAGAATGGGTCAGTGTGCTATCTGTTAGAAAATGGATAGCACACTGGTTAAACATAATTTTGTGTGCATTGGGCCTATGGATGTACAACAAATTTGTTGCATGCGAATTTACCCAAATTTTGGTGAACAGTGTCTGTTCTGTTTAGAACTGGTGACTAGAGATGAGTGAATCGAAACTGATGAAGTGGAATTCGATCCGAATTTCAGGAAATCTTTGATTCACATCAATTCCAGATTTCCTCACACTTTGAGCTATCAAATCGCACAGCTCCAATCGGGGTTTTAACCCCTTGGATGCTGCAGTCAAACATGACTGCGGCATCCAAGGGGTTCTGCCATGTTACTTGTCCCCATCGGCACGGTGATTAAAAATAAAACAAATACTGATACTCATCTGCCCTGGGCTCAGCATTAACTCCGGAGCCAGTGACTGAGGCCCTGCTCCCCAGGCTTCACTGCTGGGGCCTGTGATTGGGCACCAGAGGTCACGTGGAGTGTGCCAGTGTAATGACATCATCACACCCCCACGTGACCACTGAGGCCCAATCACAGGCCCCAGCAGTGACGTCTGGGGAGCAGGACTTCAGTCGCAAGGAAGAAGAGGAGCGATGAGGACGCTCAGACAGACGGATTCCCAGGAGAGGTGAGGTTAAGGTGAGTATAAGTGTTTGTTATTTTTAATCACTTCCCCTGGGCCTCTGATTATTATACTCTGGGGCTTGAGGGGACCAGCTCTAGAGAGAAGGGGTCTTTTTTTTTTATCATTTTTTCTTTTTTTCCTCATAGGGGATTGAAGCAGTGATATTCTTATCCCCTGAAAACGTTGTGGGTGGGCCGATCGGGACCCCAATATATAATAAAACCCCTGAGATGCCGTTACATACGGCTGCCACCCGCAAAGCAGGGTGCACACACAGTTTCTGTGTGCGCACCATGCTTCCGCTGTGGTTTGCGGGAAGTCCTTCCCAGCAGCGCCTTACTATTAGGCTGATGTCGGGAAGGGGTTAATGCCATTCACTGCAAATTAATTCGGATTGAATTGAATTGTTTTGGAAACTTCGGAGAATCGGTCGAATCGAATTTTAAAAAATTCCCTCATCTCTACTGGTGACTGGTTTATTTACCCTCAAAATAATATCTTAGGGACCTTTCACACAGAGACATTTTTTTTTGCCTTTTAAGGGGCACAGTTTGACAGCTTGCATATCTCCTATTCTCAGGGGCAGATATTTACAAATGTGGAATTTTATGACTGTATTCAATTTACCTGCATAAATGATGCTCTTGTTTAGTGGGTGATCATGCACATGTTTACCTGTGGCAAAGATCAGATCTGTACTTTCTGTCCACCTTTGTTGCAATTGTTACAATATTTTTTTTTTTTTTTTTTGCGATTAGGGAACTAAGGCCTCTTTCATAGACATGGGCACCAGTGGAAGAGAACTTGTATTCTCCATCATTTCAGGTAACAATAAAATTGTATCACCCTGTCAGCACATTTTCCTCTGGCTAATATGGTACAATACATCTTTATTGCTTCTGATAGGTATAGTGAACACAGTGCCATGCTCCTAATTACTCATATTAATAGATAAGCCCATGAAAAATTGCAATATCACTACCATATACAGAAGAAAGGTAATTTCAACTTCACATGAGTGTTTTTAATAACAGCTTCCTTCCGAATGATCCGATTCTGTTTATTTTAATTCTGGAGTACTATCATGTTTAACAAGTTTAATTCATTAATAGTGTCACTGGGTATTATCAGTATGTCAAAGGGAGCGTTTGCATCTGATTAGAAAAAGACCTTTGTGTCACCAAATGTGTGAAGTACGTACCCTTATACAATATAATTGTGGTCTTTTAATATGCAACCATTGACCCAAGCTTGTTATTATCTATTATAGTTTATAATAATGTATCTCTTTATGATTAAATGATGATGCCCGGCAGAACACTATGATTAGCATTTCAGTTATTTATAGATTGTGTCAGAGCAGTAATAAACATAAAATGCTGTTAATGTGTGGCTAATGAAATCTGGACATGAACAAGTTTATGAATTGATATAATTCATTTGAGTGTTCTAACTGAGCTGCTGGTTCTCGTCATAATTCATAAGTCTTAGCAGGGTTCACCGATTAGGTGCTAGACTAATTTGCTCCGGAAAAAAGGCAATAGGTTTTTATTGTCTTGGGCTGTGATACACAGCATGTCTGATTTCATAAAGAGGTTACCAAGTGATTTTCATAAATATATTTATTAAACTATACATGCATTTGTATGGGGAGAAATTAATTTTCTGTTGTTCAACATGTGAGACCGAATCGGGATAGTAATTAGGTCACAAAAGGTATGTTTGACTGATTTACAGAAGAGAATGGAGAAGCCGTCAGTGTAAATCGCCGGACTGCATAAGTTACTATAGAATGTTCAAAGGCACAGATATCATGTCAGTAAGCTGTCAGTGTAAATCGGAGTGCTTAAGTTACTATACAAATGTGTAATTGCACAAATATCATGAAAGTAATCCTTCAAGGATGTTTTCTAGAAGCATACGTCTCGCTATATCAGTATACAATGGGGGGAAATTATTAAGACTGGTATTTCCTATGCCAGTTTCAACTCAAACCCCGATAGTAGTTAGATGTACCAGAATTGTTTAGAGGCTCCAGACTCTTAATAATTCTGCCACGTGTCAGGAGGTCCTGTGCATCTAAACTCAAATCTATGCCAGTTAGGTGTAGATTCCTGGTATAACTCAAGCCAGCTTTCTGTCATGAGTTATAGTAAATCTGACGGACTTCCGGCATCACTAGATTCCTACACCACCTTCTTATAAAGTGGTGCCCAAGGTACAGGAGATGAGATGAGCCATCATGCGCCTGCAGTGTGCTAAGTTGAGGCACAGTTTGAGACACTCTTCAGGTGCAGCAGTAATAGGAAATGTGGACCCATATTACAGGACTGGTTATGGTGAGAGAAAATGCTAAACTGTTCATTAAAAATGAAATACTCTGTTACTAAAGAAAGGTAAAAAAAAAACATGCACAGTCTTTAAAATAAGCCAGGATCCATCTTAAAGATGAGCAGTCAGCTCTCCTGACATAATTACATGTAATCCCTATGGGAAAAATTCTGGAGAATCTTTTCTTAAAATTCTTCCTAGAAGTTTAGGTATACATTGACAACTGGTTGTTACCAGCCCTTTGTCTACACAGTATTTAAAAATGTTTAACAAGCAAATGACAAATATTTGCAAATCAATAATGAATTTGCACAAAAAACAAAGTGCAACTTAGGCTAAGGTCCCACATAGCGAACTGCAGCTAAAACGAGTTGTGCTACTTTTTCCTGCAGCATTTTTTGTTATTTTTTGCTGCATTTTTCTCTGTGGCTTTTCTTCCCTTAATAAATCTATAGGCAAAACACTTGTGTTTCCGTAGCTAAAATTGACATGTTGCACATTTATTAAAATGCAGCTTTTCTGCAGCATATTTTGTGTGCAATGTGTGGATGAGATTAATAAGAATCCCATTCACTGTAATGGTGCTGTAAAATGCAGCATTTTTTTTGCTTAGTTTCCACAGCAGCCCAAAATTATGCACTTCCACATTGTGTGGCCTTAGCCTTAAGGCAGCATTCTAACTCACTCACAAAAGTACAGTAAATGTGGGACATTGTGCCTATCACATTACCCGACACACTGCTTCTATAGCAGTGACTGTCCATGTTTTCCTAAGAAAGCCAGTCAAAATGCTATTATAATTGCCAATTTTGCCCCACATAACAGTAATGTTCACAGTGCTCCATAATGACAGATAAAAAAGGGCCCCCATAATACAGACACCAATAACCTCATGACAGTGATCTGGTAACAGTGGCAACAACATTGTCTCATGATAGTGACTTCCACGTTACCCTTGTTAAAGAGCTAGAAATGGTGGGGCAGATTCACTAAGAAACTACACCACTTTTTTTTCTTGGAAAAAAAATTCACAAACCTTTTTGCAACTTTTTAACACCACGTGTTGCTAAAATAGTCCCAAGTAAGGCTTTTACACCTCCTATGCCACTTTTCTCAATGTAGATGGGGCATGGGCAGCACCATCAGTCACATCAGATTTACTATGGGTTTCTGCCATGGGCACATGGTCTGGTCTGTGCCAGGTCATGCATCTAGCAAATGCTTTGCCGTTGCAAGGATCATTAAAGGGGTATTTCCATGAACATAATTATATCTATATTTGTAGATAATTAAAAGTTAAACATTTTTGCAAATATAAGTAGTTAAAAATTCTGCAGAGTTTTAAAGATTTTCTCTAGCCATCTTAGTGGTGACAGTCTGTTGTCTTGATCGGTTGCCAATGGATACGACCACAAATGCAGAAACTTTATATGGTCTGGGACTTGTCAAAAACCCAGCCATGATTTTCTTATTGTAGCCGGGTTAGCAGGCAGGAACACTACATATATAAGAAGATATCCCAGCCACAATAAGGAAATCATAGCTAATTTTCTGACCTTAGGAAGGTCCTGCATTCATGATCGTATCCACTGGCAACCGATCAAGACAACAAGACTGTGACCACAAGATTTTTAGAGAAAATCTTTAAAACTCTGCAAAATGTTTAATTACTTATATTTGCAAAATTGTTTAACTTTTAATTATCTACAAATTTTTAAATGGTTATGTTCATGGGAATACCCCTTTAAGACCGGCATTTAATACACTGGTATTGATGAATCCATCCCAGTGCAACCAACACAGAGTAGCAACAACAGAAAGGCCAAGTGTTTGTTTCCCCCATCCCTAAACGCAATTTTCCACTCCCAATGGGACTACACAATTCATCTGTAAAAGTCAGTCCTACACAGATTCTTGCACTCAATAGCAAAATATTTGAGACCAACCAGGGTTGGATTCTATCTTTTTAAGAGCCTAGTAACAACCACATTGACAACCTTGATGGAACATACACCCTTGGGCAAATGACTGTCGAATCAGAACTGTTTGACCCAAACACATTGATTTTGTCATGTATACCATTTGCTGCAAGGCATTGTGATAAAGTGATATTATACACAGTTTATAGCAGACTGACGGAAAAATTAGTGCATTATATGACATTAGTTATCTTGGTAGCAGAGGTATAACTTGTGGACTCTTATGTAACAAGACCCTCCATCTGCTATGTGCAGTTTATAATACTGGTGCTTTTTTATTTATTTATTTTATTTATAGCAGAGTAGCTTTAGGGCCCTCTTCAAGCACAGGGCCCGATATAACTGCTACCCCCGAACCTCTTATATCTTTGCTTGATGATAAAAAGGTTAATGCTTTAAAGACTTGGATAACAAATTAAGCTCTTCTACATCTTTCAGACGTTATTAAAAATCGCTATATCCTTTTTGAGTTATTATTAAAAAAAAAAAATTAAATTTCAGAAATGCAATACATTCCATCCAACATCCATCATTATTAGTCTAATCTTCATTGTGGTATGCTGTTTAATTTCTTTGGTGAGAAAAATTCAATATAGACATCCATATAATTGTTTTACCCTATACAGTAACCATATATTAATCAGTAGGCTGAGCCCATCATGGTGCTCCGAATATAACATTGCTCTCTTCTTGCCATCTCAATAAATCACACATGAAATCTTCTTTTCTCTAAATTAAATTTTTATTTAAATAAACGTGTTATGTTTGTATTTGAGCTGACAGCTAAATCTGATAATTAGTGTGCATGAAGTTGGCTTTGATTGGCATTGTAATTGGGTTGTCATTGGGCTGAAAACCTATTATCTTTGGATCATGCCCCATGAAATCTGTTGAAGAAACTTTGCTGCCAGTCATTAAATCCACCATCTTGTCTTACAAATTAGGTTTGAACGGCTTCTTACCACTGGGAATGTAATTTAAGCTACTGCAGTCGCACTCCAATTAATAAAATTATTTTAAAATCATTATTCATCTTCTAAACATAGTTATTCCACTCGGTGTAGAACAGATTATATGGCGGTACTACTAAATTTACATCTCTAAAAGGGATACCGCTCATTTAACAGATGCTATTTGGTATCAGTGGGATTAGTTGTAGGTTAAGCAGCAATATTTATATGTGCAATTATGATGAGGTCCATAGCTAGGTTGTCAGCTGGCTACAACATACACTTTATTTATACCACAGTAGGTTGCACCCAAACATATGCTGTAAGAAAAAGGTATTAAACCATTTCTTATAAAACATTTGCAGCTATATTAGATTTATATTTCTTTACTAAATGAGAACTTGTTAGTACAGAATGGACTTATTGGGATGATCTATAGGACTGAAAACATAATTAAATAAAAAAAATAAAAATAATACCTGGCCCATTCCCCTTTATTTTGCTGCATCAGAATGGAATGGTGGGCAGATGCTGATGAGTGACAATACATGATGTGCCCACTACTCTATTACCTTAAGGAGCCCAGACATCTTCAATAACTGTCAGCCGATCACTCATTTGGCTGAAAACTACTCCTTCTACTCCCATGTACAGATTTATGATTGGTTTGACCAATTGTGCATGTGTTTTCAGTAGGAAGTAAGCTGCTGCCAGACTCCACCTTCCCCTAGTATCATCTGTCAATGGTAAGTCTGGAAGCTCTATACACATAAGATAACTATAACACAAATTCAATTAAATATTCTGTATATTTTTATTTCATCAATAAAAAAAACATAAAATAAAATCAAAATCTGCATCTGCACACAAAGGTGAAAAAACGGTGGTGGAATCTTGGTGATAACAGTACATAGGTACAGTGAGGAAAATTTAGTCAGCCACCAATTGTACAAGTTCTCCCACTTAAAAAGATGAGAGAGGCCTGTAATTGACATCATAGGTAGACCTCAACTATGAGAGACAAAATGAGAAAACATATCTAGAAAATCACATTGTCTGATTTTTTTAAGAATTTATTTGCAGATTATGGTGAAAAATAAGTATTTGGTCACCTACAAACAAGCAAGATTTCTGGCTCTCACAAACCTGTAACTTCTTCTTTAAGAGGCTCCTCTGTCCTCCACTCATTACCTGTAGTAATGGTACCTGTTTGACATTGTTATCAGTATAAAATACACCTGTCCACAACCTCAAACAGTCACACTCCAAACTCCACTATGGTGAAGACCAAAGAGCTGTGGAAGGACACCATAAACAAAATTGTAGAGCTGCACCAGGCTGGGAAGACTGAATCTGCAATAGGCAAGCAGCTTGGTGTGAAGAAATCAACTGTGGGAGCAATAATTAGAAAATGGAAGACATACAAGACCACTGATAATCTCCCTCGATCAGGGGCTCCACACAAGATCTCACGGGGTCAAAATGATCACAAGAACGGTGAGCAAACATTCCAGAACCACATGGGGGGACCTAGTGAATGACCTGCAGAAAGCTGGGACTAACGTAACAAAGGCTATCGTCAGTAACACTAGGCCCATCTGAAGTTTGCTAGAGAGCATTTGGATGTTCCAGAAGAGTATTGGGAGAATGTCATATGGTCAGATGAAACCAAAGCAGAACTGTTTGGTAGAAACTCAACTTGTTGTGTTTGGAGGAGAGTGAATGCTGAGTTGCATCCAAAGAACACCATACCTACTGTGAAGCATGGGGGTAGCAACATCATGCTTTGGGGCTGTTTCCCTGCAAAGGGACCAGGACGACTGATCCGTGTACATGAAAGAATGAATGGGGCCATGTATCGTGAGATTTTGAGTGCAAACCTCCTTCCGTCAGCAAGGGCATTGAAGATGAAACGTGGCTGGGTCTTTCAGCATGACAATGATCCCAAGCACACCGCCAGGGCAACGAAGGAGTGGCTTCGTAAGAAGCATTTCAAGGTCCTGGAGTGGCCTAGCCAGTCTCCAGATCTCAACCCCATAGAAAACCTTTGGAGGGAGTTGAAAGTCCATGTTACCCAGCGACAGCCCCAAAACATCACTGCTCTAGAGGAGATCTGCATGGAGGAATGGGCCAACATACCAGCAACAGTGTGTGCCAACCTTGTGAAGACTTACAGAAAACGTTTGACCTCTGTCATTGCCAACAAAGGATATATAACAAAGTATTGAGATGAACTTTTGTTATTGACCAAATAATTATTTTCCACCATAATTTGCAAATAAATTCTTAAAAAATCAGACAATGTGATTTTCTGGATTTGTTTTCTCATTTTGTCTCTCATAGTTGAGGTCTACCTATGATGACAATTACAGGCCTCTCTCATCTTTTTAAGTGGGAGAACTTGCACAATTGGTGGCTGACTAAATGCTTTTTTTCTCCACTTTAAATGCAGATAGACACCATAATATGTTACATGTATATATGGATGTCTGGCATACTGTAGTTCACAGAAACAGTTGAAGGACATACTTGCCAAATGTCCTGAATTTGCAAAGACAGTACTTAATTTTTAGGAAATTCAGCATGTCCTGGTGAGAAAAAGAGGTGTGGCATACAAAGTTTTATACAAAAGTGGTAGGGTACAGTCAGTTTAGACTTGGATCCAGCCGGTTTAGAGGCACTATTGGCTAATCCAGTAGTTTGGTCAGAGGCAGAACGGGGGGCTGGACTTACTCATTTTACCAACTACAAAGTTGGTATATATTTAAAGGCAACAATGAAGCAACCAATAATTCAATAATAATACTCCACAAGTAAGTGTGTGAGCAGACACCCAGAACATGAAATGCACAATATAACCTAACAAAAACCAGGACCAGGAGACCAACTATACTTATTGCAGTTGACAGCAGAGTCAATTTTGCCACTAGAGGGAATAGGGACTCTGAAAGTCATGATGACATATGTTGCTGCCAGGCTAGATTGACCTTATGCGATACAGGATGTCAATGCTAAATATGGCTATGTAGGCCTGATATATCTAAAGTTACTGTCACAACTGCTTTATGATTGTTAGACAATAGGAGTAGACTGGTTAACCAGAACACCTGAGTATCCCTCATGACACAATATTGGACCCTTCTCCATGGATCATTGGCTAAAAGGGTACCCCTATTTTTGATTTACAAATACTCTATTAGACCTTACTGATGGTATTTCTTGTGTGTAATGATAATAAAGTTTCATATAAATGTAGGGTTTGCCCTCCTTGTAATTGCCTCCAGTGATCTTCATGATTTTTCCTATTTTAAGCTCTAAGGCATCCCATTAAACTGATTGATATAAATTGGTGACATTTTGTCCATCAGTAATCAATTCACCATAAAACTTCTAGTCACCATTGATCATGATCTTAAAGGGAGTCTGTCACCAGTATGAAGCATATTAAACCAGCAACACAGTTAAACTGGTCAGGCTCACTTGAATGTAATGCTTTTTCCCATGAAAATTTGTGGTACCATTACTGAAATATTTATTTATTTCACAATATGCAAATGAACAGTCTGAAGCACCGATGGCAACTCCATTGCTGCATCCCACACTGCTCTAATATGCCCTTCTTCACCCCTTCCTTCTTTGAGTGACAGTGTCAGGAAACTATGACAAAACCTTGCCTGGCCTTGTGTTCTTGCAGTCACATCAGAGTATTAGAGCAGTGTGGGGTGTAGCAGTTTGGAGCAATGGAGCTCCCTCAGTGCTCTACATTGCTCATTTACATATTTTGAAATAAATTAATATCTTGGCAATGGAGATACAAATTTTCATGGGGGAAAAAGGAGTTACAGGCATTGGTGAGTCTAACCTATATAACTGTATTGCTGTTTTAATATGCTTCACCCTGGTGACAGACTCCCTTTAAAGCTCTTACATGAAATCTATGTACAATAATAGATAAAGTAATAAGAAAATGTCACAAAGAAAACAATCACCAGATTAAATACACTCCTTAGACAAAACCTCAAGGTAAACACAGACCTTAAACATGTCCTCATCATGTCATGTGATCATGATCATGTGGACAGATTTGTCCACACTTAGTTGTTTAACTATTTTAAGATATGTGATATGAGAAATGGAACAAGATGACCAGTTTAAATAAATAAGTACATTTTACTTTGTCGGACATTGTAGGGTATGTTCACACGGCTGAATTTAGAGCTGAATTTGAGATGGATTCTGACACAAAATCAGTTCCAAATTCTAGCTGAAATCTCCTTCCCATTCATTTAAGTGGAAGGCAGATGCTGATTTTTCAGCCAGCAGAAAAAATAAATATAAATCTTGACTCTCATTAAAGTGAATGGGAGACAGAAAAATTCCACCTGGAATTTGCAACTTCTGCAACAGATTATGTGGTGGATTCTGTTGCGGAATTTGATTAAGCAAATTCCTAAAGCTGAATTTCTCACCTTAGGCGCATGAAATTTTTTTCAAAGTTGGTCACCTCATGTAACTTCTTTTTAAATGGTTCAATGACTTTTGTTTTTTGATATCATGCTGTATCATGTAATACATTAGTAATAATTGACATGTTTGGAATCCCATAAACATCCAAGCCTATATGAGACTTACACTGCAGTATAGCATGGACTGTGTTGTCTTTGTGTTGGTTAGCTTCAGTACACTTCTTGGCACTCTGCTGCACAATTGCTGTGTGTATAAGATACTATTCCTATTTCTTTTCCGAGTTAAAGTTCCTGCAATGAAAGAAAAGAGGGACAACTAACCAAATCAAGCTAAGTTTAGAATATATAACTGTATTTTATTGCTCTGTATTCTTATGCCTTTTTTGTTTTTTCTTACTGTCCCGCCGTGCACTTGTTCTCTGCTGCTCCTTTGCCTATGGACATTATGACTAGGTGCCATTTTAAGTTGTATACAACTCCTGTTTCAGAATTCCCAATTCCACTCTTTTGAAACACCATATCATGATCTTGTACAATCCAGAGAGAGTACAGAACAGGTAAATGTTTGTCTTCTACTACTTTTTGATTTTACCATAAACTGTTGAACAAAAAAGAAATAAGATGCTGAAATATTAAACTAAATGACCTTAATCTAATGAAATGCTATAACATTGAGTATATCTAATGGAAATGGATACACACTGGAAGTTAACGTAAGTTTTAGTAACAGCAACGTGAGAACTAAAGGGCTGAAGCTGCTCTACAAAAATCTGCTTTGGTGATATAAAATATTTTTGAAATATTTGTTTCATTGCTTATCTCTATTTCAAGGTCAAGTAAACCTAACTGTCTACCAATTTCATCAGCTATTAACAAGTATTTTGATGCCCAAGGCAAGTTTCATCACTTCATAAATAACACATAAAAGATGCAACAGAATTGCTGCTTCTTCCTCTCCCTTCGGATACCTCCACCCTGCATTCATTATCTACTTTCCAACACTTCAAAATTTTTTTTTCCGAATGTTATCACTACTCTCCCCCTAGCATCTTCATTTAATTCTATTTCTTACATCAGTCCATGTATCTGTGTATTATCACCACAATGATAAGCCCCTGAAGAAAAATAATGCTTCCACAATCTCCAATGTTATCCTCTACTCTACTGGTTTTCAATGCTTCAAGTAAACCAAGTCCACATTACTTGCAAGGCAACATGTATTAGTTTGAGGCTATGAAAATACTATTGAGTCCAAAAGAAACATTATTGGTGGGAATAATTTTGTTTTCTGTATATACACCCTTAGCCCTGGTTTTCCTTTAACTATTTTGTAACTTAATATTTACTCCAAGCCATGTGTTACAACTCTTTTGCAATATAGTAATAGTTAACTTTTTCCTAGCTCTGTATTCAAGCTTCAAGGCTGCCGCAACAATATTCAGCATGTGCTTATAGGCCACTGCAGGTTGGCAGGTCTTTAGAGACACTTACCCTATGTATCTTGCTATTATCTTATTCAAGGCTATTTGTCAGTGTTTGATATTTGCTAACTTCTGTTTAGACTGCTATTTTAAGTCAAATCAACTTAATTCAAGTCTGGTTCAACTACTTCTGCTACCCTATGTATCAGACTACTCTGATTTACTGTTTGTCCAATTCTGCTACACCACTACTGCTTCGGAGACTACTTTTCTATACCACAGAGTCAGATCTGATACATAAAAAACTACTTTACTATACAACTTGTAAAACTTGATACTATAGCTGTGCCAGTGCTGCTGCTAGGTCCAAGATTTGTTTGCTATACTGCTGGTCCAATTCTTCTCTACTGCTGGGCCAGTTTTGCTTAATGACATCAGCTACTGAGAAGCTCCATTGCATCAGCCGTGCTTCACCAATACCATTGTTCCCAGAAAGTATTGTTCTGTTCGGAGATGTATCTTGAAGCTCAAGAGCCCAATGCAAAATCTCTAATGAGGCCCTCACATATCCTGTGCTGTCTATAATATTGGAGTACTCTTGTGTTGTAAAGCCTCAGGCTCCAGGGCCATTACCAATTGCTACCTTTACGCAGAGACCCAAACAGGCAGAGACGTTGCAATTATCCAGTCCCATTGAGCTCTACAACTCTTTAATACCTTCCTACCAGCACCATAATAGTATGTGTTCAGATAATATTAGTATAGGTATTAAATTAAATTATAAAAATATAAAATTTTATATTAAATATATATTATATAGTATTCAAATAATTTAAGTATTTTTTTTTTTTGCTGTGCATATATACAATATTGCAGTGCCTGCTAATCAAAAAAAGAATCTCCATTATTTAATTATTATTAAATAGTTATTAGATTAGTTTCTGCATTTAAGGGGCAGCCAAGGTGCTAGCATAGGAACTGTGCCTAATGGAGATGGGCAAACCACTTTGTCACAAACTGGATTCAACTCAAATATTCAAATTTGTTTGGTTTCTAACAAAACCTAACAAATGGTGATTCATCTCAGACAAACTAAACATGTTCAATCAGGAAATACACAGAGATAGAAACGTGTATAAGTCAATGATTCAGCAACACTACTTCTTCTGATCTTCACAACCCCACCAGTAGCCACAGTGTTATCGTACTTAATGAGAATAAAGATGCTTTTGAAAGCAGTGAACCACAAATGATGAGTAAGGGTTGTGTATGTTCCTCCTCAACATGTAACTTATTATGCTTTCTTTCTGTACTGTCAATCATGTCTTCTTCTTTATCTTTACTGACACAGATCCCTTTTTCTAGTAGTCATGTGGCATCTGCTGAGATATTCCAAGCCCAAGACTGAATGAGAACTGCAACAGTTTTTTTATGTAGAGTAGGTAGAGTTGGAAGACATGAGTATTGGTGGAGATAGTAGTGGAAGGAGGCGTGATACTGGTGGTAGTGCTGGTAGGGGCACTAGGAGGAAATCTGTTAGGAATTGTGAGGACATAGAGAAATCCATTGCCATGACAAGTCACAAAAAAGCAGGGAAGATGATGACATTATTGAATCAGATGATGATTCTGTTACAGATACGACCTGGCAACTGGTTCAGGGTGACAGGGTGACTGTCAGGATTCTCTATCTAGCTGCTGCACCTTTAACGTTACTTGGACAACCTTGGAAGCTTTTGCAGTTCCAGAGGCTTCCTGGCTTGGTCCACTTAGCAGCAGAGGAGGCCTATAAAAGGCTACCCCCTCATGACTCATGTGCGGACTATTAGCTCAGTTAGCTATCTGCTAGTTTGCTACCTTAGTTTGCTCCTGACTTTGTATTGTTACTCCTATACTGACCTCTGGCTACGTTTTTGGATTCCTCTCTGTCTGGCGATTTGGTTCTGGTGTTCCTATTTGGTTTTGACTTGTGTTTTGACGACCATTCTGTGTTCTCTGTCCCTGTGAGTAAGTGTGTGGATTTGGTGTTTGGTTTCTGCTGTAGTGCATCTATTTGTAGCACACTTTTCTGTTTTGGTGACAGTTCCGGTCTCCAGATTCAGCTAAAGTCCATCTTTTCTTGCGAGGAGCTCTGGTGAAGGCATCTGCGGCGGTATTGGCTCGCATAGGTGTGTTGCGTTTAGGTAGCATAGTCTACTGCTCGCAGTTGTGAGACCATTTCTGTTGCTACTTTACTAAAGCCTGTTCTAAACCTACCTTGTTATTGTTAATCCTAAGAGTGATACAAGAAGAGGGTGGTAGCAGCTGCAATAGTAAGAATTCCTTCCTGACATGCTGCCCCTACATCCAAAGACCAGCCTGGCGAAGATTTAAGGAAAACTCGGGGGGTGGTGGCACTGGCAGACAAGTTTCCACTGTTGCTGGTTTTGGCGGCAGCAGCTACGTGTGGTCATCTCTCGTATGGCAATTTTTTTTGTACATTACCAGATGACAAATGACAGTTACTTCATCCTCCAGTTCCACCAAATTGGACCATATCCTACCCCGAGCTTCACCAGGACAAACCAATTCTTACACTCCTCTTCCTCATTTCATGGTTATAAGGTGAAGCGTATATTGAGTGGCACTGTTACATATGCTGGAGCATCAACTTGAGCAGCAGTATATGATTTTTGTATGCAGGAAACAGCAAAATTGGAGTGGATAACTGGTCTGTTAGCAGAAGACTAGTTTCTACCTCAGTCATGAATCATGATGATCAGTTCTGGTTTTAAAAGATAGTCCAGCTTTTTCAGCAGCCAGGCCAGGCATGTGCTAATACTGTGTCGCAAATTTTTCTTGAAATTTTGTAAATTGCCATGATGTTGATGTGGCATTGGTCCTATACAGGGATAACTGGCAGGATAATCGAGTTTCTTTTCTGTCTCCCAAGTGTTGTTTTAAGAGTCAGAATGAAGAATCCTTTCCATTTCAGAAGATATTTTAGCTTTTTCAGTTGGCAGGCCAATCACGCTGGTAGTGTGCCCCAAATTTTACTTGTCACTCTGCCAACACAATGTTAATGTGACATTTGCTCCCATCTCATACAGGGATAACTAAAAGAATAATAAAATTTTTAAATTCAAACAATGACCAATGCAAGAAATTGTTCATATTATGAAGTGACCGTAGAATATAATAATATGATATCCGGAACAAACATATTTAGTCCAAAATTAAACGGGCAAGTATACCTTGAGAATATTTGTGAAATGACTCACAATGTTCGCCCATCTCTTACTTGTGATACACATATCTGTACATATGCAATTAAGAAAAGGTAAGAAAGGACATGTCTATAGGACACCTTTAGAGGTGTGGAGTCCCACCTACATGTATACAATATTGCATTATTTGCTCATGATGACATCAGTAACTGACAATTATACATAGAATATACAGATACTTAATCACTTGTCAGTGCAAAAAGTTGTATTATACTCCTATTATTTCTGAAATTCAGTTTGTACCTGGATCACTTACCATTATTTTGTTTCACTGTGTTATCTTTACACACAATATTCAGCCAGTATGAATGCTCAAAAGGCGACATTGTATTTGCATTTCTTGAGATGCATCATTATTCAAAATAGTTCATACACGTAAAATGCATTAAAACTATTTCCTTGAGCAAAAATAATCATTTCTTTCTGCTGTATATATCATTTGTGTACTCAAATTGTAAAATGTAAATTGATATATCAGAAAATGGCCCATTAACTTTTTCATTAATGACAATAATGCATTTTGTGCATCCACCACGCTACTGAAACAGTGTTTCAGGCATCATGAATAAAACAGGATTGTTTAGAAGTATAAGAGACATTTCATACCTGTAATTTTTTTAAACACAGCTTGGTCACTGAATTAGGCAGAACTAAATACATTTATAAAGCAGAATAACAAAAGATAAGAATTAATAAAGACATTTTTAAACATAAATATTAAAATATTTTTAAAATGTATTTATGTTTAATGCATTTATTTTGCCTTTTTTAACTTTTAATTAATATATCATTTAGATCACTGTTTTTCAACTCTAGTTCCCAAGTGCCTATAAAGGGTCTTAACCACTTCCGTACCGGCCATAGACTATATACGTCCTAGGGGTGGTTGCCTTGTTCTACAAGGACGTAGCGGTATGTCCAGGCAGAACAGGGAGCTGGCTGTAACTTCAGCTGGTGCTCCCACAGAGAAGGCAGGGAAGGTTTATTACCTTCCCTGCCTTCCCGATTGCTGTGTATACAGCGCTCAATGAGCTATGGACGCCGCCATCTTGCGGCTCCCCTCTGACCCGGTGGTCACATGATCCGCTGGGATCAGCGTCTGTAAAAGCTGCTGGGTCCTACAGGACCCAGATCAGCTTAGTAGTAAGGTGCAGGAGGCTGCATTCCTCCTGCAACTGAGGCTACATGTACCTGCCCCAGTTACAGGGGAAATCAGCCTCCCTCACATAAAAAAGGTAATCAGATGCCCCCAAAGGTCTATTATGACCTTATGGGACACAATTTAAAATAAATAAATAAATAAAAAATGAATAAAAAAGTAAACAAAAAAATGTAAATAAAGTAATTAAAAAAATAAATAAAATAAGCCCTTATTACAGGTTATAGCCCCACCCCTGACGACACCATACAAAATAAAAATTAACGTAACAGAGAGGAAAAACTATTTTCTAAAGTTTTTTTAGTAGCACTTTGTGTTATTAAATTTAAAAAAATGAAAAGTGAAAAACAGACACATTTTCCCTCCTCTTTTGGTTATATTTTCCCGGATATAAAAAAAATGAAAACACATGCAGAAATAAAAACAACATAAAAATAAAGCCCTATGTGTCACCAAAAAAAGACGCAGAAATTAGTTGGATAACCCAAATGATAAACATGTTACAGCCCTCAACACCACACATACAAAAAAACCCGAAAATAATAATAATAATAATAGTCCTTTAATAGTCCCACAATGGGGAAATTCAGTGTGTTACAGCAGCCAAGATAAGCAGATACAAATACAAATACAACATGTACAGGAATGTTCCAAGGTAAGAGGCATTACTTTGATAGCAGACAGACAGATAGGAAGTAGCGGGGGGGGGGGGGGGGATTTAACAGGCAGAGAGATATTTCAGTTCTCTGTGTGTAATGATCTCCGCTTAGGTCGGTGTTGGTTGTACAGCCTAACCGCGGTGGGGAGGAAAGACTTCCGATAGCGCTCCTTCTCA
Source organism: Leptodactylus fallax (assembly GCA_947044405.1). Lineage (NCBI taxonomy): Eukaryota > Metazoa > Chordata > Amphibia > Anura > Leptodactylidae > Leptodactylus > Leptodactylus fallax. The sequence goes on along the minus strand of CAMRHE010000009.1, from coordinate 2,262,613 downwards.
CACCTAGGGTGGAGCAGTCGGTCACTGACAGTACTGCTCAGCGCGATCACAGTCTCATGCATGGGATGGGACTTCTTCTTCTGCATGGAGCTCACCACGGACAGTATCCTTCTGTCGCCCACCACCTGCACTGGGTCCAGTGGGCTCCCCAGGACAGAGCTGGCCCTTCTAATCAGCTTGTTGAGTCTATTCCTATCCCTGGTTGATATGCTGCTCCCCCAGCAGGCCACTCCAAAGAAGATGGCTGATGCCACTACTGAGTTGAAGAAAGTTCTAAGAAGTGCCCCCCGGATTCCAAAGGCTCTCAGCTTCCTAAGCAGGTAGAGCCTGCTGTGGCCCTTCCTGTACAGGGCCTCCATATGATCTGCCCAGTCCAGCTTATTATTAAGGAGCAAACCCAGGTACTTATAGGTGTTCACAATCTCGATGCCCGTCCCCAGGATGTCCACTGGTTTAGGAGGGCTTCTGCCTTTACGGAAGTCCACCACCATCTCCTTCGTCTTCCCCGCGTTAATCTTCAGGTGGTTCCGGTGGCACCAGTCCACAAAATCCTGGTTCAGTTCTCTGTACTCCCTGTCATCATCATCTGTGATGAGACCCACTATTGCAGAGTCGTCAGAATACTTCTGTAGGTAGCAGCTGGATGAGTTGCACCTAAAATCTGCAGTGTACAGTGTGAAGAGGAAAGGGGCGAGAACCGTACCCTGAGGTGCCCCCGTATTACAGATCGCGGTACCTGACACACAGTCTTGGGCTCTCACATATTGAGGTCGATTTGTAAGGTAGTCTAGGATCCAGTTGGAGAGGTGGTGGTCCACTCCAGCAAGGCCCAGCTTGTTCCTCAATAACCTGGGCTGTATGGTGTTAAAAGCACTGGAGAAGTCAAAGAACATTATTCTCACTGTGTTCCCTGGTTTCTCCAGGTGAGACAGAGCCCTGTGCAGAAGATGGATGATGGCATCATCTACCCCAATGCCCGGCCGATAAGCAAACTGGAGGGGGTCCATAGCGGGGCTCACTAGAGGGCGGAGATGTGTGAGAACCAATCTCTCCAAGATCTTCATCAGGTGGGATGTCAGCGCTACAGGTCTGTAGTCATTGAGGTCCATAGGGTGGGGTTTCTTTGGAACTGGTACCACACAAGAAGATTTCCATAATTCAGGGACTATTTCCTGACTCAGGCTCATATTATACATATATGTAATTATACCACACAGCTGGTCCCCACAAGTCTTAATTAGCCTTGCACTGATGTCATCTGGCCCTGCGGCTTTCCTCGCATTGATCTTTTTCATCTCCTTCCTCACCTGGGCCCGTGTGAAGGTCAGACTGTGGCCAGATAAAGACGGATTCCTGGATTTACTGGTCTGTTGGGAAGTGGCCGCATGGGGAGAAGTCATTGTGGTGGGGGGAGCTGAAGGACATGCTAGGGTGGGAGGAGCTGGTGTGTGATCAAATCTGTTGAAGAATAGGTTTAGTTCATTAAGCCAATTAACATCTGCCTCAATCTGGCAGACAGACTGTTTATGACCCGAAATTGACTTAAGCCCCTCCCAGACCCCCCTTATGTCTTTTCTTTCCATTTGCCTTTCCATTTTTTCTTTATAACTGGCTTTTCCCTGCCTGATTTGATGCCTCAGCTCCTTTTGTACTTCCCTCAACCCCTCCTTATCTCTTGTCCTAAATGCCATCTTTTTCTCCTTAAGTAGTGTTTTTATATCAGAGTTAATCCATGGTTTGTTATTGGAGAAGCACCTCACCACTTTTGTGGGTACTGTGTTGTCCACACAAAAATTAATGTAGTCCGTTATGCAGTGTGTGAGTCCTTCTATATCTTCTCCATAAGAATCCTGCAGAACTTCCCATGCGGTTGTGTCAAAACAGTGTCTGGTCCTGGACCAGAAATTGGCCCGGTACTCAATTGGTTAACATCTGAATATCTGAGAGAGAACAGAGTTGTTTGCTTCCTACTCTATTTTCTGTGTATCAGCTGCTGATACAGCTGATCGGTGGGGGTGCTGTGCATTGGACAACCACTAATCTGATATTAGTGACCTATCCTTAGAACAGGTCTTGAATATTTTTAGCCCTGAAAACCCATTTTAGAAATGGAGATAAGAAATACTAAATAGTTGTCCATTATTTTTTTTTATTAATTATAAAACTTAACATAAATGAATCTACTCTTACTACTCTGATATTCCACTCACCACCCTCTTATTCCAATGCTTATGAGGTCCTCTCTGGTTTCTGGTTTCTGATCTATTGGATAAAGCTGCCATGGAAAGACTAATGCTGTTTTTTTGCAATATACAGGTAGAGTATAAAGCTTGAATATTTTCCTCTAAGATTTTCCCACATTTATAAAATGCTATCATAATTATTAGACCCAAAAGGACTATGTCAGTTTATATATGCAGTCCAATTAAATCTTCCAATAAATTTGTTATTATAAAATATGTTTTTAGTGTAAATTAAATCCAGTATTGCAATATTTTTAGCAGAGCCATATTAAGTAGAATCTTTCAAATTTTTTTCGAAGACATACAAATCTTATTGTTAAATATCAGAAAATGACAAAACCTAGATCTATATGTCAGAAAATATAACTTTGGTCATCATGCTAAAAATAATGGAGGATTCTTGGACTACACAACCAAGAATTGCAAAAACCAATCCATAATTAACAAAGTATTTACAGCTCTGAATAAAATGAAGCCTTATTGATGTAATTTTAGGATAGTCACAAAGCAATTCAAAAACAATGGGAGAGCATCAATAAATGTTTAGCTGACACAATGATAATGACAGAAAACAGATGGCACCAAATCAATATTTTTAGAACTACAAATAAATACAACAACCAAAATGTATGTTAGTACAATAATGGCGGATACTACAAAAACAGCAAAATTAAACAAAAATGGTTAGTGCATTGTTAAATACGGAAAACAATGAACTTCAAAGGGAATGTATCACCAGAAAATGACCTATTTTTTATGTTTAACATATTTTTTAGGACTTTTGATGATTTTATTTTTAATTTTCCACTGAGGGTGATGTCACAGCTTATCTATGCCTTTCTCTGCACAGAGCATATCTAGAAAACTCTCCCAATAAGTTGACTTAAGACTATTGCTGCCTATGGCCATGATAGTGCTGTAAAGTGTATCACTAGATGCTGTTAACAGAGCAGAGTGGAAGCTCAGGCAAGATGGCATAATCATGTACAGAAAATAGACTAAAATTACAATCAGAAAATAAAAACATGGTGATTCATTCCCTTTAAAGGTTTCACCGATTTCACATGATTTCACAATACTCTGTCATGGAATGTTTATTCTATATGTATCAGCTAGTGGCTGTTTTATGAATTATGGCCCGTCAAGGGTTTTTCTAATGCCACAATATTTTAACTTTTGATTTTGAATGATGACAAAGTAGTGTCCTTAACCAAATTCTAGCTAGGGTAAAGGTGAACATATCTGTATAATGGGATATAATATTGATATAAATATGGGAACAAGCAAGGCAAAACTGCCCAGTAAAAGATCTAGGAAGTGGTAAATAATGTAGGCACTCAAGGAGTACCAATGAGCAAAATCTTGTGTTATGCCCCACCCCTTTGGGCCCTCCACTGGGCATAATGGAATGTGTTAGTTTCACCCCATGTATGACAGGTTCTTTTCGAAAATGGAGAACTGAGTTCAGAGACCTTAAATAAGTAGTCTGGCTATTTTCAAAGAAAAACAATATATATATTTATCTGGAGCAACCAAAATATAGTATGTTCAATGATACATTGTAGCATTTGTAGAACATGCAGAATTATTTATTATTATGTCTACTATATTTATAGATACTTTGGAAGGTACTTTTTTCGTTTTGTGAATGCAGCTCCCGCAAGTTAGGATTCTTACTCTGAAGCATTAATTTCATTTGAAATTATTTTATTATGCTTTTTATTATAGTCATTGTTACATGAATAAATCTTTAGAGTAATACGTTTTGCTAGGAATGGTCATAAAAATTTACTGACAGTAACTTTTACCATGTCCCTTAGAATATTCCAATACAACTATAAAATAACTCTCATTAATGACCTCTAAATGGTTGTGTAATGACCCAGATTAGATTATAAATGCAAAACCATTAAATAATCCCTCGTTTAAATCTCCCTTTAAGCACATACAGTACATAGGTTAGAATGGAATGGATAAAAAAGCAGAAGCTATGTTATCTATTTAAAAAATATATATATCTCACTAATATGTCAAAACTAATATAATATTGTTGTATTATATCTCATCCTGTTTACCATTAGAAAAAACATTTTACTTTTTTTTGCCATTGCTCCATATTGTCTTTTTTGCAATAAAAGAATTCCAAAAATGTAAAGTATTTAATTTTACTTGCATGGAAAAAAAATACGGAAATTGTGTTACAATTTTTTTTATTATATTTTTTAGCAGTTTATAGTATAACATGAACAAATGGGAAATAAAATATGGAAATCTATAGAAACCATGATTAAAAATATTTTTGACTATCCATACCAAATAAACCTAATATTGTCTTTATTGAGACTGGGTAAAAAAATATGTATACGCAATACACATTCAGCTATAATATTTACATAGAAATATTTATAGCAAGGCTATAGATGTTTTCTTAGACAACTGTAAAAGATAACCCCTGTCCATGTCTTATGAACTCCTTTGGAAGATGGAACCACCTGCTAATAACCAGAATAGAAAACTGCTCCGGCAGATATCTCTCATCCATCCATTAGATGAGCAACTGTTCAGGTAAAGGCCTCAGGTAAATGTAATAATCATACAAGACTCTCACCAGGAACAGTAGCTCATTGCTGGGGGTCAGAGAAGCAAGGCCCATGCCAGCTTCAAGTTCAAAAGCGGTTGTCCTTTAAATGTACATTAGGGATTATCGCTTTTGCACTGTCCATTATTTAAGGAATAGGGTACAGAATAAGGTACAATGATCAGGCATTAAATATTTACTTGTAGAAATTTAAAATACCTTTAAGAATGTATATCTGACACTGAAGTTTCCTTTTCTCAAAGAAGACGTAGTGCAACAGGTCGCACTATTGAGTTGCGATGGTAGAAGGCAATTTCTAGTATTGTTTATTCACTGGAATCCAGGCATTTGCTAAGGAGCAACATACTTGCCTACTATAGTATAAGAGTAAAATGAAGCAAAGCTACTGGACCCTGAATGGTCAACACTGGACTTGGTACACCAGAGTTTCAGAGTATCCATTGTTGGGCCCAGGCTCTAATACAATATTGGTACAGCAGAAGACACCCAAATTTAAAGAGAATTGTGGTTTACTGTATAACCTAGGGCAGTGATGGCTAATCTTTTGAGCTCGGTGTGTCAAAATTTTATACGAAAAACTAGCTTAACTTGGGTGACATGTCACATCTAGAAATATCTATAATTAGATAATAGTGATATTTGTAGCTCTAGTTAAAAAAAAGAGTTATATATTTGATATATGTATTTGTATTATATGTATTTCTGGCCCATCACATGGTACATGACACCCTTTTTCTAAACAAACACATGGTATATGACCCAGTGGCATAACTAGGAATGGCTGGGCCCCAAGGCAAACATTTGACATGGGGCCCCCCCGAACCGCTGCCCCCAATCGCCCCTCCTGGACCACCCCCTCCAACCCCCCCCCCCAAAAAATGCATTCCTGCGCACACTATTATGTGCCATAGTGGCTCCTGCACACACTATTATGCCCCATAGTGGCCTCTGCACACAGTATTATGCCCCATAGTGGCCCCTGCACACAGTATCATGCCCCATAGAGGCTCCTGCACACAGTATCATGCCCCATAGTGGCCCCTGCACACAGTATCATGCCCCATATTGGCCCCTGCACACAGTATCATGCCCCATAGTGGCCCCTGCACACAGTATCATGCCCCATAGTGGCCCCTGCACACAGTACCATGTCCCATAGTGGCCCCTGCACACAGTATCATGTCCCATAGTGGCCCCTACACACAGTATCATGTCCCATAGTGGCCCCTGCACACAGTATAATGTCCCATAGTGGTCCCTGCACACACTATTAGTCCCCATAGTGGCCCCTGCACACAGTATCATGCCCCATAGTGGACCCTGCACACACTATTATTCCCCATAGTGGCCCCTGCACTGAGTATTTTGCCCCATATTGGCTTCTGCACACACTATTATTCCCCATAGTGGCCCCTGCACACACTATTATATGTCCCATTGTGGACCACCCATCAACAATTATTATACTCTGGAGTCTTTTCAGACCCCAGAGTATAATGATCGGAGACCCAGGGGAGGATAGAAACATAAAAAAACAACGTTGCTTACCTGTTCCTCGCTCCAGTGCATGCCGTGCACTGCTTCCGCCGCCTTCAATGTTGGACCAGGCCGGCATCACGTGATGCGGGCAAGGCGTCGTGACGCAAAATGACGTCGGGGACGTCACCAAACATGCCCGAAGCCTCGAGAAGCGTAGGAGAGGTAAGTGCATTGGTTTTTATGTTTCCTCACCTCCCCTGGGCCTCCGATTATTATACTCCGGGGTCTGAAAAGACCCCGGAGTAGAACGATAGCAGTGATTGTGGTGTTCGGCCCGCGGCCTCACATACCAATCCCCGCTCCTGCTCACAGCCGCCTCCGCAGAATCGGAAGTGCAGGCGGCCGTGAGCAGGACCCCGGGGAACAGTAAGTATATAGGGCCCGTTACCTGCTGGGGTTAATCCAGCAGGTAACGGCCTATTAAAAAAAAAAAAAAAAGCATCGGGGGCCCGTGGGGCCCCGTAATGTCCCGGGCCCTGTGGCAGCTGCTACCGCTGCTACCCCGGTAGTTACGCCCCTGATATGACCCCTTTTTCTGGCTCATCACATGGTACATGACCCGCTTTTTCTGTCCAATCACATGGTATATGACCCCTTTTTTTGTCCCCCCCACAGTATATGATCCTGTTTTTTATGGGCCCTCACAGTATATGACTCCTTTTTTCTGCCACCCCCACAGTATATGACCCCTTTCTTTTGGCCCTCCCACAATATATGACCCTTTTTTATGGCCTCCACACAGTATCTGACCCATTTTTATGGCTTCCACACAGAATATGATCCACTTTTTTTTATACCCTCACACAGCATATGGTCCCCCTATTTATGCCTCCCCACAGTTTATGAGCCCCTTTTTTCCCCACATCCTCTGCTTCCACCTCCAGGGTGCATTGTAGCCACTGCTGAAGAATGCCAGGATGCTGTACGTAGTGTTCCATCATGATGTAAGTGTAGCACCGCCTAGAGGAGGCAGCAGCGGGTGACCAGGACAGGAGCGTGGACAGGTATGTAAAAATTATCGGCAGCTGCTTATTGCAATAACACAATAAGTAGCTGCCGATGTATGTCACCCAAAATGTCTTGGCGTGTGACCTTTGACATGCGTGATATGTTCACCATCACTGTCCTAAGGGTAGTTGGAGGATGTGGCCCAAGAATCATTTTTTCTGATGGGCCCAAGGAACCTTCACAATGCCAGAGACAGATACTTCTCTGGATGTAGTTTTAGTTGGGGAATAAAAAAAATTGTGCTAATCTCCATTACTCCTAAGGAGTATCCAAATACACAGGAACAATAGTGAGCATGAGGACTACATAAACTAATTAAGAGGAATGACTATCCATGATATTACTTCTCTTCTAGTTAAATGAATGATGTATGAGGCAATGTCAGAACAACGTGTACCATGTTGGTATTCTGGAATGTAAGTGAATAACTCAGAGAAATATTTTACAAAATATTTGGACACTTTGGTTTAATTTTTCAACCTTTTTTATTTTAAGTGGGAAATAATCTTTAAGCCTCCATGTAAGGTTTTCCTCTGCAGACTTACCTATTCGGAAAACGCCAACATTTCTGTAGGTATAATTGACATGCTGCGATTTACAAAAGCGCAAGCATTTTTGAAATCGCAGCATTTCCGAACAAGTTTGGACTGGACTGACCTGAACTGGGGTTCACTTTGTATGAACACAGGATGAAACAAATCTTCTGGGGTTTGCCCATCTTTACTTCTAACAAAAAGAATTCAGTTCAGGCTATTCTAACGTCCATTCCCCTTACTTCCGACAGCAGCACAATATGGGGTATCTCTGCCCCTGTGTGTTGTTTAGGACAGTGGAACCTTTAATTAGCACCAAATTTAAGGTGCCTCCTACTAGCCCTATAAGAGGGCACCTGAGACCTCCCTCCACTGTGTTTTTTTCTGTCCTGTGTGGGACAGGTGGACGGAGGTCTCTGGTGACCTCCCGTTGCTAGGGGTTTTTTTCCTAAAAAAGCTCCTGGCTTACCTTTTGGGGGTACCTCGGTCCTTTCCTACGTTCCTAAGATCCTCCGGTCCTTCGGGCCTTTTTCCGCCCCGCAGCGCAGCGTTACCCGGCTCATCGCTCTGCAGGCAGCGCGATCCCGGAAGTAAACGGGGAACCTCTTCGGCCGGAACCTTTTTTCGGTCCCGTGTTCCCCGGGGAAGGAAGCCTTTGCGCACCACCGCGGCCTACTTCCGGTTTTCTCGGAAAAGTGCGGTAAGTTTGAAAATTGGAATTTTAATGGCAAAATATAGATTTGTTTTTTGCTGCTTGTATGTGGAGCCTCTGGCTTAGGCTTATGCTCCTCTATGTTCCATTATGGCATTTGACCTTGTTTGGCGCTGTATGAATATTTTCTTTGTTTGGCTCCTCCCCTCGCTGCTGTATTACATTTAAAAGGGCTTCAGTCCTTTACTGGGTGAGCTCGTGGTTACGAGCTCCTCTGCTGCGGTTTGCGGTGTCTGGGTTTTTCCTGACGGGATCTTTTTTTCAAGTGACCGATTTAAAAAAGTAAGGTACCCCTTGGTTTTTTTCTTCTTGTAAGCAATGCTTGGCAATCTTCTATTCTACATTGTCATGTGGCTTTTGATGTTTCAGATGTCATCTTCTGCATCAGGTAATGGCGATGGGCTTAGGAGGAAAAATTCCTCTAAACGTAAACACCTAATGTGTTTGGATTGCAATACCCCTTTACCTGACGGCTATGATTTTACCCGCTGTTGCCAATGCCGCGGACCTCCGTCAGAAGAACCTTCTATAAGAGAGGTTGTCACCTGGGTAAAGGACTATATGGAGGAGTCTCTTAAGGAGATCCGTTCTTCCATCGCCCAGATTGCCAAGAAACCGCGGGTTGAGACACAGTCCTCCCTACGCATCGCTGACGAAGATTATCACATAGTGGACGAGACACTCTCATCTGACAAAAAAAAAAGATTCCACTGAAGATTCCAGCAGGCCGTGCTTCCCACTCGAAAAATTAAGCCGGCTGCTGAAGTCCATCCGGTCTAAGGATTGTGATGTTGACGGGGGAAGCCTCCACGTCCACCTATAGAGGGCCTAGGGTCTTCCAAGTGGACGAGACATTACAAAGATTAATGTCTTCAGAGTGGAAATGTCCTGAAAAACCTCTTGTGGTTTCTAGGAGGTTCAAGGCTTTATTCCCAGTTGCTCAATGGGATCAATGGGGTCCTCCTCCCAAGGTGGATATGGCGGTGGCCAAACTGTCCCGCCGCACTATGGTACCATCAGATGATGGATCAAATTTGCACGACGCCATGGACAGGCGCATCGACAATACCCTCAAGAAGGCGTATTCAGCTGCCTCGGCCCAGACCGCTGTGTGCGGTTGCGTCTTGTGAAGTGTCAGCCAAATTACGCACTGACCTGGTTCATCTCGAGAGGGACATCAATTCTGGAGTCTCCAGAGATGAGCTGCTAGGGTTTCTAGGCTCGGTTTCCCTGGCAGCTGAATATTTAGCGGAGGCCTCCCACCATCAATTAAGGCTGGCGGCCAAATCTCTGGCACTTACCACTGCAGCAAGAAGACCTCTATGGTTAAAACCCTGGAGAGCTGATTTCCCCTCAAAATATAATTTGTGCGCATTACCCTTTGAGCCAGGTAGAGTCTTTGGCAGTGCCCTAGACGAGATCCTGGAGGGCTTGGCTGATAGGAAGGGTAAAACTTTAAGCCAGGCCTTTAGAGGTAGATCTAATTCTGGCCGTGATAGAGGCTATCCACCTCGTCGTGGACGGCAGTCCCAAAGAGGCTCTAGATATTCCTCTAGAGGCGCCGTCCGGAGATTCCCGAAGTCTGATGATAAAAAGGAGAAGCCTAGCTTTTGACATCAGGAGCAGTCTTCCTGTGGCCGAGATTCCTGTCGGGGGTCGTCTCCCCCATTTTTTCAACTGCTGGCAGGAAAAAATTCAAGACCCATGGGTCCTGCAGGTAATCCAAAAAGGATATGCAATCGAGTTCCTCCATCCTCCTCAGGATCGGTTTGTGTTAACTCGCAGCCTGCCTATAATGCAGCAGACTACATTGGAATGCTCCATCCGAGAGTACATTCACAAGGGAGCCCTGGAGGAAGTCCCTTCTCTAGAAGAAGGATCCGGTGTCTATTCTCCCGTCTTCCTGGTACCAAAACCGGCAGACAAGTGGAGAATGGTCATAGACTCTTAAGGTACCTCAACCGCTTCATCAAAAAGAAGCACTTCCGTATGGAAACCATAAAGTCTGTCACCACTTTTCTCCTCCAAGGCGATGTTTTCGTGACTTTGGATCTAAAAGACGCCTATTTGCATATTCCTATTTATCTTCCACACAGAAGGTTTCTAAGGATTGCCGTAGTAGTTTCCGGCCACACGAAGCATTTTCAGTTCACAGCACTACCCTTCGGGATCTCCTCTGCTCCCCACACCTTTACAAAGGTAGTGGCTCCTATAGCGGCCGCCCTCAGACTTCAGGGGATATTCGTGGTGCCTTATCTAGACGACTGGTTGATAAAAGCCCAGTCAGAGTCTGTTCTGCTCCAGCATCTACAGACAGCCGTGTCCCTGTTTCAGAGTCTGGGATGGCTTATAAACTGGGAGAAGTCGGTAACGATCCCTTCAACCCGAAGGAAGTTCCTCGGCTACTTCCTGGATTCAGTCCACCTGCAGGTCTCCTTGACACCAGCAAGGAAGGAGAAACTGATCGGTGCAGTCCGGCACCTCTTCAAAAAGCCGATAGCCTCCATCAGAACATTGATGAAGATCCTGGGCTTGATGTCTTCCTCAGTGGAGGCAGTCCCATGGGCTTTGTGGCACTTACGTCCCCTCCAGAAGGAGTTACTAGAGGCTTGGGATCGCTCCCTTCTTACACTCAGCAAGAAGATTCGACTCTCCCCCAGGACCCGTCTTTCCCTCAAGTGGTGGTTGCACCTGAAAGACGGAAGGTCCACGGTCCAACCTTCTTGGACCCTGTTGACTACAGATGCATCCCTCTCGGGATGGGGAGCCCATTTGGACAAAAACTCCATAAAGGGAGTCTGGAGCGCTCCAGAAAGAAGGACCTCGACCAACTGGAAGGAGCTCAGAGCTGCATATTGTGCCTTACTCCATTTCTCGCCTCTTCTCAAGGGAAGAGCAGTCAAAATCCGGTCAGACAACATGACCACAGTGCTGTACGTGAACAGACAGGGAGGCACCAGATCACCAACCCTCCTCAGGGAGGCAGATCTGATATTTACATGGGCAGAGAAAAATCTAACCCATTTATCCGCAGTTCACATCAAGGGCTCCCTGAACATAGTAGCGGATCGGTTGAGTTGGGGTCATGCCATATCAGGAGAATGGTCACTCAATCGAGAAGTCTTTCATCAGATTACCCTGAAGTGGGGTCTTCCAGAAATAGACCTCATGGCAACCCGACTCAACGCCAAGGTGGAGACGTTCTGTTCCCTTTACCAGGAGGACAATCCCTTGGCAGTGGATGCCCTGTCCATCCCTTGGAGGTCCAGGCTGGCATACATCTTCCCTCCAATTCCAATAATACCGAAGGTATTGATGAAAATCAGACAGGACCAAGTCTCTGTGATAGCCATCATTCCATTCTGGCCAAAAAGAGCTTGGTTTTCCCAACTCATGGAGATGAGTCGAGGGATATATTGGAGGCTTCCCCCCATCCAGAACCTGGTTTCCCAAGGATCTCTGAAGTGCCAGGATCTCTGGAGATTCAACCTGACAGCCTGGAGGTTGAGCAGTCCCTACAGCAGGATAGAGGGCTGTCAGAGGCCGTCCTGAAGACCCTTTCTTCTGCAAGAGCAGACTCTACCAATAAGAACTACCAGAGGACAGCCAAGATTTTCATGGAGTGGTGCTCCAAGAAGGGTATTAATAATTTACAACCTTCAACGGCTGATATTTAAAATTTTCTTCAGGACGGTTTGGATAAGGGCCTTGCCCCTGCCACTTTGAAAGTGCAGATTGCGGCCCTCTCCGCTCATTTGAACAGACGTCTGTCTCAGGATCCTCTGGTTGCAAGGTTCCTTAAAGGGGCAATGAGGCTAAAGCCCTCAGTATCATCTCCAGTTCCCCAGTGGGACCTTGCAGTAGTCCTTACAGGCCTGTGCGGTCCTCCATTTGAACCCTTGGAGACTACGGAGCTAAAATATTGGCATACAAAACTGTTTTTTTGTTGGCTATTACATCTGCCAAAAGAGTAGGGGAACTCCAGGGTCTCTCTTCTAGAGAACCGTACATTGTGTTTTTTGCAGATAGGGTGCACCTTATATTTTTGCCTGGGTTTAACCCTAAGGTCCACTCATGCTATAATAGCAATCAGCTAATTTCGCTACCAGTGTTTTTCCCCACTTCAACCTCTGAGGAGGAAGAAAAGCTCCACACCTTAGATGTGGTAAGGTGTCTGCGGATTTACCTATCCCGCACTCAACCGTTTAGGAAGGCCGAAAGCCTACTAATTAATATGCAGGGTAAAAACAAAGGCCTCAAGGCTTCCAAGCCTACTCTATCCACATGGATCAAGGAGACAATTAGGTCTTCCTTCCTTATTCAGGAGTTACTCCCTCCAGTTTTTTCTACGGCCCACTCGACCAGGGCTGTGTCGACTTCTTGGGCTGAGTACCGGTCCTTACCTTTGGACCAGATTTGTGCGGCTGCATCATAGTCATCTCAGTTGACCTTTGTCAAACATTATCGTTTAGACGTCCGCAGTTCCCAGACAACTGCCTTTGGTCAGACAGTCCTTGACGTTGTAAGGCGAGGAAACCCTCCCTAGGGGAATTACTTGCTATCTCCCCATATTGTGCTGCTGTCGGACGTAAGGGGAATCGTTGATTGTAATGTCAATCTGTATTCCCTTAGTCCAGACAGCAGCACAAGGCTTCCCTCCCTAGAAGCTTGTTTCCTTTTACTTTATAATTTACACAGTGGAGGGAGGTCTCAGGTGCCCTCTTATAGGGCTAGTAGGAAGCGCCTTAAATTTGGTGCTAATTAAAGGTTCCACTGTCCTAAACAACACACAGGGGCAGAGATACCCCATATTGTGCTGCTGTCTGGACTAAGGGAATACAGATTGACATTACAATCAACGATTCAGTTCAGGCTATTATCCTGCATTGTTGATCCAGAAGAAGTCACATGATGTAGAAGCCAATTCCTTCCTGATTTCAGTCTGGCAATCACAATAAATACCTATTTTAGCCAACTCTCCATGACAACTTCCTCTGGCAAAAGTTCAAAGATTTCGTTCTTCTTCTACAACCCCAATTCCAATGAAGTTGGGACATTGTGTAAAACATAAATAAAAACAGAATACGATGATTTGCAAATCCTTTTCAACCTATATTCAATTGAATACACTGCAAAGACAAACAGATAATCTTTATTGTTTTTTTGCAAATATTCACTCATTTTGATTTTGAAGCCTGCAACACGTTCTGAAAAAGCTGGGAGGGGCAACAAAAGACTGAGAAAGTTGAGGAATGCTCAAAAAACACCTGTTTGGAGCATTACAGGGGTGAACAGGTTAATTGGACACAGGTGAGTGTCATGATTGGGTATAAAGGGACATCTCCGAAAGGCTCAGTCGTTCACAAGCAAGGATGGGGCGAAGTTCACCACTTTGTGAATAACTGTGTGAGCAAATAGTCCAACAGAGTAAGAACAACGTTTCTCATCGTACAATTGCAAGGAATTTAGGGATTTCATCATCTACAGTCCATAATATGATCAAAAGATTCAGAGAATCTGGAAAAATCTCTGCAAGTAAGCGGCAAGGACGAAAACCAACATTGAATGCCTGTGACCTTCGATCCCTCAGACAGCATTGCATTAAAAACCGACATCATTCTGTAATGGATATTACCACATGGGCTCAGGAACACTTCAGAAAACCATTGTCAGTGAACACAGTTCATCGCTACATCTACAAGTGCAAGTTAAAACTCTTCCATGCAAAGCGAAAGCCATATATCAACAACACCCAGAAACGCTGCCGGCTTCTCTGGGCCTGAACTCATCTGAGAAGGATTGACGCAAAGTGGTAAAGTGTCCTGTGGTCTGACCAGTCCACATTTCAGATTGTTTTTGGAAATCATGGACATTGTGTTCTCCGGGCCAAAGAGGAAAAGGACTGTCCGGATTGTTATCAGCGCAAAGTTCAAAAGCCAGCATCTCTGATGGTATGGGGGTGTGTTAGTGCCCATGGCATGGGTAACTTGCACATCTGTGAAGGCACCATTAATGCTGAAAGGTATATACAGGTTTTGGAGCAACATATGCTGCCATTCAAGCGATGTCTTTTTTAGGGACTTCCCTGCTTATTTCAGCATGACAATGCCAAGCCGCATTCTGCACGTGTTACAACAGCATGGCTTCGTAGTAAAAGAGTGCGGGTATTAGACTGGCCTGCCTGCAGTCCAGATCTGTCTCCCATTGAAAATGTTTGGCGCATTATGAAGTGCAAAATAAACGGAGATCCCGAACTGTTGAGTAACTGAAGTTGTACATCAAGCAAGAATGGGAAAGAAATCCACCTACAAAGCTTCAACAATACGTGTCCTCAGTTCCCAAATGCTTATAGTTATTGTTGTTAAAAGCAAAGGTGATGTAACACAGTGGTAAACATGCCCCTGGCCCAGTCTTTTGTTGCCCCTGGCCCAACTTTTTTGGAACGTGTTGCAGGCATCAAATTCAAAATGAGTGAATATTTGCAAAAAACAAATAAAGTTTATCTGTTTGAATATTAGATTTCTTGTCTTTGTAGTGTATTCAATTGAATACAGGTTGAAAAGGATTTGCAAATCATCTGATTCGGTTTTTAGGTATGTTTTACAAAACGTCCCAACTTCATTGGAATTGCGGTTCTATGTTGATGTAGAAGCATTCTTTCCTCTATATGTAGAGGATACCCCCTTGTTATTGGTAAAGCCCATCAGTCATCTTTTCCCAAATGAAATAACCCTAGTTATGATATGATGATCTCTGTGAGTACTGTAGTCCACCCATTACATGTATTATTTTGGTTGTCCACTTTAGAACTTGCTTTTATTCATCTCAAGCTTTATTATATCTTTCTTGTACATAGGTGCCCAAAGGTGTACACAATATTCCATATGTAGTCTGACAAGTGCAGTCTGTAAAGTATCAGAATTATGTTCACATGTATCCATGCTCCTTTTGATGCACTCCATCATCTTATTAGCTTGGCAGCAGCTTCCTGGCACCAGTTGCTACAGTTAAGCTTACTGACAACTAAAATTCTTTTCATTGATCAGTATTAAACCACATTCGCCTCTTCTCTGTCTGAGCTTCTAACTTATCCAGATCTATTTATAACAGTATACAGTTGGCTTGTGAAAAGCTGACAACACCTAACATACATCTTAAATACTTCTCCTTCTCTACTGCGCTATGTGATTTTCCATACTGAAAACTAACTAAATTTGAGCTACTCCCCATTTCGTTGACTTTAATTATATCTTCACTTTGTTTTCACTTTTGCTCTTAGAAACTTTCCAGTAGTCTTTTTTATTGTATTTCTCTCATCTTAAATAAAGCTCATAGTTTGTGTCTTTATCTTTCTGTAAAATTTTCTCCGACTATGAATCTTCCCCTGAAAAAGAAACCTGTATATACATCTCCACCTTTTAATCTTTGTACCCTCATTTTCCAAATGCGAAAAATCACACAATTGGTTAATTTTTCTTTTATATGTTTCCTTCTTTTATCTTGAAGCGTGCTATTGTCAGTCCTATATTGTTCCCAATTGCCCCTTCCCCTTCTCTTTCTGGCCTAATTCTCAAGTATTTTCCAACTGGAAGGAAATGAACTTCAGATACTCTTAGCAAAAGCTTACTTTAGTAATTCGACTTTTCAAAAAACTCTTTCATCTAAAATCTTTACTCTCCTATATCAAGCTGTAAAAATTCTATAATGCAGTTCATGTTTATGTATGATTCGGGGAAAGCTGTGTCAAACCCAAAACAACCACTCTGGGAGGTCCCGTGAGGGTCACCAGCCAACATGCTATGTTAAAATTGCTATGGACTGTATTAAGATCGGCCAAATAGGATGTTAAAATAGGATGTTAAAGGGGTTGTCCCAAGATTGACACTTATCACCTACCCAGCAGATAGTATTGTACTGACAAAAGAAGGGTAAGGCCCCTTGCATAGTACCATGATTGAACAGCATAGCCCAATGGATGGGGGCTGCGGAAGCAAGGCCAGAAAACTGGACAGGAATAGGACCTGTCCTGAGTTTTGAGGTCCAGAAATGAATGGGTCAGTGTGCTATCCTTGATAAACCCGGATAGCACACTGAACTAGCAAACGGTTGTGTGCAAGGGGCCAAGCTTAATTTTTGTGTAGGAGCCAACCAGTGAGACTCGCACTCATAGTGGGCCATTAAAGCACCTATGCTATATAATGTAAAGCAGCAACTTCACTCAATTTCGATTCTGTGGCATTTAAAACTATTTTTACACAGCTGGGAAACCCTTTTAACTATCTCCAAAATTATTACTATTAAAATTTGTAACAATAAACCTTACTGTAAGAATTCATATGCTGTATCTGAAGTTTAATAAATTTCTTCTTCATGGTTTTTAAAGTAGCTGAACCCTACCAAATAGCAGATTCAGGCTAAGGCTGTCATGTGATGGTAGCCATTTTTCCATAATTTAAATGGGATTTCATATTGCCATATAGCTCAAATCTAAAAACAGACCCCCGCAGTCAACTTTTATAGTGTATAGTGTAAAAGGGAGTCTGTCACCAGAACCCAGTATATTAACTCAGCCCTGCAGGTACATAGGTTAGGGACATCTGAATCAAATGGGGTTTTCCCCTTGTGAATCAGTGCCTCAGTTGCCAAGACATTGCCATTTTTGTAAAAAATTCTATTTATTTACTTATATAGTGTCAAAGTATTTCACAGCACTTTGCACATATTGTCAAGACTGTCCCAAGTAGGGCTCAAATCTAAATTCCCTGTGATTATGTCTTTGGAGTTTGGGAGTACACAAGCACGAGGAGAACATACATGGCTGGATTTGAACCTAGACTGCAAGGTAACAGTGCTAGCCAGTAAGCTACTGTGCTGCTCATGCAAATGGGCTCTTTGGAGCAACGACAACGCCCTTGCTACTCCAAAATGCTCATTTGCAAATTAACAAATACGACAATTTCCTGGCACAGACTCACAAAGAAAAAAACATAATTTGATTCTGCAATAATAATGATGATGATAATAATAATAAATAATAATAATAATAAATGACTGCAATATTTTAGCATAAATCAGTTAAGATCTCTTAAGAATTTCTTTGTTGCTTTGTATACTGTACAACAACAGTAAAAAATTCCAGAATGCAATTCCTTATATTTATAAAGACATTGGTTATCCATCTATCCTGTGGCCCCAGCATGTTACATTTACGTCACTAATATCTTGGTACAAAATTTATCAGCGTATTATTTATCACCTCTGCTTTGTTATAATGGAGCAGAACTTAGCTTGAACTCTACAATGTTAGGAAAAAAAATGTGCATATGCATATTGTCACAGCACAACCAATGAATATAGAAGTGGTATGAATAGAAATTATATAGCTTACTCATGCTAGCAGGATTTCTGTGTTTTCTACCAGCAGTAATGTAAGTTATTACTCTCATTAAATTAGACCACAAACAAGTCAACAATGATTCAGCAAAATGGTTTTGTTTGTATAGTACAAGAAACGCTGATAGATCACCAGTCAAACATTTATGGCTAAATGGATGAAGATTTTAACATTACTGCCTAATAAAACCCCCATACTGTGTGATTAAATAAGAGGGAAAGCAGTAAAAAGAGAAAGCATAATGATGGTAACATGTAGGTCAGTTACAATTTAATTGTCATTGCACTTCATTGCTAACATATCAATTCTCTGCTGCTTAGCTTAGCAAAAAAACCTGGCTTAACATGTACAGTGTCTCTTTATCAAACCCTCCCCGCCATCACTTGCTCCTGACTATTCCTTAAACAACCATATGAAGTTGTCCCACTTTAATAGGATAATGTTGCTGAAAGCACCTGCTGATTGGGTTCTTCCTAACATTCATTGCACCGGTGATCAGTAAATTTACTTCAGGCTACACACAAGATGAAATTAGATTGTTTCATTACAGCTTTAGTGACATACAGCACTCTCTTATACTAATAACTGCGAGCAAAGTACATTAGCTACTAAACTAAAGCAGCCCACTGCTTGGAATTTCTCCTCTGCAGGTTTGACAAGGGATTTCTATGTGCTCTCTAAAAAAGATTTCAATGTCATTTATTATATTCTGTTTGTAAAGATAAACTACCATTCCATTACAGACACAAATCCTAGTCTAGTTTGCTAGTTGACGTAAAAATGATCACAAAACTGCCGTTCAACAGAGACACACCAAGATCCAAAAATGTAGCTATGTTCTTTTTGGATGGTAGAAATTACGACTGACTCCACAAGAGTAGTTTGGTACGAAGGGGGGGAGTTGTGCTTAGACTATGCGAAGTGCCTGTAGTTGGTCTATATAAGAACTGTAAGTCTATTCTTCATCAGCCGCTCTCCTCTGCCAATTCCTTCACTGGTTACCCGTTGCCCAGTGAATAGAGTTCAAAATGCTAACGCTGACATACAAAGCCATCTCTGAAAAATGCTCTTTGTTACTACCATCAAGTTCTGCAGTGGCACGAACATGTTATAGCCAGTAAAGTATTCTGCAGTAAAGGCCCCAATGCCTCTAGTGTGCGTCTCCTTTCCTTTGCCAGCAAAGAGATCTGGTGGGCAACTTACTAGAAAGGCAGTGTGGCTGGGTGACTTCCCCATGAGGACCGACTAGGTGAGTGGCTCTTCATCTGCAGAAGACTATGGATTGGGCACGGCCAAGTGACCACCATTTTGCTCACTGTCCCACCAGTGCATGGACCACAGTGTGCATTAATAACAGATGCAAGTAACGTCCAAGTGCAGTGTGAGCATAACCTATGTACTGTATGTCTTGGTATAACTCATGAAAACCTTCAAAGCTGACTATTCTAAAAGTGAGAATTTAGTGAGTACTCAATATATAAGTTAATATTGTATGGATGTAGTAAATGTTAACTTGACTCAGCAAATATTAATTTGACATTTTGTGCATTATATGCCATTGAATTAAATGCTATGTAGCAAGATAAAGGTCAAGTTAACATTTGCTCAGTCAAATTAACATTTACTACATCTGTACTTAATAGCTTTGGCTATACATAGATAAATATGTGGCATGCATCATCATGTCAACCAATAAGTCAGGAAGTTAATTAAATTCTATATAAGACAACTTTGCCAAAACAACTTGCAAAATATACATAATGGAATCAAAGGGGTTTTCCAGACTTACAAAAACTATGAACTATTCTTTGGATAGCTCATCAAGTGAAGATCAGCAGGGTAGCACACTCAGCACCCATGCCGATCACCACAGTGCTATATACAGGGCATATAGCACAAACAGGCCACAGGACACATGAATGTGATTTCACATGACCTGTCACCAAACACCTGGAATAGGTCATCAATTCTATAAGTCCAGAAACCTCTCTAAATATATATATTCAGCAAAAGTATGCAATACTAAATCAACTATGTCTGCAGTTAGTGCAGTGCTGTAACAAAAATACTGTAATACTGTAAAACATGGCTGCAATATAATGCAGTGCCGTTCATAGTCTGAGAGAACCATTGTAAACTGAACACAGAAGCAGCCATCATAACTTGAAACCAGGACTTTGGAGCTGGTAGGCCAAACCACTGACTCCGACTCTATTTTTCCACAGCCCGACTCCAACTCCTGCTTTGTCTCTGGCTCCTTTATAACTCCTTTAAAAATGGCTGGCAGCTTTTGTCAGACATCAAAGCTCCTCAGGACCAAACTAGTGATTGGAAGTAAATATGCTGCAAAGTATGCATCTAACCTTCATCTCTGCGACTACGACTACACAGCCCACAGCCCTAAGCCAAGGCCATAGTTTATACAGAGGTAACATTTCTAAGGAGCCTTACTTTCAGGTGAGAATATCTCTGTACAGCCTGTACTTCTCCATGCACAGCACTCAGTCATGAGTAAGAGTATTACCCTTAGGTCTGGGCCCTACGTTGCATTTTACAGTCACAGCAAAGTGAATCTAGTGAATCCCATCCCCACTTTGCGCTAAAATACGTACTGCAGACACGTGGCAATTTCCAAAACCTTTCAAAATTGCAGCATGTCAATTATACCTATGAAAATGCCGGCAGTTTCCCTATAGGTATAATTGAAGCAGAAAGTCCACAGAGGAAAACTCTGCGGACATTCTGTCAAAAGCGCTGCGGGAAGAACCGCGATGTGTTGCCGCTGCGGTTTTTCCCGTAGCGCTTTTTTAGCTGCGGGACACCACGTGGGGCCTTAGCCTTATTGGTTAAGCAGAAAGATTCCAATTGCAAACTTTCCAGGCCCATATGCATTGCACCATGAGGCAAATGTCAGAATAGTGTCTTTTTCCTTTTAGATGTTATTCCTAGGAGTTAATCTGTTCTACACTGGAAATTTCTGCTATATCTTAATCTTCAATAACAGCTCTAAATAATAGATTAAAATTGATTTCATCTGGTCAAACAGAGTAACTACATATTTCATTTTACACCCATTGAGTGATAGAGGAAAAAAAAGAAGTCAACATTTTTTTAAAGAAAACCCTTAAACGAAAAGCAAATGAATTTTTGAGACTGAAAAAGCCCTGACCTCTTAATTCTAACATGTTTTGAACTTCCATTGATCTCCAGCAAAAGCATAAGGAAGACGATTACAGCAAAATACACTATCATCAGGCTGCTTTTAGTTTAATATACCAGGAACTTAACCTTTGAATTGTACGAGCTACTGTATAGTTTTGGTTGTATTTACCGCTTATTATACAGTGTGTATTTATCTTCATTGAAACTATTAGGTCTTCTTTCAAACAACTGAAATAAAGGGATCTATCTGCCGTGTGCCTACATCTAGATAACAAAACAGTAATTGAGGAACACTCAATATTTTACTGATTAATTAAAAGATTGTCCCCTTTAGAAATACATATTTCAATACCCTATAGGGAACCTATACTGAAAATGCAGACCTCAGTTATACAACTTTTGTCCCAAATATGTACATCAGTCTACTCAGCTCTTCCTGCCCTATAACTGGCAGCCTAAGATTGGACTGCATTTTCATGTGGCAGGTTTAAGGAATACTAAGATTAATACCCTCATCTATTAACCATAATGGAGAGCAGTTACAAGGAGCATCTGGCTTATTTTTGCATTATATAGACTTGACATGTGTCTATAAGAATTGTGCAATACTTCATTTGCCCTGTGGTGGCACTGCAGGGAATTTGAAAACTCAATCTATGGATCCCCACATATTACATCCAATTGCTGGGACCCATTGTACTCATCTTAATGTCACAACAGCCTTCTATCAGAAAGAAGTTATGAAAAGCAGACAATCCAATAAAATGCATGTATTTCATGTACATTTTTTGTGAAGAAATGTTAAACATACTATACACCGCCAGTTTTAGCTGATTTGAAGCTACAATAGATACTGTATGCTATTGGTGGCTGCAATGTGTCTTGAGAGCTAACCACATGTGGCACTCATGCCTATTTTGTCTTGCTTCTGACTCCCTAATCCTATACCAAACACTTGTTTAGATGTGGTCATTTCACTCTTTGTTACTTTCTGAGTTAATACATTAGTAGCTTCTTTCTTTTCATCTCTTATATATATAAAAATGAGTTTCTGTCTGTCTGTCTGTCTGTCTGTTCTTTATACGTGACCAAACGACTGGACCGATCCTCACCAAATTTGGCACACACGTACATCAGGTGTCCGGGAATATTTTAGACTTGGTCTCAGCTCTAAAGGATGTACCATTCCTGAGATACAGTATTCCCAAAAAATGACCAGCATTAGCTAATACAAGCCTGCAAGTCTTTCACTCATATTCCAACTGACATACACACGGTCACATGTCCCTTATCAGCCAATAGAAGCTCGCAGGCGTTTAGTTTCCTCAGGCACACAGGTTTCCATAACAACCAAGCTATTTATCACCTGTATTAGTCAATAGCAGTTCGCAGGTCCTTAAATATTCAGTCATATCACGTGTATCAGCCAATATAAGTTCACATTTCATTTACCATGTTTCCATAACAACACAGCCATAAATAGACTGTACCTATACTGGACTCAGTGTCGTAACTAGGAATGGCTGGGTCCCAAGGCGAACATTTAACATGGGACCCCCCCCCGGCAACCGCCCCCCCCCCCGCACAAACTTCATTCCTGCGCACACTATTATGCCCCATAGTGGCACCTGCACACATTATTAGGCCCCATAGTGGCCCCTGCACACAGTATTATGCCCCATAGTGGCCCCTTCATATAGTATTATGCGCACTCTCCGCTACCTCTTCAATGTTGGACCAGATGTCACGTGAGCCAGGCATGCATCGCGACGCATAATGACGTTGGACTGGCCCACCGACGTCTGGGACGTCACCAAGGAGGCCCAAAGCCTGCTGGAGCGCAGGAGAGGTAAGTAACAGTGTTTTTTATGTTCCCTCAACACCACGGGGCCTCCGATCATTATAGTGGGAAAAAGCAGGACAGCGGCAGTCACATCCGGATAAAAAAACTCTTTATTTCAATAAGTTACAGGCAGGTTTTAGCCTGTAACTTATTGAAATAAAGAGGTTTTTTATCCGGATGTGACTGCTGCTGTCCTGCTTTTTCCCACTATATTTTGGACGTGTTTCTACAGCGTGCCCCCGTGTATCCTCTGCTGCACCAGCGATTCAGCTAAGTAACAAAGCCATATCATTCAATTCATATGTTCTGGTAGTGCCTGCTGTGCTTTTGTTTTTTTGTATTTGCCTCCGCTCATTATACTCTGGGGTCTGAAAAGACCCCAGAGTATAATGATAGCAGTGTTTGTGGGGTTCATGGCCCGCAAGCCTTACTTACCGATCCCAGCTCCTGCTCACAGCCGCCTCCGCAGAAGGTGAAGTGCAGGCGGCCGTGAGCAGGAGCTGGGATCGGTAAGTAAATAGGGCCCGTTACCTGCTGGTGCTACACCAGCAGGTAATGGCTTATTTAAAAAAAACAAAACATCAGGGGCCTGCCGGGACCCCTAATGTCCCTGACTCTGTGGCAGCCGCTACCACTGCTACCCCGGTATTAACACCACTGACTGGACTGGACTACTGGATTTCATAATTCTTATAAATTGAAATGTTTTTAAACTACTCATGCCCCCTGCAGCAAAATGCATGACTGCTGCTCGAGCTAATGAAAACGCTCAGCAGACCCAAGCCTGTCTCCAATCTGAAAAGGTATGTCACAGACAACAACGAGCTGCTGAAACAACCCAGTAGACCCAAGCCCGTCTCCAATCTGACAAGGCATTGTCAGCCACATGCACACAGCTGCACTCCATGTTTCCATAACAACCCAGCCATTTTTATTCACTGCTGTAGGTCAGCTTTAAAGGGGCAGGGTGCTCTGAATGACACTGTTACACAAAGTCACGTACACACAGCTTTACTCCAGGTTTTCCATAACAACCGATCGCAGGTCTCTCACTGATATCCAAACTGAGATACACATGATCACATGACACTTATGGACCAATGGAAAAATCGCAGGTTCTTCAGTCTTGACATACATACAGCTTTACACCAGGTTTCCATAGCAACCAAGTGATTTATGACCTGTATGAGTCAATAGCAGTTCGCAGGTCCTTAAATATTCAGTCATATGACATGCATCAGCCAATATAAGTTCACATTTCATTTACCAGGTTTCCATAGCAACACAGCCATAAATAGACTATACCTATACTGGACTGCCATACTGGATGTCAAGTGCAAAACAGGCCAATTCGCATGGGACCACTACACAAGCAAAAAATGAAATGTACCCGTGCAAAGCTGGGTCCTTCTGCTAGTACATTATACTTAGCTGAGCCATTTTTTTGGGGGGGGGGGAGTTTAGGTAGATCTTTGTAAAATTAGTCTTGTTTTTACATAATACTAAAATAAAGTATAAGGGAAACATATGCATGTTTGCAGCATATTAGCTAATAGGTATAAAAGGTAAAAATTCAGTGAAGGGTAACTGAAAAGATGACATAGGCAGCATGTAATAAAAATGAACGGCTTTCACAATAGTCAATTGTATGGTCGATCAGACCCTTAAGGTTCAAGTCCCACATATTTTGCTTTGTTACTTTGTTATAATGTTTCTTTTATGTCTTATTTGTGCATATGTTGTAATGATTGGGTTTCAACCCATGTAATTATACCTAAACATATATTATACACACGTGGACAAAATTGTTGTTATCCCTCGTTTCATGAAAGAAAAAGCCACAATGGTCACAGAAATAACTTGAATCTGACAAAAGTAATAATATATAAAAATTCTATGAAAATGAACAAATGAAAGTCAGACATTGCTTTTCAACCATGCTTCAACAGAATTTTTAAAAAAAGAAAACTCATGAAACAGGCCATGAAAACTCATGAAACAGAAATGATGGTACCCTTAACTTAATATTTTGTTGCACAACCTTTTGAGGCAATCAGTGCAATAAAACGATTCCTGTAACTGTCAATGAGACTTCTGCACCTCTCAATAGGTATTTTGGCCACTCCTCATGAGCAAACTGCTCCAGTTGTCTCGGGTTTGAAGGGTGCCTTTTCCAGATAGCATGATTCAGCTCCTTCCAAAGATGCTCAATAGGATTTAGATCTGGGCTCATAGAAGGCCACTTAGTCATAGTCTTAGCCATTCTTGGGTGTTTTTAGCTTTGTGTTTTGGGTCATTATCCTGTTGCAAGACCCATGACCTGCGACTGAGACCAAGCTTTCTGACACTGGGCAGCACATTTCTCTCTATAATCCCTTGATAGTCTTGAGATTTCATTGTACCCTGCACATATTCAAGACACCCTGTGCCAGATGCAGCAAAGCAGCCCCAGAACATAACAGAGTCTCCTCCATGTTTCACAGTAGGGACAGTGTTCTTTTCAAGATATGCTTCTTTTTTCCGTCTGTGAACATAGAGCCGATGTGCCTTGCCAAAAATTTCAATTTTTGTCTCATCTGTCCATAGGACATTCTCCCAGAAGCTTTGTGGCTTGTCAACATGTAGTTTGTAAAATTCCAGTCTGGCTTTTTTATGATTTGTTTTCAACAATGGTGTCCACTTTGGCTCAAACAACGACGGATGGTGCAATCTGACACTGATATTCCTTGAGCTTGAAGTTCACCTTTAATCTCTTTAGAAGTTTTTCTGGGCTCTTTTGTTACCATTCATATTATCCTTCTCTTTGATTTGTCATCAATTTTCCTCCTGCGGCCACGTCCAGGGAGGTTGGCTACAGTCCCATGGATCTTAAATTTCTGAATAATATGTGAAACTGTAGTCACAGGAATATCAAGCTGCTTGGAGATGGTCTTATAACCTTTACCTTTAACATGCTTATTTATAATTTTCTTTCTAAGCTCCTGAGACAACTCTTTCCTTCGCTTCCTCTGGTCCATGTTGAGTGTGGTACTCACCATGTCACCAAACAGCACAGTGAGTATCTGTAGCCCTATATACAGACCCACTGACTGATTACAAGATTGTAGACATCTGTGATGCTAATTAGTGGACACACCTTGATTTAACATGTCCCTTTGGTCACATTATTTTCAGTGGTACCATCATTTCTGTCCAGGCCTGTTTCATGAGTTTTCTTTTAAAAAAATCTGATGAAGAATGGTTGAAAAGCAATGTCTTACTTTCATTTGTTCATTTTCATAGAATTTTTAGATATTATTACTTTTGTCAGATTCAAGTTATTTCTGTGACCATTGTGGGTTTTTCTTTCATTAAACGAGGGGTACCAACAATTTTGTCCACGTGTGTATGTATTAAGTATTTTTTATGGTACTGTATTTATGCACTGTACTAATCTTGGTTCTGGTAGAATATTATTTACTCACTAAGTTTGATTCATATACTGTATATGTAATTAAACTGGTTGTGGCTCTATAGCATATTTATAGTATGTATCATGTATCCATGTGTTAAATTTGGCTTGATGCTCTTTACACTGAAGACACCCCACATCTCTTCTCCTCTTCTCACAATGAACAGTCTAACTGTATATTGAGAAGTTTAAAGTAATGTGTGTGGATAGGTAGGTATAGTACTGTATATACAGTCCATGCTATTATATCTATAGTGGGGCAAATGAGTTTTAAAATTTTAGATTTGGGGGCACACAAGTTTGGAAAATGCATGAAATACCACTGTTGCATATATAAATCTTTATAATATAAATTGTATTATTGAATGTGGAGCTATACTGTCGGCATCCCACAACTTTGCCTATTCATATAAACTCTTTAACCATTCAACAAACTTTTAATAAATAAATAGTACAGTGGGTGTACATGAGGAGTAACACTACGACTGGCCATTATATTATTTATATTTTGCAATTTTACTAGTTTTCCCCTCTGCATGCGGTATTTGTACTTTTCATTCATATCAAAGCTGGTGGGTGAAGACTAGCTGACACACACTGCACACAGTATGTAGAGATGAATCTGCTCTATGATGTTCTCTCTCTAGCATGCAAACAGCCCCAGGTTGATGCAGGACATATGTAGAGAAGCAGTGACTTGCGTAAAGTGCTTGGTTATGATAGAAGGCTCCTATTTATCTTCAGCATCAGACTAAGCCACTGCTTCTCTCTCTTTTCCTGCTCATCCCTTCTCCCTTCCTTGTTCATAGACTTCTATAGACATATGTAATCAGAGTGGAAGAGTGAAGAAATCAGGCGATACCTTTTAGAGGCTAACTGAGAATATTTGATAGTAAGCTAGCTAGTACTCTCGAAAGCTTACTATCAAATATACTCAGTTAGCCTCTAAAAGGTATTGCCTGATTTTTCACTCTTCCACTACTTTCTATGGCTAACACGGTACAACATTATACTATATGTAATCAGAGTCATATGACCTGCAGTCTTAAGGGATTTTCAGAGTGAAAGTCATTTCACAGGGAAGAGGAGCAAAGAAACAGTACGATAAGGAGGAGTTCACACTACCGTTAGTAGTGTCCATTGCTAGAATCTGTTACAAAATGTTAACAACGGACACTAACAGAACTATTATAAATCTGTTAAAAATCCCATTGGTTTCAATAGGATTTTATCTGTTGTCCTTTAGTGTCCCTTTACACCAAATCCGTCAAATGTCCGTTATTTGCAGACATAAAAACCCAGTGTGCAGGGTGTCGGTTCAAAATAATGGGCTCATGACGGACAACAAGCGTCCATTATTTTTTTAACATTGATGTCTATGGCTAACAGACAGTAACGGACGGGCGCCAGTTATACTGTTCGTTATTACTGCCCGTTTATTTCTCTGCCCATGATCAGAAAGCAGAAACGAAAAAACGGACAGTACAAAAATGCTATTGAACACATTAATGATGCTAATGTGTCCGTTTTTTTTAACTGATTCATTAAATGGACCCCTATCATAACGGACATTAACGGAGACTAACTCATGGATCAGTTAAAAAAAACGGACACATTGACATCAGTTAGTCTCCATTAATGTCTGTTATGATAGGTGTCCATTTTTTTTTTTTTTTTTTTTTATTGGACACTATCTGAAGGGACATCCAATGGTAGCGTGAACTCGCCCATAGAGAGAAAGAGGTGTTTTGTCTGCTAAAGTTACTTATAATTTTCTGTACTATTCATTTATGCAAAGTTTGTTGAAAAGTTAGTAACAATTTAAGTGAGTATGTTTTAGTATTTGTATTTCTGTATATTTCACGGGATACACAGCAAGATAGTTATGTTGTCATTTCTGTTTCATTCCCTGTGTATTGATTCATAAGGCAAGAATGGAAGTTGCTGTCAATACTTGCAGTTTCCGTCACTTGTAAAATGATTTCAGCTTTTGCCGTCTTTCCATAATCATTTTCTATTCATCCAGTGACAGACAACATGCGATATTCTGCCATTCTTTGCTAATCTTTTTATATTAACTTTGGTGAAATGTATTTTTATTCATCTTTACATAGAAATGCATCTTTTATTTAAGAGGGCCTATGTGCCCTGATGTGATTAAAGTGATTCCAAACACAATGCCGTATCTTTATAATAATAAAGTCGTAAAGGCTTATCTGCCACTTATTGTAAACACATATTGTAAAGTTAATATATGTTGTGACATGACAAACATTACTGACAATTCTAAATCATTCCAAACCAGAAAAAATGCTATATACAGAAGATGTTACAAATAAAAGATTATTTAAGAGTGCTGATAATAACACATTGTATATTGTGGCTAAAATAATGTGTGGACTCTACTAGATAGATTATCAACACTTAAGAGCACAATGCATAAAGAAGCTCACAAACGGCAATGATGATGGTGATAATAATGATAATGATCACGTTTACCATTATTTCAATGGTCATTATCATGAATCTTTTTATACACAATGCTACAGAGATATCACCAAAGGCACACAAATACACATAATGGTCATTTTAATTAAGATTCTATAAGTCAGCCTATACATTTTCCTTTAGAGACAGACAGGTTGGGGATGAAGGGTAGGCAGAGTATCATGAAAAGGTATCGCAAGATGCTCATAAATAATCCATTCCCAAAAGTCATTTATACATAAAGTAAGTAATATCAGAACTGGCAGCTGAACTGTCAGACAGCACGAATAGCTAATAGCTAACCAAAAAGCATGGTTAAAAGAATTGGTTTAGAAATCTGATTTAGAAATACTAGAAGGGTTACTTATTCAGGACCTCACCAGAGTAAAGAGCAGGATGTACCATGACTGATCTGAAGATCCTATCGAGCACGGGCGGACATACCATTGGTCCAACCTGTACAGCTGCATAGGGACCCAGTAGGCTAGATGGCCCTATCACCTTCACAGCACCTTCACACTGTATAATAAATTGCAGTCCCTGTTACTGAGAGCTTGGAAACAGCAAACCTGGGAAATAAAGTGATGAATAAACTAGTATATCAGTGGCAAACTAATTTTGTCACAGGACATCCTTAAATCTTTCAGGAAAACCTTAAAGGCTCTTGGGAGACATATGGCTCCCCAACTAACTGAAGGACCTTTTGCACCCATCCCTTCATTTCCTTCCTCCCCTCTTATATCTTCTGTGTCATAGAACAGAGGCCTGTTCTATTTTGGTCTGTCTATGGATACCTATTAAAGTCTATAGGTCCCTGAAAATCACGGGCAGCACACAACCCAGAAATGAGTAAGCTGCGTGCTGTCCGTGATTAACATGGTCAAAACACTTCTGCTAAAAACAGACATGTGAATAAGCCCCAAGACTGTAGTGTTATATGTCCTCATTGTTGAAGTTAGGCATTATGATATACCTAAAACCTGCAAGATCTCTATCAGTAGATCTCAATCTATTAGCTGTCTACCTAGGGAGATGTCTGGCTGATGAAATAATGACAACTAGAACACCATTCATTTCTGAAGAGCCATGATTGGTTCAATAGAACAAAGCAACCTCCATTAGCAACCCCCCCCCATAGCAACCACTTTACTTTGCACAAGACTGCAGAGTAAAGTGTCCTCATGGTTACCCATTATGAGCTATCAAAAACTTGGAAGATCTTTAAGGTGTGGAGAACACCCCCTTTTTTGAAACTCAGTGATACTGATGGTAATCTGTGGTTGTTTAGTGTGCTGCTGTGCCTTTAAGTTGACAGCCATCATATGCTGTAATGGCAGGACCTAGTTATAGTGTTGGGGTGCGGCCATCTATAGCTAGACTATATTGTGTATAATTTCACGCAGTGTAATGGACAGGAAGGGACATCTTTTGTTCTCCAAATGTCCTGGAGAAGTTATGAGGGTGCAGCACCTCAGAGTCATAGTAATGCTGAGAAAAGTGCCCCCAGAGATATGTCCACATTGTTGCTAGAGAAATACTACTGAGAAATAAACCATAGAGTGGAGCATGGGTATGCTTTGTTCTGATGTCTACTAGACAAGGTTAACCACTGGAGATAAGATTGGGGCCTGAGGTTCTGTGTTAAGCTTCAAGTCGTAGGACTGTGTTATATATGGATCTTCTAGTGAGAGACTCTGTACCTGCTTCAACCTTCAAGTTGGATCTGTGCAAGAAATTCTGTAGTCATCAAGTATTGACCAGTTTGTGAAACCACCACTGAAGCAGTAAAGCTGTTTGCCTTGGAGCCCA
This sequence comes from Leptodactylus fallax, assembly GCA_947044405.1. Lineage (NCBI taxonomy): Eukaryota > Metazoa > Chordata > Amphibia > Anura > Leptodactylidae > Leptodactylus > Leptodactylus fallax. The sequence goes on along the minus strand of CAMRHE010000009.1, from coordinate 2,231,833 downwards.
TATGTTACCTGAATTTATAGCCACACCACTGTTTCTACAAGTGTTTCCTCCAACTCATTACAGATCTACCAGCAGATCGCATTTTAATGGCTTTGTCCTTACAGAGATATCACCAACTGGTGCACACTGCTGGAATAATGTACAATCTAATTCGGAATGTGAGTCCAAATATCAGGAGATGTTACCATGCTGTGCTCTATAGAACATAAGAACACTTTTTGATACATTTTGAACCTCTGCTTCATTGATTTCAGTGAATGTTGAAGAAAATGATTTAGCATGGATTATCCCTTTAAATAAAACTTAGCAGTTGGCCACCTGAAGATCCAGATCATGAGGAAATCCTACAACTGTACGGGCATAGCTTACTATTGAGTGACAGATATATGATCAGAGATATATTTAGAAGATTTACATAGAATTCATAGTGTGCAAGCAGATTGTTATCAATATGAGGTAAAACACAAACTGACACAGTTCACTACTCACTAATCAACATTCTCTGTCTCAGACACAACATGCAAATGCAATCCTCTATGACATTATGACAAATACTGCAAGATTTCAAATTTCTCCCCTTTTAATCTTTTATATTTTCATGGCTCATTTGCAGAGATATTGCTTATTTTCTGTAAATATTTCACCTTGCTGTGGAGTAACAGTGAGGTACTGGTTTAATTAGCAATAGATATGTCAATATTCATAAAAATGTAACATTTTGCAAACATGTAAAATGTATCTTATACCTAGAGGCATTTCATGGTGGAATAAATTTGAAGTGTGTGAGTGCTCGGCTGGATGAGTGTAACTAATTAATAATTCAATTTTTCATCCAGTATTTATATGAGGAAATAAGTTTGTTGTGTATACAATGCACACTATAAAATAGATTGTTTAATATAAATCAGATTGAGAATCTTTTATTTTATAAACTTACATGACAGCTCTATAGCTCTAGTATTTCTGTTGCTACATGTATTGTGAAATGTTTTACAAGGAAGGAGAAACAATGAAATAGAAATTTATTGTATAAAAAGAATATAAAATGGTAGGAATATTAAATAAAATTATCTTAAAATCGAGGCTCACTTTCTGTTGTGTCTTTTGTACCTATGTGGCATCCTTATTAAGGCTCCATTTTTAAGATGGCCATGTGCATGAGACCTTAAAGGAAACCTCCAGTTATAATGACTATTAAATTTTAACATATCATAGGGAGTGTATAGCTAAAGTGCCTGGTGATCTCAGCCTTTGCCCTTCTGTAGCAAATCCAGTAAACACATTGCAAGGGAACAAGAAGAACCTGGTGACCTCAGTCTTTGCCCTTCTGCAGCAGATCCAGTAAATACATGGCAAGGGAACGAGAAAAAGAACTTTGTTTAACCCCTTCCTGACATTTGATGTACATGTACGATACAATGTCAAGCAAAGGACACGGTGAAGGCTCAGGAACTAAGCCCTTTCCATACATAGGGGATGCTGGTTGTGTTATACAGCAGAGACCTGCAGGTAACAGCACCAAAACTAATGGCTTGCAACATCATAGGGGTGGCGATCAGTTGTCATGACAGCTGGAAGTCTATCAAAGGCTTCTAGGCTTGCCATTATAGATCTCCCACAAGCAGGGTGTAATAGAACTGTAGCTATCTGAAACGATTATTGTATGAGTGATCAATCCCTGTAGAGTTCAAAGCAGCTAGGGGGACTAAAAACAGTGGTGAATCTACTATGTAGGCAGGTCACTTAGCTGCTATGGAACCCATCAAGGGAGGGGGCCCGGCACTGATCTTCTTTTCCTGTGTCTTGGCAGTAATTCACTGCATTTTGATGTCACCACCAACGGGAACAAACTGTAAGGAGACTTTTACAGCCTACAAGAAGACTATTAAGAAGTACAAACCAACACTCTAACACTTCTGTCCATTAAGATTGGCAAACTATATGCCAGTCTTAAGAAATCGGTCCCATGGCCCTGTATTAATAAAGATAAGATTGAAAAAGTAAACGTTTTAAAACATGAGAAAAAAAAATAAATTTGTTTTTTAAAAAATATCAAAAATAAAAAAAAAATCAAAGCCTCATTTTCCCATTTTACAAATAAAAATAAAATCACAAAAATTAATCATATCTGAAAATGCCCAAAAATATCAAATTTGTAATGTAAAAAAAAAAAATCAAAATGAGCAAATCACTGCCTCCCCCCAAAAAAGAGTTTGAATAAAAAGTTATCAAAAAGTCACAGTTTATGTCTCATTTTGCAAAAAAAAAAAGCCCTTACACAGTTTTATAATTATAAGAAATTTATGGGTGTCAGAATATGGTGATGCAAAGAAAATTTGACAGTCAGCAATCCATGAGGCTGAAAAATCAAGGGACAGTGGTGGCCCCTCTATTTGTTGATACTATGGATAATAGTGAAGGCACGGTTGTGTTTTAAATGTATGAAACTGTATGCCAATCTATGCCACTTAGTTGCCAGCACACAGTACATTAACACCACAGGCCAGAAAGGAGTTAAGAGTATATATGGATGAACGATTCATTCCGAGCTGCGTTCACCCAGAATATTTCATATTGTACGCTTCTTTAGGAAAGAAGTAAATGGCCAGCGGAGGAAGCGCTGTACGCTCGGCCTGCACCAGAAGCGGCCGATTGTACAGCGCATGCGCGGAATTTGGTTCTAGCCGAAGATACTTGCTGCTGGTGATGCAGCCAAGTGGATGAGGAGGAGCATTCATTTGCAAAGAAGGGGGTGTTTCTGAATGGCAAGGAGGTGGAATGCAGGTGATGACGCTGCAGTGCTCGGAACACAGGGGTAATGCCGCTTGTGCTCCCTGAGCTTAATTAGCATATCAGTAAAAAGGATTTAATTCAGCTGACAAGAACAGAAAAAGGAAGGTAGGACTAGAATAGCCTTTCTAAAGACTATTCCAACATGTGCTTAGTTAAAAATGAATACAGTATATCGAATGACAGACTCCTTTGAGGGTTTTTTTTGCTCCTCCAATATACAATGTGCGGCAGCCTTCTGTGACATTTTTTTTTGGTTACCCACTATACATAAAACTGATGCTAATGTAAGGGCACAAAAAAAAAAAAAAAAGCAAGCTGACTGGTTTTCTATTTTGAAATAGTTTTTGTTTAAAAAACACAAAATAACAAACAAAAAAAAACATTCACATTTATACAGTGTTACCAATCATTATAATTAATCAGTGTAATCAGTAAAATGACTGGAAAAAAATCAGGGCAGGGGACAGGCAAAAAGTACTTCCTGAGATCATCATCTCTTACAGCCCGGTCCATAACATTATTAGATATCGTACTGCCACTCATGTTGCCACAGCTACCACCACTGCCACCACTCAGTCAGACATGTCCTGCAGCCAGGTCCATCACATTTCACTATACCAAGCTGTTGATGCCACAGTGTTGAATTAAAAAAAAAAAAAAAAAAAAAAACATTTTGAGTTCACATCTCCTGACATGAAGGGAGCATTTTGATAGATTTTTTGTTTTAGAATGCCACTTCTTAATCACTTTTCAGGTAGATACACAGCCACAAATGTGCCTTCCAAATAAAAGCCTGTAACATTTACACTTAGACAATACAGTCTAATTTTCTATAAATCCAGTGTGCCATGTGTGTTTAACCCCTTAACCGTATATCACGTACATGTACGTGATTGGGTGTGAAGGGGTGTATGGAGAGAGCTCAGGAGCTGAGCTCTCTCCATACGGGGCGGATGCCGGATGTGTAATACAGCCAGGACACGCCGCTAAACTGAAATGGGACTGAGGAGTCTAAACTGCGCAGGCGCCACTGGCACCACCATTTTTCACCGACCGCCACCCTCCTGAATGTCATTGGAGGATCGCGATCAGTTGCCATGACAGCCAGGAGCCTATCGAAGGCTCCCAGGCTTGTCATTGCATTAGATCTATTGCACGCTGTTATTGCAATAAGCAGCTGCCGATACTTATTTACTCACCTGTCCACGCTCCTGTCCTGGCCGCCGTCTGCTGCCTCCTCTAGGCGGCGCTACACTGACATCACGACGCTGAAGAACACCATGACGCTATGTACAGCGTCCCGACCTTCTTCAGCGTCGGCAACAGCGCACCCTGGAGGCGGCAGCAGAGGGCTTCAGGACTGGAGCGTGGACAGGTGAGTAAAAAGTCTCGGCCACTACTCTGTGTGGGGGTGGGGAGATAACAGGGGGTCATATACTGTGGGTGGGCTTTAAAAAAGGGGTCATATACTGTGTGGGGGGTATAAAAGGTGTCATATACTGTGTGGGGCCATAAATAAGGGGATCATATGCTGTGTGGGGGGGTCATATACCGCATGTGCGTACTTTCATTTTCGAACCCGCCCTCTGAGCATGATGATGGCCTTCTAAAACCATTCCAATATCTCATGTGGCCCCATGGGAAAATTAATTGCCCACCCCTGCCCTAAACCAATAATGCAGGTTTAACAGACAATTATGTTCAATTCGATTAGACACAACCAGGTTTTATTACTGTCAGCCTTGTTGACTATCCAGAGGATAAGGGTGGGCAAATTGTTAGTAAATGTTAATGCTCCAAATGGATTTGCATGTACATCTGCACTATTACGAGCAAAATAATATGGCCCTTGACTAAAATATTGTGGGTGTTTTTTGACTTTGTTAGAAATTTTCAAGTCATTAGAACATTGTGCTCTCTTTTAGGCCTGTTGCAGATGACCGTGCTGCAACTGGTCTGCCGTGATTTAAAAGCACGGGCTGCACACGGGGACACGGGTTGTCCTTCCACGGCTCCTTTCATTAAATGAATAGGCGCCAAGGAAGCAGGGGTTGCAAAATAGGACAAGAATAGGACATGTCCTATCTGAGGCGGCCCGGACTGTTGGTCCACACACAGGACCGTGAAAATCATGGCCGTGTGTACAGGCCCATAGAAAAGAATAGCAGCTGTTAACACTTTAACACGTTTAACCGCGGCATCTAAAGTGTGCAGCCGCCATGAGCGCCACCATCTTTCACCAATCGCCGCCCTCCTGAACATCATCGGAGAGCGGTGATCGGTTGTTATGACAGCCGGGAGCCTATTGAAGATTACAGGTGTCACAATATAGCGACATAAAATTTTTTTTGTATTCTGCAAAGTTTTTCATTTTTTTTAAAAAACATCAAAACATTACAAATACTATATACATTTGGTATTGCTGTGATTGTACTGACCCGCAGAATACAGGTAACTGGTCATTTTTACCATATAGTGAATGCCATAAAAATTAAACCCATAAAAAATTGGCGTAAATGCATTTTTTTTCCAATACCATCTCATTCAGATTTTTTTCCAGCTTCCCAGCTTCCCAGTACACTGTACAGGATATTGAAGGGTGCCATTACAATGTACAATTTGTCCCGCAAACAATTAGGCATTATATGACTCTGTGAACTGAAAAATGAAAAAGTTATGGCTCTGGAATTGGGGGGAGGGAAAAATGGCAATGCAAAGACAAAAATTGGCTGTGGTATGAAGGGGTTAAGGTGTGTAACCCAGTCCTAAAAGATCTCAACAAGCCACACACTACACTGCAATAAAAGAAACTCCTGTGATATATAAGAGAGCAATTGAAATATATTAGTCTAGAAATGGATAGAAAGTAATTTCTATAAATAAAGGATTCTTTTGAACCATAGGCCATTATCCGCTAATGGGAAAAAGGTGTAACAGTGGTGAATTTTTACATAAAAATCTGACGTTGATAGGGAGTCTGTCAGCAGGAAGAGTAGTATCAGACTAATGACAGTACCTTGTCGGGCGGCTTCTACACTTTCCAAAGATGACTTGCATTGCAGCTTCATTTTCATGAAAATCACTGTTTTATTCTTATGCAAATTAGCTGAAAAGGGCTTTAGGGACGTGTCTCCTCCTGCTTCACTCTCTGCTTTAGATAACCAACCCAGGCAGGAGAAGACACGCCCTAAAGCCCTTTTCAGCTAATCTGCATAAGAATAAAATGAATAAAATGCTGATTTTCATGATAATGATGCTGCTTGGCAGAATTAGAAAGGCATCTTTGGAACGTGTAGAAGCCGCCTTACAAGGTATGGTCATTAGTTTGCTAGTGATTTTTCTGCTGACAGACTCCCTTTAAATTAGGAAATTGAGCCTTACTGGAATTTTGTGGCACGTCCATAACAGAGACGTTCATGCTCAAAGAGAATCTCCAGGGTTGTATTTGTCATTAGGTATCAACGTCTAGGATGACTTTTATGGGAGATGGGGGTGGAAGAATGATGCATCAGCTGAGGCTGGTAGTAAGAACCATTATTATACCTTCTCACTGTCACCCATCTGACATAGTGGTGAAACTGACATCTTTCCATCAGGAGAGGGCAGCAAGATTACCGAAGCATGCCGCAGTGACATAAGAGAGAGGTAGAACTGTAGAGCAGCAAGCAATTCTCACCCTTCCCTCTCGCTGCAGTACATGGTAGGTGCTGAATAGTTGTCGAGTAACCAGCAAGACCTCTGCTGCTGAACTAAGCAGTGCACAGCCCACGCTGCAGCTCAAGACCGCTATGACTTATGCAGCTGCAGAGCACGGCAAGAACTTAGAAAGAATGGGGTATTACCCTATCTTGTTTGATCATTGGGAGCAAAGCATGTTAATGTAATGTAGGTAGAATTTTATTTAGAGTGCTGGGCATGTGTGTGTGTGTGGGGGGGGGGGTAGTTAGTCTGGGCTTGGGGGCAGTTTATCAGGAAAGCAAGGGCTTTTAAATAATTGGAACAGGGATTTGAGAATAGGAGCATTATTTGTGAGTGAAGGTGGTAAGGGGGCTCTACTACTGTCTAAGTGAGCGCTATTACTGAGCTGGGACACTAAAGGAGCAATATTATTGAGTAGGGGCCCTTTCTAAGGGGACACTTTTACTAAGTAAAGGCACTCAGGGAGATCTATTATTCAGTGGGGGAACCAAGAGGTTCTAATGCTAAGTGAGGACACTATTACTGATTTCGGGCCACAATAACAATGTGAACCATACAAATTTGTAACCAGTACTGGGAAACGCACTTTAAAGGAAGGAAAGTTATTAGACACCATTACTGTGCAGAGGGAACACAGGGTGCACGGTTACCTAGTGTGGATCCTATTACTGTGTGGTACACAAAGGGGCACTACTACTGTGAGGAGTACTAAGGACCTATTATGTGGTGCACTAATGTCTTCAGAGATGAGTGGGGTTCAGATGAAGTCAGGCTATCTGGGGTTGTTAAAAAAGTGAAACAGCCACTGGATGTAACTGATTATTTTGTCAGAGTCTGATCGATGCTTTTATTATTTTGTCTAGTCTGTAGTGTGGTGATATTCTGCTTGTCAAGATGATCTGGGCCTGATGGAGAAGAAAGTGAGGACAGCAGTTAGTGAAGATGTCATCTGTGAGTTGGTGAATTTAATTGCCTATTCTGTCTTTGATTGTGTCTTTCACTTTGATGTAAAGCTGCATTAACATTTTTATTGGAAAACTGCCTGTGTTTTGTGCAAAAAGACACAGTGTGAACACAGCTTTAGTTAAACACCAAATTATTTCAGCTGGATATAATTAAATGCACCTAAAATGAATCGGTGTATAACTTACCCCAAAGTCCAGGGTCTGGATGCAGCTATATCCACATCCAGGTACACAATGTGTCACCACCCTTAGCAGCGCACCTTTACAATTTAATAACTCCATGTGTCTGACATTAATAGCAATTAACCCTATGATGTACCTCACATTAACCCCTATGTGCCTCACAAAAAGGTTACTAATATATGAGAGACATGTAGGTCCTTTATTAGTACCTCCATATGCCTCACATATTAGTAAACTTTTTAGCTGAGGCACACAGGGGTTTTTTGGGAGGTGCATGATAGGGTTAATTGTTATTAATGTCAGACAAATGGAGTTACTAAAACTAAATAACCCCATGTGTCTGACAGCAATACTAATAGCAAACTCAGCATTTTTTTTTTCACTACCTTATTGAGTTCACGGGATTTACAGTATACTGAAGGATGCTCTCCTCCTCCTCCTCCTCCTCCTCCTCCTCCTCCTCCGGGCACCTTTCCAGACATCTTAGGGATGCACATGGTGGGAACTCATCACTGACACAGTCCTTGACTTCTACAGTGATGAGTTCACAATGAGGCCCCACCTCCTCTGCCTCTCTCCCTTCTCATTGGTGGGTGAAGAAGGTGTTAAAAGAGGAGTAAGTGTCCTTTACAATGTTGTAGCAGAGTCTCTTAAAAGGATGTTCCCTCTTCCTTTAATATTTGTGGATCCCAGGCAGACAGTCAGGGCCGATTCTGGCTTTTCTGTTACCTGAGGCAGAAATTGAAATGGCGTCCCTCCCCCTCCAAAGTTAGAAACTCTGGGGGTAGGGGGTGCCCTGGGCAGGTGTAACTTAAAAAACTTTAAAAAAAACATATTCACCTGACCCCAGCACTCCAGTGTCTGAAACCAAAGCCCACTCAATCACGCATCATGTCTCAGTCCCCGGAAGCCCTGCACCCCATATGACATGGCAGACATTAGAGCACCAGTAACAGATGAGCATGTTTTGTTTTTGTTTTTTATTTTACTCCTTTTTATGTTATTCCTGAAAAACCCTTCAAGAATAATGTCCCATAGAGCACATAGTATAATGTCCCATAGTGGCCTCCATACAGAATAATGTCCAATAGTGGCCCCTCCAAACAGTACAATGATCCACAATGGCCCTTCCACATGGTATAATGTCCCATAGTGGCCCCTGCACACAGTATAATGTCCCATAGTGGTCTCTCAACACATTATAATGTCCCATGGCGGCCCCTACACACAGTATAATGTCCCATAGTGGCCTTCCACATGGTATAATATCCCATAGTAGCCCCTCCACACAGTATAATGTCCCATAGTGGTCTCACAACACATTATAATGTCCCATAGTGGTCCCTCCACACATTATAATGTCCCATAGTGGCCCCTCCACACATTATAATGTCCCATAGTGGCCCCTCCACATGGTATAATATTCCATAGTGGCCCCTCCACACAGTATAATGTCCCATAGTGGCCCCTCCACATAGTATAATATTCCATAGTGGCCCCTCCACACAGCATAACATCCCATAATGGCCCCTTCACATAGTATAATATACCATATTGGCCCCTCCTCACAGTATAGTATCCCATAGTGGCCCAACGAATTTTCCAAAAATTGCGAGTTCTGCCAAACCCAAAATTTTTGCGATTCGGCGCTCATAAGCTACTATTATACTCTGGGGTCTTTGTACTATTCATTGCTTCCTGGCATCAGCGACTGCTGATTTGGTCTCAGGGGTCAAGTCGATGTCTATATGCATCATGTGCCAACATAACCCCTGAGGTTCTATCAGCACACCCTTTGTGTGTGCTGTAAAACAGATGTATAGATAGATTTCATATAAGATATTATTGGTTTGTGTCTTTTTTGTTATGCTTTTGTATACAATGTATCTGTGAAGATGAAATAATGAGAACTTATTTTCATTTTCTTCCTTAATGCCATCTTATCTGATCTTTAAGACAAATAGCTACCAAAGACATAACAACAGCCCGTGGGATTCCCAATCAAATTAATAAAATGGTCATTAAAGCTATCACTGTGAAGAAATAGTCATCTCCAAAAGACACGGCAATCTGCAATGTTTGTTATTATTCTAAAAACTGAGCGCGCTCTTATAGAATCCTCACTTTCTATTGTGTGCGATGACACCCACTGTGACAAAAACAACTACATTTAATGACCTTTTTAAATCTTATTCTTGGAGTCCATAAAAGCCTTCTAATTCAGTTGTAAAATACACTTTAATAATCAAAATGCAGCTGTTAAGAATAGCAGAGCTCATAATTTTAACTTCAGGCATTATTTTTTTTTATTTTTTTTATTTTTAATGCTGAGTAGCAGACCACAGTTCTAAATTCCTATGAGGTCACGATTGGCCATTACAGTGTTTTTTGCAACTTAATAATAGATGTTTTAAAGTTTAAGTGCAGCCTCAGGCACTCATAAGCATTTATTACAAATCGCTGGTTGGCTCCCTTATGCAGAGAGGAATAACATTTACATACAGTAGCATGGATTAATAAGATAAAAAATGTGAAAAATTTGTCAGTCAGGGATTGGAGCTATTGCTAATAAAGCTTACTATATTCTTCGGGAATATCAAGCCGTCTGTTGCAATATTTTCCCTTTCCCCATGAGGTACACACATCTACATCAGATAAGACTCAAACAATGCCAGAGACATGCTGCTGTGTTCTCCAGTGACACAGCTGAATCTTTTATTTATCTGCTCAGAAATTGTACAAGTATGCTAAACATAAAGATACACAGAACTCATCTAAGTTATTATTATTGTTCCAGTTTAAGAAATGCAAAGAATTTTAATATGTTAAAAGATAAATAAAGAAGAAAAAAAAAACATTCATTTTTTTATACTCCTCTTCAGAATTATTTTTGACCACAGATGAAATTTTAAAAAATAAATAATAATAAAAAAAAAAAAATAAAAGTCATGACTAGAATGAAAAGGTATTGCAATGCCCTGGCAATTCTTAATGGAGGGGGGTCTTTTTGGCTTTTTGTTCTCCTCATCATATACATTAGTGAAGAAAATGCTCAAAAATGTAAGAAAATCCCAGCAACGGTTTCCCTTAGTGTACTCCTTTCCTCTATAATGTTGCATATTAAAACCAAAACATAAGAAAGATGTAAAGATTTTCTATACGTGGCAACCATTTCTCCCTCCTATGTTTTGTAAACCTGTGTTTGTCTATAAGACAACACAAAACTCTACCCCTTTGGTTACGCCCACCCCCTCAGAAAATGGAAGCAAAATATGGACGAGATCAGGAGGAAATGAATTTGGGTATTCTCTAAACGACTCCTTGTTTCAAACATTCTGCAGACCAGAAAACTGACAAAACTGTGGGTTATGCTGGTCATGCATATACAATATCACCTGATCCTCCCATACACATACATTTGTGCTCTTGTCTTCTCTCTTGGTGGTGTGAAAAACTATACGTTATTTCATCCACACTTTCTTGAGTGTTGTCTCTTCTTTCTTAATACAGAAGTGAGGCCTTTAAACACTTTTAACCATTTTTCCTGGTTTATTATTGGAATTTTTTTTTTCTTTTATTTCATGCTCTTTGAAAGCCATAACATTTTTTTTTCATTTGGTCATTCAAATAATTTGTGTGTCTCTTTCTTTGTGATACATAGGGCTTTATTTTAATGGTTTTTTTTTTAATTTTTATTTTTGCATGTTTAGGAAGGGAAATGTGTTTTTTTTTCCCATTTTTCTTGTTTTTTTTCCTTAACAACATAAGGTGCTATTAAAACATTCTTTAAAATAGTTTTTCCTCTCAATTACAGTCATTTTCCTGTAGGTAATATATAATTTTTGTTGCTGTGGGTTTGACTAGAGCCTGTAATGTGGATGTGATAGTGGCATTCTTTTTTTTATTTTTTTTTATATTTTCATTATTTTTCATATTTATTTATTTATTTATTTATTTTTTAAACAGATTGCTCTCCAATAAGGTCATAATATACATTTGGGGGTGCTTTTACTTTTTTTTTTTTTTCCTGATTTTCCCTGTAACTGGGGCTGATACACTAGTTCCATTTACAGGAGTAATACAGCCACCTAGCAAATACTGCAGACCCAGCAACTCCTGGCGGTTCGGCATGGACAAAGTTGCTAGACAAACACTGTGTATGCAGTGACCAAGATGGCACAGATGACAACAAAGCCTACATGCCTTCTCTTTGCAGAGTCCGGCTGTCACTGACAGTCAGATTCGCGCTCCTGAAGTTGAACGCTCTTGTGCAGCTACTAATTTTGCAAGAGAGTACCAGTCTGTCCTTGCAGAGTTATATGTTGACCTCAGTGTATGAAGTCAATGTGCGGTGTGCAAGAAGTTAACAAGAGAATTTATCTTTTAGTAAGTAAACAAATTAGTAAAAATATATGTAATATTGTAATGCCGCTGTGAATCATATAATAAATAATACAAGGGGCATATGTAATATTCTGCAACTTGGTTGAGTTGCTGTCAATGTGAATGCAATGGTATAACATTGTGTTTGAATAGCTTTATGACATGACAGAACATGAAGTAAATATTCTTTGTGTCTATTACATTCACTTGTATAGAACAGTTAAAAACAGAGAATGGATCTATCCATTACACATATTTGCATTTGTTTGTATACATGTAAATGGTGGTTTCTTCCACTAGGCTGTTGTTGACTGTGAATAATGCCCATTTTAAGATTAGGAGATTAGGTTATTCATCACTTGAGAAGCTCCCGCTGAGCTGGTGCTATCAGAAAACAGCCAAATCAAAACATCTCTGGAAGGTATTTGAGAATAGTTGAATGCATCGCAATTTCCCTATTAATATATATTTCATATAACAGATTATGCATGAAATGTTCACATTATCTTCTCCTTTTCACTTGTATTTTGTTTTCCTGCCTCACCGAATGAGTGTAAATGAGAGCTGATGAAGGGGATACATCTCATAAACCCATTCATTTTACCATAGAAACTACACTAAATATACCATATTTATCTATTACATCTAACTATTTATCTATCTATCTATGCAGAGAGAGAGATAATACAATGTGATCTCTCATAATCATTAATTCCTTAAAGGGAGTCTGCCACTAGAAACCAGCATATGAACCCAGCCTTCAGACAGGTAGGTTAAGGTCATCTGCTTCAAACAGTGTTTTATTCTTGTGAACTGGGGCCTCTTTTGCCAAGATATCGCTGTTTTGGTCAATATACAAGTTAGTTCAAGATGTTGTTCCAAAGAGGTAAGCAGTAATGCCCTCATTGCTCCAAAAACTCATTTGCATATTGACCAAAAAAGGTGACATCTCAGCAACAGAGGCCACCGATTCACAAGGGAAAAACATTGTTCAGGTGACGCTAGCCTATCTATCTGCAGGGATGAGTTTATATGCTGGGTTCTGGTGGCAGATTCCCATTAAAAGTTTTTTTTGGGGAATTAGATATTGATGACTTATCCTAATGAATATCTGATTTTTGGGAGGGGGGGGTCCAACATGAGGGACCCCAACAGGTCAGCTGCTCAAAGAAGCAAGGGCATTCAGGTGCTGGTGCTGAGTGAAGAGGATTGGTGTTATCTCTGGTCCTAAACTTTATAGCGGGATGTCACCTGGCTCCTGAAGAAAATATATCTGACACCCTCTTCTAATGGCACCAGCACAGCTTCTGTGCCAGTATCTTTATAAAAGTATGGCAGCTTATGCTTCGTTCACACCTGCGCTTGCTGTCCGTCCATTGCCAATCCAGTGAAAATCTCGGCGAATTGGATTGGCGTCGGATACAGACCAGTCAGCGGCGCATTGGTTAAAAACCCATTCATTTGAATGGGTTTTTAAAGCAGTGCTTGTGGTGTGCGCTTACACCCTCTGCGCTGCGAATCCTTTTTTTTTCGTCGGACACGAAGTCCTGCGTGTCCGACTTTGTTTCCGACGAAAAAAAAAAGGATTCGCAGCACAGAGGGTGTAAGCGCACACCCGCGCACTGCGCCGCTGACCGGTCTGTATCCGACGCCAATCCAGTTCGCCGAGATTTTCACTGGATTGGCGACGGACGGACACCAAGCGCAGGTGTGAACCCACCCTGACACTAACTAGCTTCCTGCCATGACATACTATTACAGTGTAGGGCAGGGAGAGAATATCTTTAGTGACTGGGGAAGTGAATACAGATATACAGTAGCTACCAGTGAATCACACACAAAAAAGCCATTGAAGGAAATGGAAAAAGTGAAAGTGATTAGCAAATGTTTACTTAAAGTCATGTTAAATTTGGTTACATCTGTAATGCTGACTATCATCCTTACAATGGCACCTGTCAATAGGTTAGATTAGGCAGCATGTCAACAGTTACTTCTTGAAGTTGGTGGTCTTATGGGGTGGTCCTGGTATGAAGCGGTTAGCACCTATCAACAGTGGTTCAAAAAAGGGCAAAATGTGAATTGGCACCCAAGGCTCAATAATGTGCATAAGACTAGCCCATCTGGTCCAATCCCACAGAATTGGCACAAATTTCTGTAAAACCTTATGTATATTATGTAAGTAAGGTAAGTAAGCCGCAGACCAGTCAAAGTGCCTATGTCCATTGCCAAAAATGCCTGTAATGGACACGTGAACATCAGAACTAGGCCATGAAGCGGTGGAAGAAGACGGCCTGGTCTAATGAATCATGTTTTCGTTTACATGGTGTGGATGGCCAGGTGGTTTGTGTGGGTTGTGTTAGGCTTGATGTGCTAAAAAAACAAGCCCAGTCCATGAATCGCCACTTCTCAACTTACATAAGTTCCAAACAGAAAAAACTCAGAGGTATTTTTTTGTATGTGTCTCTATGCCAGTTTTGGACAAGCATAGCATAGGTGCATTTGTCATTTGTGTGACCATATTACTGACACAAGTCCCATCCTCACATAAGTCTAAGACCAAGACTTTTAGCATCATAGGGATTTCTAAGACTGTCAATACATGTCATTAGACCTACAGAAACCTGTACTTGCTAAAACTGAACTTACCGAATGTTGGTACCTGATGCAGAACAGTTTCAGAGGTCTATAGAAGTTCCCAGAATTAAGACTAAAGGTTCATGGGCCCTGGAGTGAAAGTTCAGCTTGGGCCCCACACCTCCTCTTACAACTTAATTCATTGGCACCATTCTTGTCTGTAAGCCTGTGACTGCATGGCGACTTTGGTGACTCCTGTTGCATGCCCATAGATTGCTGTGTCACCTTGTAACTCCTTCGCTAATGTAAGCAAATGGAGTTGTATTGTAACCCAGGTGATGTTGCAACTTAGACTTTTAGTCGCAAAAATGATGCACTGCTTTATCTTTTTGCAACTAGAAGTCACAATACCCTCAGGGTCACAATGCAACCCCACTTACTTACATTTATGAATAAGTTGGAGGGCCTCTTTGGTGAAGAGACAGGAGTTGCTACAAAAGTCACCATGTAGCCATGTAACTTTCAGTTGTATCGCTGGGTCTTTTAAGTGACCCATTGATGCAGCAAAGCAATATTGGCCCCCTTGTGCCATCCCCATAGGAAATAGTCCTCCCCACATATGTAACAATACCTCCTACAGATAATAGTCCTCCCAAGGTAATAGTCTTTAATAATGCCCACCCCCACAGACAACAGCCCCCAATATAGGCAAGAGTGCCCTCCCACAAAGGTAATAGTGACCTAATTATCTACCCCCCACAATAGTAATAGTCCCCCCATATGTAATAGTGCCCTGAGAGTGTTCCCCCACATAAATATTAGAGCCCCTCACAGGTAATATAGTTCTAATGACAGAGTGCAATGGGGTCTGTCGGGTGTCTTTTTTTTTTTTTTTACAGACAGCACTGGACAAAAAAGTGGGGCTTGCAGACCTTTTTGTCTGGGATTTCTGTCGAACTCTGCACCAAAGGTTTTGCACAAAGACTCAGATGCAATAGCCTAAACATTCACATCTGCATCATAGTCTCTGTTCTGAGCCTCTAGCAGAGTTTGTCAGAAATCCCAGACAAAAAGTCTTGCAAGCCTCACTTTTCTATCCCGCGATGTCTGTTAAAAAATAAGGGACACCCGACGGACCCCTATATAGTCAGTGGGGCCACTTGGGATTCATTGCTGTCCTTTATTAGAGACAACATTGCAGATGTGAACATAGCCTTATTTAACTGCAATAAATGCTTAGCAAGTAGTACAAGTAGCTTATGGCACTATAGAAGATTCTTTTTAGTTAACTTTACTTAATTTATCAATGTAATTTGTAAAATATAAATGTTGTAAATGTAGAAAATCACAGTCAAATGAATGCATAACATCATAAATTCTTCACAAATTCCTAAGTCTTGTTTTATCCGTAAAGCTTCTTTCAAGCAAGCTTACTTTGCATACAAATTGAAAGAACAGAAAAAAAAACACTATGAAAGAATAGTTGAATTAATAAATTAGTCCATGTTTTCATACTTTGAGTCAGTTCACTATTTGCTGTAAAGAAATTAGACATTTATTCTAAGATTAGAAGAACAGACCAGATATACGATATACGTAATTCTACAAACCCATTGCTCTATAATTGCCAGTCAGCAGGTGGCACTGTTTTAACACAATGTACTACCACCTGACATTGCACAGAGTTAGAAAGCATTACCTGGCAAGCTGGCACATGCTACATCAGGATTCTGGTAAGATATTACAGCAGTATACAGTTATAACTAAAATACTGTTAAACAGCCATGTTTGTATACCTAAATAAATCTCTAATAAATAACATGTTAATAGGGGATTTTTTTTAGCAGGAGCAATTCTATCATGCAGCAAGGCTCCTGCTCCCACAGATAGGGATATTAAACTATGTTCACTGTGTATTTAGGCAGTATGCTTGGGATATACAACATCCTAGGAAATTCTCCCAATACATCTAATGTGTTCGTACAACTATATCTTAAACTGGAGGTATGAATTTATTAAGTAACAATTGGTTTAGCTTTAGCTAGACTGGGATATGGAGACTAAGGATTCACCCCATTGCTTAATCTTAACTCCAGCAAAGTGGCATGGACAATCCTGGATGAATTCCCAAGTCCTGGTCCTCAAAATAGTCACTATCCCCAAAATAGTTACCAATTGGTGGTAGTTGTGCTGATGAAGCAGTAGTGTAGTCAGGAACTCAGAGTCAGCACTAGGTGAGCGGTCAGAATGCTGCACCAATAGCTAGAAGTAGAACAACAGGTACTAGGCAAGCAATTCATTGGAAACAGAAACAATATTCAGGAACAAAGATGTCATGGTCAATTAAGAGTTAAGATCCGGGGCCAGGCAAACGGTAATAATAATCTGCAGACAAGGCATGACAGATTTTACATTAAATAGGGTAGCATTTCTAATATACTTTATTAGCTAATTTTGTCTGTTTTTATTTAAAAAAAAAAAAAAACATAGGCTTTAACTGAGTGTTCCTAAGGAAAGTTCATATTCAGCATGTACATGTTGATTATGGATTGCATTACATCCAGAGGCAGGCTTCTGTCCCTGATATAGTGTTCAGTCAGCTGTCCCTGCTTTTCATTCCTCCTGGTGCTAGTAACAGCACAACTTCCTTCTCTCTTCCCACCACATCCTCGCTGGCTAGTTAGTGACTTTAATAAGCATCATATTTGAAGTAAATAGTCTCATAAGCCCACCTCTGGATGTAATGTTGTCTGGTTTTAGCATGCTACGTAGGATTTTCCTTAAGAATGCACAGTTCTTGCACACATTTTGTATGTAGCTGTAAGGCAGTGGGTGTGGACCCACTGTGCCACTGGACGGATTTGGCTTGAGGCCACTCCTCAGAGCATTGTCTAAGGGGTCTTTTGGTATTCACCTTAATGGGTATTCAGTCTTAGTTCCAGGGAAACACTAGATCTGTACCTCTAGGAGTACTTTCCATACAGTGGTTGCTGACCAAGGTGGATTCTGAGACACAAATTTGTAGCACCAATGGGAAAAAGATGTGGTCAGAGGGCAGGCCAAACTCAGAACAGGCAGACATTGTGCAGTCTGGTGAAACAGGCAGAAGGTCAGGGCAAGTGGCACAGGGTCAATAAGATAATCAGGAAGAGGTCAGGGCAGGTGGCATAGGTATGGAGTCAGATATTCAGGCACAGGTCAAACATTGGACACCAGAATACATAGTAAACAAAAACATCTTCATAGGAACTATACAAACAAGGACGCTTTATGCTCAGGCAGCCTACTATGGAAGAAGCTGATTTACAGAAATAGGAATTTTAAAAATGTGAAATAATTCAATGGGACAGTCATGGGGCAAGATTTAGTAGCCTCCCTCTCTGATTTGGCTATCAGTGTTTCTGGTAAAGGAGATTAGACTGGTCAGAAAATTACATGGGGAAAATTGCTTCATGACATCTTTAACATAGTTAGAGAGACCTAAAACAAGATTGACTACAGAGGACGAAGTCATAGCAGTCGCTTACAGTAACCCGTTGAGCAAATCCCTTTATTGTCCTTTATTGTCCTGTGTCCCTGTTTCAGAGCATGAAGATGAGTTGCAGCAGATAGTGCAGTATTTGTGTCATCTGTTAAGATCCCTCACAAGTAAAAGGGGTAAAAGCATCCACATTTTGTAAGTCAGGATTCCAAGATCTATGACTGAATGGCCAAGTGCCAGGTGGCAAGAAAGGATGGATGAAGCGGAGCAACTTGGGGGCTGTATGTTGGTTCCAATCTTGTGGCCTGGGGTCAGAACCAAACCAGAAACCAGTAGTGCATCCTTAATAGAATCTAAGGGAAGTAAGTATAGAAACCCCCTCTGGAGAACACCTTTAACCAAATGTACGCTAAGATATGGATGGCCACATCTGTAGATAGTTAAATTCCTTTATTGCTTACTTCCAGTTGAAAAGTTGTCTCAATGTGATGATCATAGATTGTCTCATTACAAGGGAAAGTTCTGACAACAGGCAGAGACCTTTAAAATCAGGAAGGCTTTATCTGTTAGCCATATGACTAAAGTTAGCCATACACATAAGTATTGTCTTGAATGCAACCAAGCCAAAATGCATTGGAATGAACAATCAAACTATCAACATGAAAGACTAAAATGACAATCAGAGAAACACGGTACCTAGCTGTATTTCTTCACTCTTCCATGCTATACTCTAGCATTTTCAGTCTACAATGGCCAAAAAAATCTAACCTAACAGATCATTCATTTGGAAGATAACAGCCTGCCCTCAGTCATCGTCAACAATTGTCATGTAATTTTTACATGATAGTTGGCTTCCAAGCAGTTAGACAGAAGAAGCAGGCCTCCTCTGTTATCCTATCAATGCACCAACACCAAGGTTGCAGGGTATCGTTGAGTTTCCTTCACAGGTGGGAGGGCCAAAAAGCCATGTCTGCCTTATTTAAATGCTCTGTTAGGCATTAGACAGAAGAAATGCAGTATATTATTAAAATGATCAAGCCATGTACATACGTCACTATACTGATGCAATTATGCCACACAACAGCCTAACAAAACCAACCAGACAGCTGAGATTTTTGGCAGACAACAGTCTGCACCAGCCATCTAGACCAATTGCTCATTTTAATTAGTAAATGACCATCAACTGAAATGAAAACAGTCAAATACCATTGGAAAATGTAAAAGTAACAACCAAAAAGTAACAACCATCACACTGCTGAAGTATCATTTGGATAAAACAACTAGTTTACAAAAAAAAAAAAAATGTGGTTAAAGAGATAACCACATGTACATATTAGGAGACAACCACTAGTTCACAATAAAAGAGCATGTGGTTAAATAAAACTTGAAATGTCTCCCATAGTGACACAAGCTTATAGTGTGGAAAGTCATAACTATACCACTGTTTATAGCCGCAAATTTGCATGTTGTGGTTAGAGAACACCTAGAAATGTATCCTACCGAAAACCATATGTACTTGTTACAAACCACACATACATATGGGAAGAAATACCACAGAACAGCATTGACCAAAATCATCTTAAAACCACAAATTTAACTAACGATATTTGCAAATTCCTATATTTCCATTGTTAAGCCCTGTACATCTAGTCACTGAAGAAAAATACTGGAGATAAAAAGCCACCGGTAAAATGCTAAGTGTAAATAGGATGCATAGTTTATTTAACGGATAATAGTACCGTCAGAAGATAACAGAGGAGCAATAATACATGAGCTTTAGGGGATGATTATTACAATCTATTAGAGCCGGGCATATGTGACTGGACATATAATAGTATGCAGTTGTATTTCTCTTGACTCCCCTTAAAACATGAATTCTAGGCTTGATCAAGCATTCATGTTCATTTCTATCTGCAGAAAGGAATGAACCACCGCCAGATCCCTTTGACAACTGCTTATCCCCTGTGTATACAAAGAGTCAGGCACGTTAAATCTCCCCTCCCCCCTTCTGGTATTGATCCATAGCTGGGAAGCCTTTAAAGAGTTTGGCCACTTTGTCATTAAATTCTGTAACCTGATATGTACTAGCATGGGAAGCTCAAAACAGGGTCACTTTTATCCGGGCACACACGCTGAAGACCTTCTTCTGTCCATGGGTCCCCAGTTTAAACACTGGACATGGCTTTTAAGGGGTTATCCAGAGAGCCTGTTTACACTTATTTCTTCCATGGAGTTTTAGGTTTCCCTGGCTCATTCCGACCCTGGTTCATGGGATTGGAGCCAGCGTAGCCCCAGTTTCTCCACCTTCTCCAGCCTCTCATTTTTTCACAGGTACTCACTTGCGCATTGGGGCTGGCAGACTATAGTACAGCTAGACCTTAAAGCACAGGTAACTAGTAGTGACTCGGGAGAAGGATGAGGAGGCAAAGCGACTTTGGGCCAGGTGCTGGTTCTGATCAGATGACTCAGAACCACTATATATGGCACCTAACCCACCCCCTCTACACAAGACGTAAGACTCCCAGAAGAACCCCATGAAACATTAAATGCTGCCCAATATTTTAATGTCTATTGCCAATGTTAGCCTCAATTGTAAAGTATGAACCTCTTTTTGTTATGTAAGAAATTGTACCTTATCATGAATTAATTTGTGATTTTCTATATTTTTTTATTTCTTAAGAAAATTGTACTTGAACGGTACAATAATAAAGAAAAATATTTACCAAATCTATATTAATTCTTCTATTAGTTAATTTTTCACTATTGGTCAGTGCAATATTCACTTTTATATTTCAAGGTAGAAAATTGTACAGTGAAAATGTTAATTTTCATCGCCCAAGTCTCATTTTATCCTACATGCTCTTTTACACATTGTTACATCTAGTGAATAAAGCACAGTTGGATTCAGAAAAGAACCTTAAGCGTTATCATAATGCTCAGAAGCAATTACTTCACACTGTATAATCTATCAAAGGTGTCAGATTTACAAAATGCAGATTTTCTGTCACATTTGGGCACTATAAGCACTGTATCTTTTCACCAAGATACATACTCCTGTTTTAATGAGGCCCTTTGGTGGCTGTAAAGCAGTAAAGGAGAGGATTATAGGGGTTAGTCTAGGTATTGTCTATTTGTCTTACAAATTTCACACTAACTACCAATTACATGTCCATAAACCTTTGGCTACTTTAAGCTTTGTGCCATATAATATGTAAAAAATATGCTGTGTTAACCTCTCTCCCATTATAACAGTAACTACAGCCACTGATGCAAATAACATATCTAATGAAGCCAATAATGAGCCTCTTTAGATGTACTCTTGTTATAGAAATAAAATTACAGTAGTTCCGTTTAGTTAAAGGCGAAAGTCCATTATTATATGTGTGTCGCGTTCTTTGGTCCAGACTTAAAGTCTGGACAGATGCTGACAAACTAATTTAAGCTCAAGAAAGCTATTAATCTTATAACTTTCGCCTTGCCTTAACTAATAGGACATCTTGCCTGGGCGGAATACACTTCATATATTCTGGTAAACATATTTTAATAAAGATAAATGGGAAATAGCCTCAGCAAGATGGGAGAAGTAACTAGAAACCTCTTAAGAAAAAAAAACACAAACATTTTTGACAAAGTGCATCGCCCTTAACAGATGCAAATCAATTGACTACCAAAATTGATAAGTTGCTCATTCAAGAAAAGTTTACAATAATTGGGTCTGGGAATTGGAGAATATTCTGAATGCTCTAATTTTCTGTGTAGAGTAAGATCTGTATACAGTGTATGTCTCCATGTGATGTATATTATTTATATGAGGATTTTATCTGCTATTTTTGGGTTAAATAGCTTAAAAGGTACATCATGAAAAAAGTGTTGTCCAGCATATTTTATTGCAAAAAAAAAGTTTTGCACATTATATGTAAATAATCTGACTTACTGGTCCTAAGTGTGTCCCAGCATTCATTGTAAAGTGGGGTGAATTCCCATGGGATTTTAGCAGATATTGGCCATTTTTATGAAGTCAATTCACTCTTTTTTTCTGATACATATGCCAAGCTGACACAGATTTACTAACTGGATTGTATCTAGAAAGTGGGCAAAAATGTAACACAACTTGGCGCACAATGTCCCATCTCAGCTCCTGCGGCCTCGCCACTTTTTTAGACAGTTTGGGGAGCAGGGCAGTAATCTTAGCGAGATGGAGACACCATGTCAGATTTACTATAACTCACACTTGAAATCTACACCAGTCACTGACTAGTATAAATTTGAGTTGAGGTGTACAAGAATTATTAAGACACTAGATCCTCTTAGGTCCATGCACAAGGCCGAGTGTGTCATTCGAGTGGGATTCCGATGTTCTGTTCAGTTCTGATGATAATAGACATTGGAATGTAACAGAACCCCCATTGAGATCAATAGGGGGCGGATGTCATCCAAGTGTCATCTGAGTGCATTCCGCTATAAAAATGACCCTCCCGGTATGTATACTCAGTCGTGTGCATGAGGCCTTAGTAATTCTGGCACACCTAGTGCCTGTCAGTTGAGGAAAGAAACACCAGCCTTAAAAAAATTCCCCTTATTGATCCAGGTTTTATAATGCTTTTCTCCTAAGTACAGCCTAGGAAAACAAAGCCAAGTTCCACCTAGCTTTGTTTTTCCCTTATGGCAGAGCATGTACCATATTGATGAATCCAGCACACGCTTCACTTCACAGAGTATTGTTCACTGCTGGAACTGTATAGCTAACTACCCTTGTAGTTAGTAAAGTGATGGACATTTCCATTTTCCCTTTTAAAAAAATTAATAAATCCACTCAATAGCTCAATCTTTATTAAAAGCAGCGAAGGACATGACTGGCATCTAAGTACATGAAACTATGTTACCAAAACATGGACACAAGGACATCTATTTTCTACACAGCAGTATCTCCATGCTACACAAGGTTATCAGAAGACCTTCAAATCTAGCAGCTTAAATTATGGAGGGATTATTCCTCCAAGCTAGGTTAAATAGGAGGATTCCAAACTGAGGGATGGCCATAGCATGCTAATAAAAGCATTTATATACCTTTTCAAATTTGTCTAGAGGATTTTCAGAGTTCCATGCCCTTATGGATATGTATCTTACTGTATGTTCTATTTGTATACTGAGAGGAAGACTTGACAAAACTTTGATAGAAAATAACTTTAAGGGGTTATCTAATTGACAAAAAAAGTTTCAAATGCACTGTTAGGGCAACCTGAGTTAATAGTAGGCATTTCCTGTGAAGAGAGATTGTCTCTGGAGGACCCTAATTTACTAGAAATTGATTTTAATAGGTACCACATACTTTTTAATGTTTCCTCTACTGATGCTATGATGGAATTAAGCACTTGCAAGCAGGACTACTGTAATCAGTCTTTTTTAACCCATTTCCAATGCTGGATCTTTATAGATGGTACCTGCATAGGATTACGGTGCCATGGCTGGCAGATCTTTGCTGTTTTATGCAGTAGTGACCCAGCAGCAGTGTCCATGATCATAGACAACTCCAATAGACTCCTCAGATGCCATGGTCAACGCCCCTCTACTCCATCCTGGCAAGATCGAGGGAGCTTTTCAGTTGCCGTGGCAGCTGTGAGACTTCTGAAGGCTGCTAGGTCAGCTAGTGCTAGGTTAGTATTAAACCATGCCTCAGGCAGACTTTAATACAAACTTAGTGATTTTACCATAGACTGCAATATTGTAGTATTGAAGCCTATTTTATAAGCATAATTGGTGATTGCTTCCTCAAGCCCTTTAGGGGGCTAAAAAAAAGTGTAAGAAACTTTTTTTTTTAGAAAGTTTTTAAAAATATATATAAAAAACAAAAATATTAATCACCCTAAGTTTACATATAAGAATAAATTAAAAAATGTATTTCATTTATTTGCTTACTTATAAAGTACCATCATATTCTGAAGCCCTTTACAGAGATATTATCAACACTGTCTCAACTAGGGTGCACAATCTAAATTTCCTATCAGTATGTTATTAACCTGTTAGGTATCCCCACATCTGAAAATTGCCATACCATTAAAATATAAAACTATTTATCTTATATGGTGACCTTCTAAGTGGGGAAAAAAATCAAAATGCCTGAACAAAAAGCATTCAAAATGTCATACATTCCCCAAAATTTTATCAACACAGTTCTGTATAAAGAAATATGAAAAAGTGATGCTTTCAGAATATGGCAAAGCATAGAAATTTTTTCAAAGTGTTATATGCAAAAACAAAATCTCAACCAACATAAGGAAATGCCACAGCTGCATTTTTTTTCCAATTCAATTCTGATTTTTTTTCCAGACTCCCAGTACATTGTACATAATATTAAATAGTTCCATTAGGAAGTACAATTTGACCCACAAAACAAGCCCTCAAACAATTCTGTGAATGGAAAAATAAAAAATGTATGGTTAGATGTCGCAGAGTAAATAACAAAAATGCAAAAATGAAAAAATGGCTGTGATGGACAGGGTTAAAGAATTGCTAGAAGACCAATTCCCCAGTAGCTGCTGATGAACCCTGGGGGGAGGTGCACGACAAGACAATGAGTCCTAAGCTGAACCCCCACCCCGTCCCTGCCTACTTGCCTGAACTGCCACAGGAAACAGAAAACAACTGGGCGGCTGTCCCTTCTTATGATATAAGTTATGACTCAGAACTCAGAATGCAGACAAGAAAAACAACAACAAAAGGGAGGCAGCTAGCCAAGAGGTCGGTACCAGTCAAGCAGCACAGTACAGAATCGGAATCCAAGAGAGTAGTCACAAGAAAAGACAAAGGTCAGAAATGTAAATACAAATAGTACAGTATAGAGCAAGCATGCACAGAAAAGGCAATATCAAGCACAAAGGTGAGTGTGAGAAAACTATATATAGGAAGAAAGAACCCGCCCCCATAGACGGACACACCTCCTGCGCCATAGCATGCGTCCGGAGGATGGCGCCAAAGCCCGAACAGGCATAGATGTTACAACCACTAAGAAAAAAAAGTATACAAGTATAAAAATGGACATTCTAATTAAAGGAATCTGTCCAGGATAACATGTTTTTTGCCAAAGAGGCCGAGAAAGGTGAAAAAAACACTTTCTCACCTGTTCCCAGTGTTCTGGTGTCTCCCACCGCAGTCCGGTCCTGCCGCTCCTGAGTCTTGTTTTGGCGGAAATCCTCACCACACATAACCGCTGAGGCCAATTAGTGGTCTAAGTAAAGGAACCGGGACGACACTTGTACACGTCACTTGTCACATCCTCTGTCCTTTCCTTAGACTGTTGATTTCCCATGTGTGGCGAGGACGTCCATAAAACAAACAACAGAACTGGACTTAAGTAGGAGACACCGGGAGCACCAATCATTGCCTCCAGGAAAAAAAAAAGTTATCCTGGACAACCCCTTTAATAATCAATACCATGTAGACTCTGGCTAGAAGAGAGGGACTACTGTACTTACCCCCTGTAATTCATCCATATGCCCTAATAGAGAATATGGATAAGGGTTGCATTAATTCATATGTGTAGTGGCCCTTTAACTATATCATTGATACAACCTGTATGCATTGTCTGGATAAATGTGTAGACACTTCAAATGTTATTATAAGATATAGATTGTCAGCTAAAATGTGCTAAACCAACTTGTTACATTATAATGTTAGTTAAATGTCCCCTAAATTGCTAAAATTACCTATTGTCATTGTTTTATTGATATTATTGAAATTGTAAATAATGAAATAGGAAAAATAAAAGGATTTGACAGTAATGTTTCCACTTGTGGTTCCTTTCATACAAAAAAAAATCACTCAAATGCTTTTCTTTCCTTGACAAAAATATTCATTAAAAACATTTCTCTGTGCTGCCATTTAATATAGTGCAGCCATTCAACCTGCGCAGGAAGCTTCCTGGAACCACACAAATACTGTGTAATTATCTTGTGGCTCCCTGCTGGTTGCTGCATATTCCAAGCACATAAGTGAGCAGTGTATTTCTAGGGCCTAGCTTCTGTCTTCATTGTCCCTGCTCAGAATATGAAACTCCACTTCATTATAGCAGGCCTGATCAAACTTGATAGATTTACCCATTATTCTTGACTGTGTCAACTTTCAATTTTTTTCCTTGAGCTCTTTTGTTTTGCCACCCAGGAGAGCATCTTTTCCAGGATGCCTATCATTTTTTTTTAGCCAGGCAAACTAAGATTTGAGAAAAATATATTTAATCATGTGATTTTACAAAAAAAATAGGACAGATTTTTCCTTTTTGTGTGTTATTGAATTTTTTTGCATTTGTTAAAAGCATAGAAGAACATACCAAGAAAAATAAAAGAAATAAATTGTTATTTTTAAGCATAAGTTACTGTAATTAATGTGGGTGGTTATTTGATTTTATATACTGTTTGATTTCTTTAGCTCAAAATATTACAATACCTTATGAGAAAACCCATAAATATAAATATATGTAATATATGTATAGATTTATATATATATATATATATATATATATATATATAACAGTGCTGGCCAAAAGTATTGGCACCCCTGCAATTCTGTCAGATAATACTCAATTTCTTCCAGAAAATGATTGCAATCACAAATGCTTTGGTAATAATATCTTCATTTAATTTGTCGTCAATGGAAAACCACAAAAAGAATTGTCAAAAAGCCAAATTGGATATAATTCCACACCAAACATAAAAAGGGGGTGGACAAAAGTATTGGCACCCTTTGAAAAATCATGTGATGCTTCTCTAATTTGTGTAATTAACAGCACCTGTTACTTACCTGTGGCACATAACAGGTGGTGGCAATAACTAAATCACACTTGCAGCCAGTTGAAATGGATTAAAGTTGACTCAACCTCTGTCCTGTGTCCTTGTGTGTACCACATTGAGCATGGAGAAAAGAAAGAAGACCAAAGAACTGTCTGAGGACTTGAGAAGCAAAATTGTGAGGAAGCATGAGCAATCTCAAGGCTGCAAGTCCATCTCCAAAGACCTGAATGTTCCTGTGTCTACCGTGCTCAGTGTCATCAAGAAGTTTAAAGCCCATGGCACTGTGGCTAACCTCCCTAGATGTGGACGGAAAAGAAAAATTGACGAGAGATTTCAACGAAAGATTGTGCGGATGGTGGCTAAAGAACCTCGACTAACATCCAAACAAGTTCTAGCTGCCCTGCAGTCCGAGGGTACAACAGTGTCAACCCGTACTATCCGTCGGCGTCTGAATGAAAAGGGACTCTATGGTAGGATACCCAGGAAGACCCCACTTCTGACCCAGAGACATAAAAAAGCCAGGCTGGAGTTTGCCAAAACTTACCTGAGAAAGCCAAAAACTTTTTGGAAGAATGTTCTCTGATCAGATGAAACAAAAGTAGAGCTTTTTGGGAAAAGGCATCAACATAGAGTTTACAGAAAAAAAAAAGAGGCCTTCAAAGAAAAGAACACAGTCCCTACAGTCAAACATGGCGGAGGTTCCCTGATGTTTTGGGGTTGCTTTGCTGCCTCTGGCACTGGACTGCTTGACCGTGTGCATAGCATTATGAAGTCTGAAGACTACCAACAAATTTTGCAGCATAATGTAGGACCCAGTGTGAGAAAGCTGGGTCTCCCTCAGAGGTCATGGGTCTTCCAGCAGGACAATGACCCAAAACACACTTCAAAAAGCACTAGAATATGGTTTGAGAGAAAGCACTGGAGACTTCTAAAGTGGCCAGCAATGAGTCCAGACCTGAATCCCATAGAACACCTGTGGAGAGATCTCAAATTGGCAGTTTGGAGAAGGCACCCTTCAAATCTCAGGGACCTGGAGAAATTTGCCAAAGAAGAATGGTCTAAAATTCCAGCAGAGCATTGTAAGAAACTCATTGATGGTTACCGGAAGCAGTTGTTCGCAGTTATTTTGTCTAAAGGTTGTGCTACCAAGTGTTAGGCTGAGGG
The DNA here is from genome assembly GCA_947044405.1 of Leptodactylus fallax. NCBI lineage: Eukaryota > Metazoa > Chordata > Amphibia > Anura > Leptodactylidae > Leptodactylus > Leptodactylus fallax. The sequence continues at coordinate 2,203,808 of CAMRHE010000009.1, read as the reverse complement.
TGCCAATACTTTTGTCCGGCCCATTTTTGGAGTTTTGTGTAAAATGATCAATGATTTCACTTTTTTTTTCATTCTCTTTTGTGTTTTTTAATTGCAAGCAAAATAAATGAAGATATTATTACCAAAGCATTTGTGATTGCAATCATTTTCTGGAAGAAATTGAGTATTATCTGACAGAATTGCAGGGGTGCCAATACTTTTGGCCAGCACTGTATATATATATATATATATATATATGTTTAAGAAATCACATATATTGAAAGAACAGTATTTCTATATTATTAGTAATTATGACTAATGCCTTATTCTCTTGACGTTTTTGTAATGGCTGTCATATGGCTAATTTAAGAACACATTGATTTCTATATGACTATTCACATGTCCATTTTTTCTTTGCGCAATTTTCATGGCCGTCAAAAAACTGACATGTTCTATCCTTGTCCGTTTTCATAGACATATGAACCCACAGAAATCAATGGATCTGTTTTAAACGGATGTTAAACAAATTAACGTCCATTTTTTTAACTGTTAAAAGACCTAAGGCTTCATACACACTTCCTTATGAGGAAGTTGTGTAATGTGTGGCAAAAACAGAATTGGATCCCATCAGTGGGATTACTTAGTTAAAGGAGTAATATCACAAAAAATGTTTATGCCCTACCCATAGTGAGACACCCACAATGCCAGGAACAGAGGTGTTTATCCCCCTTATGAATTTAGCAGTGGACACAGAATACACACCTATTGTCCATTCACTTAAATGGAAATTCCAGAGATACAGTGCCTTGTGAAAGTATTCGGCCCCCTTGAACTTTTCAACCTTTTGCCACATTTCAGGCTTCAAACATAAGGATATAAAATTTTAATTTTTTGGTGAAGAATCAACAAGTGGGACACAATTGTGAAGTGGAACAAAATTTATTGGTTATTTTAAACTTTTGTAAAAAATAAAAAACTGAAAAATGGGGCGTGCAATATTATTCGGCCCCTTTACTTTCAGTGCAGCAAACTCACTCCAGAAGTTCAGTGAGGATCTCTGAATGATCCAGTGTTGTCCTAAATGACTGATGATGATAAATATAATCCACCTGTGTGTAATCAAGTCTCCGTATAAATGTATCTGCTCTGTGATAGTCTGAGGGTTCTGTTTAAAGCGCAGAGAGCATCATGAAGACCAAGGAACACACCAGGCAGGTCCGTGATACTGTTGTGGAGAAGTTTAAAGCTGGATTTGGATACAAAAAGATTTCCCAAACTTTAAACATTCCAAGGAGCACTGTGCAAGCGATCATATTGAAATGGAAGGAGTATCAGACCACTGCAAATCTACCAAGACCCGGCCGTCCCTCTAAACTTTCATCTCAAACAAGGAGAAGACTGATCAGAGATGCAGCCAAGAGGCCCATGATCACTCTAGATGATCTGCAGAGATCTACAGCTGAGGTGGGAGAGTCTGTCCATAGGACAACAATCAGTCGTACACTGCACAAATCTGGCCTTTATGGAAGAGTGGCAAGAAGAAATCCATTTCTCAAAGATATCCATAAAAAGTCTAATTTAAAGTTTGCCACAAGTCACCTGGGAGACACACCGAACATGTGGAAGAAGGTGCTCTGGTTAGATGAAACCAAAATCGAACTTTTTGGCCACAATGCAAAACTATATGTTTGGCGTAAAAGCAACACAGCTCATCACCTTGAACACACCATCCCCACTGTCAAACATGGTGGTGGCAGCATCATGGTTTGGGCCTGCTTTTCTTCAGCAGGGACAGGGAAGATGGTTAAAATTGATGGGAGGATGGATGGAGCCAAATACAGGATCATTCTGGAAGAAAACCTGTTGGAGTCTGCAAAAGACCTGAGACTGGGACGGAGATTTATCTTCCAACAAGACAATGATCCCAAACATAAAGCAAAATCTACAATGGAATGGTTCACAAATAAACATATCCAGGTGTTAGAATGGCCAAGTCAAAGTCCAGACCTGAATCCAGTCGAGAATCTGTGGAAAGAGCTGAAAACTGCTGTTCACACAAACGCTCTCCATCCAACCTCACTGAGCTCCAGTTGTTTTCCAAGGAAAAATGGGCAAGAATTTCAGTCTCTCGATGTGCAAAACTGATAGAGACATACCCCAAGCCACTTGCAGCTGTAATCGCAGCAAAAGGTGGTGCTACAAAGTATTAACTTAAGGGGGCCAAATAATTTGGCACGCCCCACTTTTCAGTTTTTTATTTTTTACAAAAGTTTAAAATATCCAATAAATTTCGTTCCACTTCACGATTGTGTCCCACTTGTTGTTGATTCTCCACCAAAAAATTTAAATTTTATATCCTTATTTTTGAAGCCTCAAATGTGGCAAAAGGTTGAAAAGTTCAAGGGGGCCGAATACTTTCGCAAGGCACTGTATCTGCCAACTAAGAACACTGGCCCTTAAGAAGCAAGATCGGGACAAAGAAGGAAAAGTGGACATGAATTCTGTAACCAAGTGAAGTGGAGAAAGGCTGCAGATTAGGGATGGGTGAACTGACTTATACCCGAATATTCCAAATTGTTTGTTTTTTTTTAAACCAAACAAATGGAGATTTGTCTTGGACGAATTAAAATGGCTGCGGCATTATATTCTAGGGTCTCTTTAGTCCCCAGAGTATAATTGGTGGAGGCCCACAGGTGAAAAAAAAACTCCCATTACTTCTTTTGGATCTCCTCATGGTGTCTTGCACTCTCCTGTGACATCATGTACCCAGGGTCACCGCTTAGGCCTGTGATTGAGATACCCACAGTCACATGGGCATGCCAAGCGTCATGATGAGGAGGCCCAAAAGAGTTAACGGAAGAAGAGTATAATTTTTTTTTTAACACCTCCCACTGGTCCCCATCTATTATACTCTGGGATCTGAAGAGGCCTGAGAATATAATAATTTTAGTTTCACTTAACTTTGCTTGTGTTTGCCTTAGACAGCTAGAAATTGGATAGTCAAGTTCCTATGAGCCCTGACAGTATTACACACTGTGTTTTAAGCCATTTTAAGGTGTAGCTTTTCCTTACTAGGCTGACTGAACCTGAAATAAAACAAGTCCTACTGTAGACTGTAGATGAATAGGAGGGAGAAAATAAGAAAGCAGCAGTAAGGAGGAAGGAGAGACCTGACAGTACAGAGAAGGAGGTAAGGAAAGTAGGAGCTGGCATAACACAATGTAGCATAAGCTATGTTATAGACAGTGCTAAAAGACAAGAACTATTTAATGTGCGGGTGCTACTGTACTTTGTAGTTGGCACTGCCATGTGGCTACCGTTGGACAGAACCATGACATTACATTATTAGCCATATGGTAATGTGGTAATGCCAGCCATAATGGATCACCCATCAATAAATTGTGTATGGTATTTACACTATCTATAATATATAGTAGTTAATGTCCCATTTATACCCATTTACTAGTATGAACATGTAAAACTGTAAAACACTTAGCTTTTCCCACACAACAATAATATAAAACTAGTAGTGCAAGATAGTAGTACCCAAGCTGACACTCTGACAGATATATACTGTAAATATATTTGTTTAGCTAGATCTCAATGCCATGCATCAAGCAACATGCTACTTGGGTGAAGAAGAGGAGTGCTCAGGTCCATAATTTTGCTCTTGGGGCTGTAGACTTCTACTTACGCCACTACCTATTACAGCCTTGTGTATGAGCCTTTGTGAGATACAATTCTTTCCACTGTACTAAAGTACTGTAGATTCCTACTATTACCAACCATTTTCAGATCACTGTTTGGTCACACTATGATGATAGCGATG